>CM056609.1:8930809-9204434 GCA_029721355.1 Tegillarca granosa
TACAATGTATAAGCTACACCTGTGGGCACATTGTATTTCTGCAATTTTTTCACAAGGTAATGTTTTCATTTCTGCAAGATTTTTTTTTTCATTTTGCAATCATTACTTTTTTTTACCTTACATGTAAGTATTACATGTTAAGTTTAATTATTTTCACAAGGTGATCATCTACTCACTACTTTAAAATATTCTAAATATATTGTGAGAATAACTACTTTAACCACTGGCAGTATTCTTTAACCACTGGCAGTATTCCTAGCATATGTTAAACATGGAACTAAGGTTTTCAGAGACAGATTAAAATCTGGCTAAAGGAAGGGGCACGTTAATGTAAAATGAAGGATTAACAACATGTAGATTGAGGAAATGAAAAGAAATAAAAATGAAAAATGGAAATGAAATCTTTTTTAGTTACTTTTTTTTTTACAAAGTTATATCAAATTGTGAAAATGAAATGTACCGGCACCTGTGTTTCTTACAACACTACGTAAATTTAAAATGTTTACGTTATCTCTGTTTCTTCATCAGGACATCACAATAAAATAATCAATTTAAAAGACATCTTAATGAAAACAGTTCATGGAAATAAATACCCTATAAAACTGACCTCTAGAGAGGGCCTGTATGGCCTCTTCATGTTTTCCAAGTTTCTGTTGTAATGTTGATAATGACATTCTGGCCCCAACATGAGCAGGTGCTAATTCCACAACCCGACTGAATGCTTGAACTGCATGATCAAACTCGCCCAGAGAATTCAAACATTCAGCAAACTTTAACCACACTGCAGCCTGCAAAAGAAACGCAAATGTGTTTTAAATCAATTAAATACTGTAATAATAATTACCTGTAATTTAGTTTTTGATTCAATGGGGTCTCACATCCCAGTCAAGAATATTTAACTTATATCACTAGCTACAGGGAAGGTGGTAGAAATTTTCACCTTTGCAGTGCACTTAGGGCAATGTGCAGGGTGGGTTCTTTAGCATGCCACACCGGCCATGACACAGGGCATTGGTTTTTAAGGTCTCCACTGAAGGAACCCAAAACTTTTATTTCTAAATGCCGAGTGCTTGACGAAAGAACAGTCACTACCAATTTTCAAGTCTTGGTCAGATGCAGCTGGGGTTCAAAACCCAGCCTCCCACATATGAAGCAAACACTCTACCAACTGAGCTATCATAGTGGTTACTTTGATAACAGATGATAACATTAAGCAACAAGAGATGTTACAAGGATAGGTTGGTTGGCTGGTTAGTTGAATGATGTTTTACTTTACATCAACAATTTACCACCTATTAGTGACAAGACAATTCTCCTTTTTGATCTCAAGGATAAATTCAAAGACGAGTTCATATGGTGAGTGAGTTTTGTGCGAGTATTAATAATCTGCTTTGTACTAGTGCAAACAAATTGCTATCTACAGAGTGTTAGTACACTTGCCTACAATGTTGCAGATTAACAATTCAGCCATTCAGCCCATTAATCTGGTACCAAGCCATGAAGTTGAGGTCTAGAACAACAAAAAAAACCTTTCTCTCTTGGCCTTTGACTAAGGTTAAACACACCATGTTGAGAAATCTTAGGTTTGAAGGCTTATACCTTGACCACCACTGAGCCACCTTGGCCACCAACTGTTAGAAGGAAACACAATTGCTAAATTAAAACAAACTTACTAGGTTATAATGAGCTGAACACACTAGTTGTTGAAGAATTGGTTTAGCATCATGATAATACTTATTCTCCATATAGGCTTCTGCTACATCTAAATACAGGTCACCCATTTCCTCTATATTTTCTTCAAATAAAGGTTCAATAACTGCCTGCAAGAAAAAAAACATTAAAAATCACAAAGATGTTATCTCAAATCTCTGGGATTAAATACAGTATGTTGAGTAAGATATACAGGTATGACATTTTATAATTACAAGTAAGATATTTTATGATTACAGGTATGACATTTTATAATTACAAGTAAGATATTTTATGATTACAGATATGATATTTAAGAATACAGGTATGATAATGTATGATTACAGGTATAAGTATGATATTTCATAATTACAGGTACATGTATGATATTTTATGATTTAGGTAAGATATCTATTGATTACAGGTATGACATTTTATAATTACAAGTAAGACATTTTATGATTACAGATATGACATTTTATAATGGGCCGATAACACTATCGAGTTACGGCCCCTGATCCTCTAGAGGGATACTACTTCCGGGGAGTTCACGGTTGTAAACAACTTGGTTGCTAATATCTTTTATCTATTAAATGTCTGGTGTTTCAGTTAAAATACATCGATTGTTTTATGTAAAATGGTCATATATATGAACTTTGAGGATTTTTTGTTATTAAAAGTATTTCATTTTCATTTTCTCTACTTGTCATTTAAATCAAACAGTGTAAAAAACCGATTTTTTGCAATCAGAGTTGATGTCTATGTTGACTTAATTTTGACACTTGATCAAGTTATAGGGGAGGTCTTGACATATGGATTTGAACATACTTAGTATATTGCATGCTTAAAACTTTTCATGTATACAAGATCGTCTCAGGTACAAGGATACAACCATTGATCTTTAATTAACATGTATATCGACAGGTGAATATACACAGGTATTTGAAGATACCTGTGTATATTCACACCTTGACATAGTATAATATACACACTTATCCCGACTTTCTATACGTCAAAGGTTTTCATTTTCCTAAAATACCTTGAAAAATTTTGACACTTGTATATTTGATGGAAGGAAATTGTTTACAGTAAACAACCATAATTGGTATTCAATTTGAGATAATCTGAACACATTTCACAGAGCCCGTTTGAACAAATTTGATAATTACACAAGCCATATTACGCAAGCCATGTTAAATTATTAATAATATCAAAATTCAAAAATAATTAAAAAAAATTATTATTATTTATCCTTGTATCAGTCATAATCACTATGAAACCTTTCCTCTCTATCAGCCATAATCAATACGAGTCCTTTTCTGTCTATCACTCATAATCACTACGTTTTTTCTTCTGTCAGTCATAATTTCAACAATCCCTTTTCTCTCTATCACTCATAATTACTACGACTTTTCTCTCTATCACTAATAATTAGTTTTCTCTCTATCACTCATATTCACTACAGGTCATTTTCTCTCTATCAGTCATAATCACTACGAGTCTTTTCTCTCTATCACTTAAAATCACTACATATATATACGTGCCCTTTTCTCTCTATCACTCATAATCACTACGAGCATTTTCTTCCTATCACTCATAATTACTTCGAACTTCTTTTTTTTCTTTTATCACTTATATTCACTATATTCGAATATTTTCAGAAAATAAGCTTTCATTTTAAATCTCTCTATCTCTCTCTCTCTCTCTCTGATAGTAATAAATTGGCTTCTGTTTGTTTTACTTGAAATGTTTTCTGAATACCGATCGTTATGTTTTCAAAAACTGTGATTATAATAATTATTGCATGTCGTTTTAGACGTATGGCTTGTGCTGACAAGGGTTAACATAAACTTTAAATAATAATAATAATAATAATAATAATAATAGTACATGTGTAATAATAATAAAGCAAAGGATAAATAAATTAAATCATAATACAAAAATTAATTGTATGTACTCGTTGCTTTTTGATTTTATTGAATTAAGTAATATTTTCCTTACTGTGGATTGTGTTAATAAAAAGGACACAAGTGGTTTTTTTTTAATTTATAATTTTTAACTGTTTTAATGTTTAAAATTACATAATGTATCCCTCTGGCATCAGTAAGTGAATAATAATTCTCAATACTTGAAAATGAAAAAAAAAATACAACAAGATTATTGACGTTTAATTCTGTAACATTTTTTATATACACCAAAATCCAAGTCAACGATATATTACTTATATCCAGGTTAAGCGTGTATCAGACCGATAACTAAGTAAATTTCACTAATTACAATTAAAATTGCAACATATAATGATTTTTTCCCCATTTTATTACGGATAAATTCTATGGGCTAACCCTCCCCATTAACTGAGCACGTGTCAAGATAAGGTCAACATACACATTGTCAAATCGTGTAAAATTGATTTTTAACACTGTAAAATTTCAATGACAAGTAAAGATAATTAATTTTAAGTAAAAGATGTATTTAAAACAACAGTCCAGTCTATGTATAACTTTTTACATAAAAGAATCAATGCATTAAAACTAATACACCGAGCATTTAATAGATACGTAATAGTAGCATCCAAGTTGTTTACAACTGTGAACTCCCCGGAAGTAGTAGTAGCCCTCTAGCAGATCAGGGGCGACAACTCGATAGTGTTATCGGCCCATTACAAGTAAGATATTTTATGATTACAGGTATGACATTTTATAATTACAAGTAAGATATTTTATTATTACAGGTATGACAATTTATAATAACAAGTAAGGTATTTTATGATTACAGGTATGATATTTAAGAATACAGGTATGATAATGTATGATTACAGGTATAAGTATATTATATTTTATAATTACAGGTACATGTATGATATTTTATGATTACAGGTAAGATATCTATTGATTACAGGTATGACATTTTTTATTACACGTACAAAAGTTTATACATGTAATTTTGAAATCACTCAAAGTCCTAAATCTTTTTAGGTGTCCATATTTTTGAGAACATAAGTAAAGGCACATGTATTAAAAATGAGTATTGGAAAAAAAAACTATACAGGGTATTTGTGATGAAATTTCTAGATTGACAAAATTTTACTTTAAAATTGTATAACAATAGCAACTTTTACATTCCAACAATAAGCACAGGTTTAGATATGAAATTGTTCTGACTTTTGAATGCAGTTAAGTGAGAAAGTCTTTTTTAAATATTATGGTTAAGTGTAATTCTGCTTGTTGTTTTTGTTTTTGTTTTTTGTTTTTTTTTTTTTTTTTTTGTTTTTTTTTTTTAAAAAAAAGATAACTTTTAGGTAAAACAATTTACCGAAATTCATGATACATACATACAGTTAATTTTCTTAAGACAGCCATTGAAAGGGATCTTTGAAGGCAAACATGACCTTCCCATTTGACCTTGACCTCATAGGTTACCTTCTTAACATTTGGAAAGCATAAACATATTCAAGAAACAGGCTATGGTCCAAAAGCAGTTATGACCTAAACATTTAAACCTGACATCATTAAAGTTTACCTTTTTAACATGAGTAATTCACATTCAGATTTAAGGAACAGGCTATGGCTCTAAAGCAGTCATGACCTTGACATTTGATCCTGACTTCATTAAAGGTTACCTTTTTAACATGTGTAAATCACATTCAGATTTAAGGACTAGGCTATAGTTCTAAAGCAGTCATGACCTTGACATTTGACTGTGGCCTCATGAAAGGTTACCTTGGTAACAAATGGAAATTAAATACACATTCACAGAACAGGATATGACCTCTGATTATTTTCAGTCTTACCTTGACAATATCATGTAAGTTCTGATATATAAGACAAACAGCAAGTTTAACTCTTAAATCTATTGGTATCATATCAGGAAAGGCACACCTGTAGAAAACAAAATAATAATTTGAAAAGTATAACTACAGGTATTTCCACACATTATTTTTTTGAGTGAAGACTTGAGAACATTCAGTTAAAGGGAAATAACCCATCATTTTTTTTCCCACACATTATTTTTTGAGTGAAGACTTTGAGAACATTCAATTAAAGGGAAATAACCCATCATTTTTTTTTCCACACATTATTTTTTGAGTGAAGACTTTGAGAACATTCAATTAAAGGGAAATAACCCATCATTTTTTTTCCACACATTATTTTTTGAGTGAAGACTTTGAGAACATTCAGTTAAAGGGAAATAACCCATCATTTTTTTTTCCACACATTATTTTTTGAGTGAAGACTTGAGAACATTCAGTTAAAGGGAAATAACCCATCATTTTTTTTCCACACATTATTTTTTGAGTGAAAACTTGAGAACATTCAATTAAAGGGAAATAACTCATCATTTTTTTTGGAACATTTTTGGTTTTAAGAACTAAGTGAATATAAAGAGCAAAATGACTCAGGTGGTGTAACAACTCTGTCTAGTTTATTTCACTAACATCAAAATGTTACCTAATATGTAAAGTTATAGAAATGTATTAGTTTTTAAAACACTAACAATCATAAAAAGTGAAGTTGGGTTCCCTTTGTTGTGCCACTATTACTCCTAACATAAACTTGACATAGACATCAATTTTAGGGTCCTATCTGATTGACAAAAGGATTTAAAGCTGTATAGGTTTTTCAATTTTCTGATTTTTTTTTTTTTTTTTTTTTTTGATTTTCTAAAAATATATTTTTTTAAAAATAGATAACTTCTAATCACGATCCGTGAGATTCATTTTCTAAAATTTTATTCCTTTCAGCTGTAAATAAACGGAATCCTCTAACCGGTTGGTCAATGTTTACCGATGATTATTATGAGCTTGGAGCATGTGCACGGATGTAGGGAAAAACCCATGAATCGAAGGTGAAACATGACAAATTGCATTGATTGTCCGTAATTAATATCCAGATGTATTTGAAATGGTGTTATGTATCCTTTACTAAGTCACAAATGACAAATTCAACGAATTTTTGTGTTTAATTTATCGTATTTCACCGTTTTGAAAGTTGTGTTTAAATGACCCGGTTTTTTCATGACGTAACCATGTTCTAATATTAGATCCCACATGCTACATCTCGCTGGGAAATTATTGTTGTTTCTGTATTTATTCGAACTTTTATCGTTGAACCAAATGTAACATTGTTCATTAGGAACATCATTAATTAGATTAGCACCGTTTTAATTTTTTCTTTGGAAAACTTAATGCAGCTTTAAATTCTCAATTCTGAGTGTAACAACAGCATAAACTATTTTTTTGTTCTAACTTTGCTGGACATCAAATTCCAATGCCCCACATACAGTGCAAGACATTGTTATAACAGAAAAATTTCGTCAAAATTTTTTTTTCAAAATAGAAAGTACTCAAAAATGTAGTGAAGTATCAGAAAGTGTTTATAACAAAAAAACTTTAAATGGATCTTAGAAATTTGCATATTTCTGTGTAGACTTTTTGCAACTACAGTGCTGTTTTGTATTTTCAAGTGAGGCCAGGTGTTTATTTTACTTGGTAATGGTGGGGTCAGTCGTTTGTCTTACTGGATTGTTGATCTTACTTAGTAATGGTCACTTCTTTATCTTCTAACTTTTTTAAATCTACTGGATCTTCATTGGTCCATTTACTGCCATCATTAAACATAAACCACAAACCACAATGCATCACCAATATCTGTAAAAGTTACATTAATTCATACCTAAAAATGTAAATTTGTAAATAAGTGTGTGTGTGTGTGTGTGTGTGTGTGTGTGTGTGTGTGTGTGTGTGTGTAAGCAGTTCAAGTAAATATGAGGCCATATAAATGGACCCAATATATAGTAGGTATATCACCTATGAAAACTGAACTTTATTCCACCAAAAACAAGCCTTTGTACTGAATGTCCTCTCAAATTAATAGACAGCGGACAGACAAGGTAAGCCTACATAACTACAAAGTTTTTTAAAAGGGATTACAAATCAATCAAGTAGCAGACTACAGCTATGGTCCAAAACTGAAAATGGATGAAACCACTGCTATTGTTCATCTTTTATACCTAGAGACAGTGTTTAACTCAAAAATGTTATATTATTGGTTTCGTATAAAATAACCACAAAAGATGTGTTTAAAATCAAATGACCTTGAGGTCATCAAGGGAAAATAATAAACAGCAATTTTTAGTATTCAGTGTAAATTTTTTGCTAAGTAAGAGAATATCGATAAAAGTAAAAACAAAATTAAAAATAGTGTTTCCCTGTGCTTTTTATTTTTAAAACAAAAAATGAATTTTAGCTTTCAAATAATTAAAAGAGATAAAAGATATTTATGATAACAGCCGTCTCTTAACATAAAAGACAAACAGGAGAGTCACGTGAGTGGTCAAGGCAAATGGCGGCTTTTTCCTGACCGCTCCAATTTTTTTCCAATTTTTGGTCATACAGATGGAAAATATCAGGAATTAGCCGAAATTATTGCACTAAATGGGTAACTAGATATAGAATAACTACGGGAATGTAAAACAATGGACAGTCAAAGGGATAGTAAAAGAAAACGAGAAAAAAGTGGACCAGAAACAGACGTGAGTACTGCTTTACTATCGCTCAGTTCAAACAAAGAAATGTCTAACATAACTGAAATCGATAATGAAAGTAAATCAGACCAGATTTTATCTGCTGTTTTGAAATTAACAGAGACGGTAAACAACTTAAATCATAAATTGGACAGTAATTCATCTAGACTAGATATTTTACACAAAGACATACATGATCCTGATGAAGGCATTAAACAAAAAATACAAAATAACTGATGAGAATGAATACACAGGGTCGGTAGTTGCAACACTGAAAGAACAAAACAAAATAATGTTAAAAGAAATGGCATTGATGAAAGGTTATATCATTAAACTGGAACAAAAAGTACAATCTCAGCAAAATCAAATCACTGACATGGCGGCCCGGGGTATGAGGGAAAACCTAATTATTAATGGTATGGAAGAACATGAAAATGAAAATCTAAAACTAAAATTTGGAGACGTTATTGTTAACAAATTGGGCATAGCATCAGAGAATATTAAAATAGATCGCATCCACAGATTCGGTCAAAAAAGTAAAAAACATCCCCGACCCATAGTTGTGAAATTCCATGATTACTCACAAAAAGAAATGGTTCTTCAAAACGCTAAAGAAATGCAAACAGAAATTCATCCGATAAGAATTACACCCCACTTTCCAGATGAAATGCGAGAGAAAAGAAAACAAGTATGGGAAATAAAAAAAACAATTTGATAAGGAGAACATACAAACAAGGATAAGGGGAGACAAACTCGTATTTACAAAAACTGGGAATATTTTTAAGGAGAAGGTACCCATCCCTAAAGCACGTGAAGTACTGGATACAAATGCTGATAGCTTCGAGTTCCAAACGTATTCCGAGAGTACACCTATTTATGACAAAGGAAATGAGTTCACAGGGAGAGCAACAAAAGTTACAACATATAACGAAACAAGAGGCACAGTGAAAAAACTACTAAGAAACTCTGACACAATAACCGCGATAAATAACATATACGCATATAGATTCACGGATCAACAAGGAAAAAACCATCAGGGTTTTGAAGACGATGGTGAATATGGCGCTGGAAATAAAATACTGAAGCATCTGGGATAACAACATTAACAATGTTCTTGTGATGGTATCGCGATCTGCTGGGGAAAAACTCGGACCAATTCGATTTTCACATATTATCAATGCAAGTAACAATGCATTGGCAGATCTCTAACTTGTTTGTAAACATTAAGTGGTCACTGACCGTGACAATATAAATATGACCTGACAGCAATATTTAAGCATAATGGGCTTTAATATCGCTGACAAACTTTATCTGTATACCAATATATCGGCTAATTAAATTCATCTCTCAACATACACCAACATAATATCTTAATACATGTATTGATAGATGAATTAATGTCAAAGTGTTATTTGTACATAGATTAGAGCTACTTATTTAGTTTTTTTTATATACCTTTCTTACTTTTTCGTTTACTTACTGTTGTAGAAGAACTTGATTGATCAGTAATAAAGAACTGTGCTATAATGAGCACCTATTTACAATTGAATATACCTTGTACTATATGCATGTAACTTGGTTTTTTTGGTATAGTTTTCAAACTACTGCCCGAAAACCCTGTATAAAACCTAAGAAAATTTCCAGTAACTTACATACAGTCAAACTTGGACCTATGGCCACCTAAATATAAAAGTCACTCTACCTTACCGATAAAAATCCAGAGTTTATTATCTTTTTCCAATATTTTCATGAATTTGTTTACAAAATCTTTATGACCGCGAAAATTATCAATTTTATTTTTTCAGAGAGGTCTTTAAAGACAAACTTGACTTTATGTAGCATCTGAGATATTTCTATTTGGCAACAGTATCCCATATGGTAACAAAATCACTATACACAAATTATCATCGTGTGAAAATATAGTCTCAAAGAGCATTTTTGAAATGGGTACTACTCATGTCGGCTGTGTGCTTAAACATAACGTATAATACGCATCTATCCCCGACTTCATCAAGAACTAAAATAATTCATACATATAGTATAAAAATATCGGATTGAATACTTACCTTATAACATTGTAAACTGACTAGAAAACTTTCTCCCGTGAATCAAAACACAATCTAAATAATAATGTACCCAAGTGGCATGTATTTAAACATAAAACTCCGTAAACAGTGGATGGTTAACCACGCAAGGTAACGCGTATACTCTGCTTCGGCAAGCAATGACCCAATGACCCGTTCTGACCCAATTTTGGAAAATCAAGCTCATTTGACTTCTATATATATATGTGTTATTTGTTCCTATGTTTTGGTGGCGAGTGTTGTGTGAATGGATTATATACAATCTTGTTTTGGTATTTACAAATTTTGAATTGGTATTTGATGTATATTAACTGTATTGTCAGATTGTCACGATGGTGTATATTTTGTCTATGATTGAATTTTTTACATACTATATTTTAAAAACTAACAATGACTGACATCAGAATATTATCTTTAAATTGCAGAGGTCTAGGTCGACAAAAAAATAAGAGGCGCGATGTATTGAACTACTTAAAAACAAAAAATTTTTGTATTTACTTACTGCAAGATACGCATTTTATGGCACGAGACTTAGTAGATATAGGCACAATCTGGGGTTACGAAGTTTACATGTCTTGTGGAAAAAGTAACTCTCGTGGTGTAGCAATATTTTTCAATAACAATTTCGAACTTACAGTTAAAAAAGAGACCAAAGATAATACTGGTAACTATTTGATTTTAGAAATATTAATAGAAAATAAATATAACGTTACTCTGGTTAACACAGATGACCCGGGTTTCTATAAAAATATAAAATCATTAGTCCAAGATATTGATTATGACTTTCTAATAATTGGGGGTGACTATAAGCTAGTACAGGACCCAGCTTTAGATTATCACAATTATAAAAAAACAAATAATCCCAAAGCTAGGGAAGAGATTTTGGCATTTAAAGATCAGTTTAACTTAATAGATCCATGGCGGGTTCATAATCACGATAAAAAATGTTACACATCGTTTTCTAAAATTCCTAAAAAGAGTGCGCGCTTAGACTTCTTCATGATATCTAATGAACTAATGTCTCTAGTAAAGAATACAAATATAAAAGCGGGATATAGGACAGATCACTCTTCAGTGGAAATTGTACTTAGATTGACCAATTTTGAAAAGGGGTTGGGGTTCTGGAAATTCAACAATAGCCTACTAAAAGATCCCGACTACGTAAAGGAAATAAAAAACATCATTGAAGAAACAAAAAAAGAATACAGGAAAGAAAATAGTAGTGATCAAATAAATCAGAGTTATACGATAAATGATAATTTGTTATTAGATGTAATTCTACTAGCCATTAGACGTTTTACAATCAAATACAGTTCTAGAAAAAAGAAGGAACGGGAAAATATAAAAGCCGACTTAGAAAAAAGGTTAAATATACTTAAAAAATTGCAGCCAAACTCTTACGATTCGATAACAAATGAAAGAGAGCAACAAAATATAAGTGAAAAACTCGAAAAAATAAGGGAAAATTATATGAAAGGACTCTCTGTAAGAGCCAGAGCAAGGTGGATTGAAGAGGGAGAAAAACCTACTAAATATTTCTTAAGTCTCGAGAAAAGAAATTATATCAATAAAAACATATCTGGACTAATTAATGATAACGGTAAATATATATCAAACCAAAAAGAGATTTTAAAAGAAATTGAGAAATTTTATAAGACATTATATGCAAATAACGATCATAAATTAGAGGATGTAGCCCTTGAAACTATCTTAAATTTTAATGATATTAAAAAACTTGATCGTAGTCAATCAGAAAAGCTGGAAGGTAAAATTACTTATAATGAAACCCTAAACGCCCATAAAAGCATGAAGAATGACAAATTATCTTTAATAAGATCTTTTAACTATAGCTTTGAGAATGGAGAACTTTCTATAACTCAAAAACAAGGAATAATTTCGATTCTACCTAAAGGGGATAAAAATAGATCTTACTTAAAAAACTGGAGACCGATCTCGCTTCTAAATGTTACCTATAAACTGCTTTCTAGTTGCATTGCAAACAGAATAAAATCAGTCCTAGACTTCCTAATCCATGAAAATCAATGGGGATTCATATCAGGTAGATTTATTGGAGAAAATACTAGAATTATATACGACACATTACAATTAGCAAGGGAAAGACGCATACCCGGGGCGCTTCTTTTTATTGACTTTGAAAAAGCGTTTGATTCCATCTCGTGGAACTTTATTCATAAAACTTTATCATTTTTTAATTTCGGACCGGACATCTTAAAATGGGTGAAAATAATTAATGAAGATGCACAGCTATGAGTGATACAAAATGGAATATTTTCCCAGTTCTTCAATATATATAGGGGGTGTCGACAGGGAGACCCTATTTCACCCTACTTATTCATTCTGTGCGCTGAAATCATGGCAATTATGGTGCGTCATGACAAAAACATAAGAGGAATTAAATTAGGAAATATGTCAGTTTGTTTACTACAATATGCAGATGATACCTGTATATTTCTGGACGGTACTGAGAAAAGTCTTAAAAGCTCGATGGATCTTCTATTTCAGTTTTCGAAATATTCCAGCTTAAAACCTAATATCGACAAAACAAAAGCAGTATGGATAGGTGCAAATTTATTTTCTAATGTAATTCTATGTCCAGACATAAAATTAGAATGGACAAACTCAAATTTCACTGTTCTAGGCATAACTTATACCCCCAATCTAAGGAATGTTACTTCATTAAATTATGATAGTTATCTCAATAAATTAGAAAATGAACTAAAGTCATGGAAAAAAAGATTGTTGACTCCATTCGGAAAAATAATAGTTATAAAATCTTTATTATTATCAAAATTAACACATTTGTTTTCCGTCCTACCTAAACCCGATGATAAGTTTATTAAAACGATAGAAACAAAATTTTACAATTACATCTGGGAGGGCAAATGTGATAAAATAAGTAGGAAGCATATGATACAAGAATACAGAGTTGGTGGTTTAAACATGATACATGTAGAAAGTTTTATTAAATCATTGAAACTGACATGGTTACGTCGACTATATTATAATAATAATTATTTGATAAATGGCTTATTTGAGGAAATAACTAGCTACAGTATTAAATATTTTAACGAGTTCGGGGATAAGTTTTGTCTTGACACAGCTGCCATAGTTACCAATAGTTTCTGGACGGAGGTTTTAACGAACCTTGCAGAGTTCAAAATTAAACTTTCAAAATATGAGAAAACACATTCCGTTCTTAATAGCGCTATTTGGCATAACTCCAATATAAAAATCAACAAAAACACAGTCTATATAAAGAAGTTATATGATAAAGGAATAAAACAAATAAAAGACTTACTTAGTGCAGAGAAAAACTTTTTAACACTAGAGATGTTACAAAACACCAATCAAATAAAAATTCCCTTCACAACATACGAAGGATTAAAAAGAGCTATCTGTAAATCATATGATCTAACTGATAAAATAGAGCAATTAACTAGTGATCTTGAGTACATAAGTAGACAACCGAAAGGAACAAAACATATTTATAATATTTTCATCAAATCCTTTTACACAAAACCAAAAGTTGAATACAAATGGGAGAATGAATTTAACTTGCCAGACACTTTCGATTGGAATACAGTATACAATAATGTACTAAAAAACACAAACGACACAAAATTAAAATGGCTTAATTTCCGAATTTTATTTTGGAACAAATAAATTACTAAAAAAGATGAACATAACGAATAACTCTAACTGTACATTTTGTAAATCATTTGAAGAAAATCTATGTCACTTATTTTTTGACTGCCAACAAGTAAGGGATATCTGGAATAAACTTGAGACTTGGATTTTTGAAACTACAGGTAAAATTATAACTATCGGTATAAAAGATGTAATATTCGGAATTCTGAGTCAAAATAGCTATGATACCAACATCATTATATCCTTAACAAAACAATATATTAGTTTAAAGCGAATATAATAAGCAACAACCTTATTTTACGGAATTGAAAACATATATTGTTAAATATTGTATCATCAAAAAGAAAAATTTCACCAACTATGACAACAAACACAACTTAAACAAAACTGGAATTCTCACAAAACTTTCCATGAATAATGAATAAAATATACTACAATTCCGGACAGTGGTACTTTACATTGATAAATCAGTATTTTATTCTGTCCGACTGTTAGAATTATAGAGAATCAACAATATTGTTTGTATATACATCAATTAAATGGTTTGATTATTTGTACATAGATAAACAACTTAGACCTGTACGATTGACCTTAAATTCCTATACTTATTGCAGACACGAGCATTCACGCTTAGAAATCAAGTAGGTTTATTTCGACTAAAAAGCAAATTTTTAATATTTGACAAGTAATATACCCAAGTATTACACAACTACTAAGTGGATTCAAAAAATTCTTAACAAATTGTCAAAGGGACAGCTCAATGTTGTTTACCTATTTAGAATTTTTATATGTGCGTGTATGAGGGAGTGAAAGGTTGTATGTGTCCTTGCGCTGTTTTTGTCTTTGTATATATTGTAAAACGGAAAAAAAATTAATAAAAAAAAACAAACCTGGAAAAAAAATATATATATTCTGAATAATTACATCATATTGATCTAACACATCATTCATGTACATATTTAGATATTATCCCTACTGATGATTTTGAAGTTGGTTTTTCGTTCAAAATAACTATATAAATCGTAGGTGACGAGTAGCACAATCAAGTAGTGTATCCAAGATTTCTTTAGTATTTCTAATCTTTTAAGCACAAATATTCACTGACCCTGCCGTTTAAAGAAAAAAATAGATATATTTTATTTACTTATTTATTTTTATGTTGATTTTATTTTATCTTTTGTACTATTATGTGCATAAATTAGTGAGGCAACCTTTAAAAAAATCAATAATCTGCTCTTAAAACTGTTAATAGTTACAAATATCTTTTAAAGTAATAACATTTTTGGCCGATATTTGTTAATTTAGACATAACAAATCCAATTTTACTTAATTTTTAAAGAATGCTCTAAACGGTACATATAAAATCGCTGTGCCAATATCGATTAAACATAACTCGTGTTTAGTATAAGAAAATAACAAAAATACTTCCTTCTTCAAAATTATACACAAATATTTTAAAAGCAAGACATGTTAAACAATTAACCCACTGTGAACATTCAGCAAATGAAATGAACGACTTCTCAAGATAAGTTACGCAAATCTGCAATCCATTTAGTTCACGCTCTGGAGCAATTGTATTACACTAATAAGTGTTATACTATTTGACTATCAGTGACAAAGTGTCACTTCTATCAAGTGGCTTATTTAAGGCTTTTCGGAATATTAAAGTTTACCTGCCATTTCTCTGTATGAAAGATACTATAAAGTTTATTCGAATATTTACAAAAACTTTGTTATACACGATTTAAATAGTTTTCGGGTTTGTTAAAATCAAAAATAGTATGGTGCTTTTAAAAGGTGAAAAATAGATATAGTATTCAATACGGTATTTTTGTTCCAGTTAAATGCATAGTATAAGTGAGGCGACTTTAAACAGTTCAATCTTCTGCTCTTACTACTGTTAATAGTTAGACATGTTTTTACATGATATTACAAATCGAATTTTACTTCACGTTTAAAGAATGTTTTAAAGGGTACTGATAAATAACTGTTTATCGATTATACATTACACATGGCGAAAAAAACACGTAGCATAAAGATAACAGAAATTACTTCCTTCTTCAAGATACAACTAGTACAAAACAGTCATGTATGTTTGTCTGAAATGTATTCTGGGTTTTACAGTCCTGTTTTCCTTAGGTAAATGCCAGTTTTCTTTTTTGCTTTTCTTTTGCACTGAATTGAAAATTCTCTCTCTCTCTCTCTCTCTCTCTCTCTCTCTCTCTCTCTCTCTCTCTCTCTCTCTCTGTGCCTCTCTCTGTCTCTCTCTCTCTCTCTCTCTCATTAGATGTTTTAATATTTGTAATCACCAGAGAAAATCATTTACTTTAAGGAACGATTGTCATGGTTAACAAATGGTTAGGTCGGACAGGTATCCAGAGAATTACAAACATTCAGGGAAAAAATGACTAACTTCTCATGTTTGGATACGCAAATCTACGATCAATTTATCAGATCTGCATGGTACGCACGACGAAACTTTTCGTTATAAACGATAAGAAAATTTTAAGAATAAAAATGGATATGGTTTAGTTTGAGAGTGTTACAAACTTAATTTTAAAAGGCATTTTATTTCTATAAATGTGTTAAATAGTACCCCACTTGTAGCCTCATCGGACAAAAGTGTCAAGTTTTTCCTGCATTGCAGTTAAGTAGCTTTGACCATAGAAATATGAAAATTAATAGTCTATTTGGGACATTGAAAAAATATGGCTGTTGTGATTATGCCTGGTAAGACTGGCGCGTAATGTGCACAAATGCAATGCAGACATAGAATGGGTATTGGATACAATCATGTAAAATCGGAACATTGAAATCTTACCCTAAGGGGCTGTAATTGTTTTTGTCAGGTAGAGACATATTTATTTGTCTTGTTTGAATTTTGTTTATTTATTGGATTTTAAAAAAATATCTTTCTTTGTAATGGTGTGGTTTCATATAGTGGATTTTTGTTCTGCGTATCAATTGTGACTTGGTTGTGGTAACCCACAAAGATTAGGTGTCTCAATTTAAATAAGATTAGACAAATACAGGCATATTTTATAAGACAATTTTGGATTTTCAGAAAAACCATTTGTACATTTTTTAAAGATAAAACATGACTGGAATACTATAAAAACTAAATGAAATGCTGTTTGTAAATTAGTGAATAAGTTATACATATTATACATATATAGCTCTGTGTGTGTGTGTGTGTGTGTGTGTGTGTGTGTGTGTGTGTGTGTGTGAGATAAGGACGGCAGTAATGTCTAAAACAAGTAAGAGAGGTGGAATTCAAGAAATGTTATTGTGACTAAAACTTTTGAGATGTTACCAGTCTCGGTTATGAACTGTATATCAGGGCAATGCAACTTTACATTTTGAAAGTGTAACGAAACGTTCCCAGTCTAGCTAAACAAAGTTAAGAACTCAAAAACACTGACATATATATATATATACCCAAGTCAACCACAATTTTTTCAATATTCTTTATCACAGAAAAGAAATCAATGAATATTAAGTTCCTTGTTTGATTCAGAATATACATGTATCTACAAATCTAGGAAATTATATGATTTCAGGACAGAGAGTAAGTATTGTAACTGCAGCTTTATAAGTCGATGTCATGTTATTTTTAACCTCAATTTGTTCACTATCTGTTTTAGGACATACATATTACCTTTGTAATCGGACGGGCGAAACTTGGGAATATGCTATGAAACACTGTAATCGTGCAAATGGTACACTTTTGTCTGCTGACAACTATAAAGAACTTGATCGATCGATGTTAAGCAAACCAAATGTAAAAGAATTTTGGACATCTAATGTCATTGAAGTAGCTCATGCTATTGAATATAAAGGTTTGCTTTATTATTAAACATCAGTCTTATCTATTCATTTTTATCTATCAAACTTTTCAAACCGTAATATCACTGATGAGGAATGATTTTCCGAAATGTGCACATATGGCACATCATCATTTAGCAGGTTTTTGTGATATATTTATATCATTTTGAAAATATATCATTTCGCCATAAGTTATAACTTATTTATAAACTTAGTTATATGTTAACATTATCAAACTATTGTTTGCATTTTATTTTGGAAAATGTTATGTTTTTATCTTCCTACCGGTTTATTAAGCAATTTATTGTTAATTTCTCATTAAAGTTAACGCCAGTTACATTTATTACCACCCATTAGGGTCAAATCAATTCTGTCTAATAAAGTTCAGCCTCATTAACTCTATTGTCAATAATGTTTAAATCTCCATCTCCCGATCTTCCCGCTGATATTACTTACGTAATATACTTATATTTGTAATTAATGTATTTCAAAAGAATAAAATCTGTATGCTGACGACGAGAACTCAGACCCTGCTTGGGGTATACATCGAGGTAATAATGGCCTCATATTAAAACTTTAGTGGTTATACTGATAATAGAAATCTTATAAAATGAACGAAAACCTTTTGGTTATTTTTATTTGTTCGAGATGTCAAATTTTGATAATATTGGTCCGTAGACATTTAGTCATTCTTGCGTTTCGTTATTTCAAACAGGAATATAAACCAATAGCCATCAAGGTTCACGAAATATGACGCCATCAACATTGTAAATACATGTATTTGTCTTGTGTAAGTTCCATGCCTACTAGATTACAATTGTTTATTGTTTCGAGGAACCCATATAATTTTTCTTTTAACCTATTTCTTTCTCTTCTAAAAGCGCAGCAGGTCAATTAACTTACTTGCAAAAATTTTTTGAAGGATGTTTTACGTACACAGCAGGGATATCTCAAAATAATCTATATCCAGCAGAAGGAATAAATTTAGTTGATTGTCAAAGTGCGTGTAACGACAATTACGACATCTATCCATTCTATGGTTTGTATGTAAGTCAATAATACTGTATACCAAAATCATATTATTCTTTTGACTGCAAGTAATTTTCTACTTGATGCATTTTTATACAACGTAAGAATTTCGCCTAAAACTTAATTATCAATGCTTTGACACAAATACTTATTTTCATAAAGGCAATTCTTTTTCAAAGAAAAAAAATAGAAAATATTTTTAATGTCGTTTTCTTATGGTTGATATCTCGTTTTATATAGATATAGAGTTGAATAAAGCATTTACAAGATAAAAATATGTAGATTTAAAATTTACTGGATTTCATAGCACATCACAATTAAAGAACAATTTTTTAGATATCTGCATGCTAATTGACATGCATGCACCTGTATTAATTCCAATTATTAAGAATTAGTTGTCAATTTTATGTGTTCAGTTTATATTATGTTTTTTGTTATATAAAATTGTAAATGAGAGTAAATTTGTTGATTAAAAATATTTACAGGATAATAAATGTGTTTGCATATTGAATGAGATACAGATAAATATTTATCCTTCGAACCAAAGTTGCTTTAAAAACTGCAGTATTAATTCCTTGGAGTTCTGTAAAGATTCGAAACTCATCGCACTCTATAAACAGATAGGTTAGACATTTTGCTGAATTTAATAATATTATCGGGTCAAATACTTAACAATATACGGTCATCTACTATAATATATATTTATATATATATATATATATATATATATATATATATATATATATATATATATATATATATATATATATATATATATATATATATTTAAAACTACAAGACCTGTTCGATGTAATGTTAATTGGACCACAGGGCGATTACGCTTTGCACGATTTCGTTGATTATGACAAGCTTGAGTAGCTTTATTCAATATCTTCTAAAAAGTTTAAAGACACGTGTCTTCAGCTATAAACTTCTTTTTAAACTATAGTCATTTCAATAGAGCCAGGTGACCTCTGTTGCAATGATTGTTGGGAAACCGGTTGAGAATATTAAAGAAATTAGAGCTTATACAAAAGTTCGCACAAAACTCGGTTATTCGGTAATGCAAGTTTTTACTAAATTGGGGTAAGTTTATTGGTCTGATAAGGTATTTTTTGAGACAGTTTGAAGGTGGAGAAAAATATTTCTGCAAGAGAGTCCGTCAAAGATATCGCATCATTTGGCCAAACTGTGACTGTAACAGGCAAGGCAAATATCTTAAAAGTCATGGAAACAATTGAAAGTGATGGCAGATATACGACTTGAAACATTGTCAAAGCTGTTGGAATATCGCTTAGATTTTGACATGTATTTTCAAAGAACAAAAGATTTCTGTCAGATAACAACAAAGTGTTACATGTCAGTATTTATGAAATAGTTAAAATGTACTTACTAAAATAGCTCAAGAAATGATATCTAAAATAACGCCCTGCCCTGCGTCTTGGCTAGGCATGTTCTTCTATTTCATGATCACGCTCCATCATATACATCTGAGCTTGTGAAGCATTTTGGAAGTCGGAAAAGATAACCGTCAAGCCATACCCACCATAGTCTCAGATCTAGCCCCATGCGATTTTTTTCTATTCCCAAAACTTAAAAAGTTCTTATGAAATCGTCGTTACAAGTCCCGAAAAGCCCTTGGCTCTGCCAATGCAAGGTCTACCTAAATCAGCGTATTGTATCGCATTTCAGATTCGGAGATAATTTGAAATAATGTTTTTCAAGCAGACAAGGAAAATATTTAGAAGGAATGTAATGTTTATTTCACTTTTCAAGTCTAATGCTTTTGAGATATCGTACAATACACATTGAAAATCGAACAATCCTCGTTAAAACAAATCCGATTTCAGATTTACATTTACTTTGTACAGTAATGTTAACATATGTATTCTACAAGCATCCCGTACAAAGTGTTTCGAAGAGATTTGTAAGCATAAACCTCGTCATTTTATTAAGTCCTATATGGCAAATATTAGTGGCAGCGGACTTGTTCTGTTTAGCCTGCACAATGAGTTTATTGTAACAATAGCAATGCTAAACTTCAACGCTAGAGTATTTTTGTTTCTTGTTATATAATGTTTTACAAATATAATTTCGAAATGGAGGATTGGATAAACAGCTTAAAACGCTCAAACTGGTCGTAATAAAACCGTAGACACTATAAAGATAGATAAAATTATTTAATAAAATAATTGTTTTAAAGATTGTCTAACGCAAAATGTCATTTATCTTATTGGATAGGAAATGAAAGCATATTTCGAACGAATGTAAATAATAAGTGTGTAGTACGAGTCAATACAACGGCCAGTTCAACAGAAAACTGTCAGAAGAACCTACAATATCAATGCAGTAAGCTAATATTTTCTAACTTATAGAATTTATGTATTACTAGCATTTCATAAATCCAGTATATTTATACCTAAACCATAACTGATAGTGTTACATCAATAGAATCTGATAAAAATGAGGATAGTGTGATGTTTAGCAGTAAGTAACTAATTTTTATGTGTTGGCAGATATTTAAAAGTAAAAACATTTAAAGAAGGTAGAACTCAGCGAATTTAATTCTTACTGGAATTTAAACTACTTATTCCAGATAATGTACAAAAACCCTATTATACATTGTATTATGTTTTAGATACCAAGGGTTCTATAAAAAAAAACCATCAGCTGTATCTTGTGAAAACTTTACTTACGAAAAGCTTATTGCATATGACAGAAATTAATTCTGTTAAAAAATTGTTCAAACAGCTTTTCTACAGCTTATCTTAAAGAAAATCTACTTTAAAAAGAAAAAATCATTGATCAGAACAATGTTAAAGTACATTTAAAGAAAGGTATATTTTTTAAAATAGTTTAAAGTTGCATTAAGTTTTCCTGGGGGGGGGGGGAATTAAAACGGTGTTGATTTGATAAATGATGTTCCTAATGAACAATGTTACATTTTGTTCAACGATAAAAGCTCAAATAAATACAGAAATAACAGTAATTTCGAAGCGAGATGTAGCTGTGGGATCTAATATTAGAACATGGTTACGTCATAAAAAACCAGGTCATTTAAACACAACCTACAAAATGATGACATACGATAGATTAAACACAGACCTTCATTGAGTTTGTATTTTTGAGATAGTAAGGGATACATAACATCATTGCGAATACATTTGGACATAAATGACGGACAATTAATGCAATTTGTCAGGTTTCACCTTCGATTTATTGGAATTCCCGTTCATCTATACGCATGCTCCAAGCAAATAATAACCATCGTTAAACATTGACCAACCCGTCAAAGGATTCCGTTTATTTACAGCTAATAGGAAAGAAATTTTAGAAAATGAATCTCTGGGATCGTGATTAGAAGTTATTATTTTTAAATTATATTTTTAGAAAATCAAAATAAATAAATAAATAAATAAATGAATGAATAAATAAATGAAAAAAATTGAAAAACGCAATGCGTTACCATGTCTCTCCATCTGATGCACCTACTTGTTTGAGTAGGTGCATCAGATGGAGAGACATGGTAACGTGTTGTTTCACATATATGATAAAAATGAAATTGATCTCTCAGTTTGCTATTTTTTATATTAGATTAACATCATTAAAATTATTCCATAAATGCAATATTATATTACTATCTTGTAAGCTCTATGTATATTGTGTTTTAATATTCAATTTAAAGTAAAGCATTGTTATATTATCAAAATATTTAATAATTTAAAACTAGTTTTGAACTCGTTTTCTGCGTTGATTGAAATGGAAAATGTTCCCGTAGGTGAATTCAATCAGAAACTTTGTTAAATAAATTTTACCTATAAAATAATTTATTGATTTGTTAAAGTTTTCGTTGGTATTTTAGTAATGACTATTAGGTATGTGTTTCATGTACTCTCTTTAACATTTTTGACAGAAGGAAGAATCAATAATGGAACATTTTTGAAAGCCATAGAAGACTGTGGAGAAGATTTGGATCACGGCAATGAACCAAATTATATATCGGAGTTATTCTGGAAACCATTGTTTTTCCCGACTTTAGGCAGAATTAAAAGTAAGAAAATTTCGTAAAATATGTAATATTACTTTATTTTAATTTAAAATTTATACTTTTTATTTAAAAAATTAGATTAGATAAAATAAATTCCAATTGCCATATTGTCCATATTGCTAAATTATTTTTTATGTTTTTTACTCTTGTTATGAAAAATAATAAGCAAGTTAAATTATGAGTTAAAAACTGATTTTGACAAACATGACAATATACTTTTTCTGTAGATCAGATTGAATCTAAAGAGAAGAAATTAAAGATGAAGATTTGCAAGTCTTTTAAAGTGGATGTGAACCAAGTTAAAAAACGAAATTGTACAGATTCGCTACCATATATATGTAAAATAGGTAACACACAAATTTAGAATTTTGTACAATGATTTCCAGCAATTAATACAAGTCAGCCAACCTTGTCTTAAGTATTTTTAAAAAGAAATGCCCCCGTGATTCAATTTTTAAACAGCACATTAGTAGTTAATTGAAAATGGTTAAAATTCTATATCAATTTCCACTTGTATTCCGAAGTATATAATGTTTCTTTGTATTCATGTATTTTGCTTGTTTTGAAACATGGCTACTTTGGCAAAGATGATTTAATCTCTAACCGCTTAGAATATATATAATTAAATGATTACATGATAAACATGTATGTAAAATTTGCATACACTTTTTTTCGTTTATTTAACAAGGTTATTATCATATATCAAACTGTTATGATTTTTAAAGCTCCTAGATATGTTTTTATGATAGAAAAACGTGTAAACAATTTTAAAAAAGAAAATATTTCTTTCAATGCTCGCTAAAATAGTCTAAAATGTTTTTTGGAAAAAATTATTCTTGAACATATGATTTTTCGTTTTACCTAATGTAGACTTTCAACAGAGAAGAACAGTTATTTGTTGAAGTCTCTTATGCATTAAGTGCAAATAAACAGAAAGATCATTTGGACATTAGCCAATTAAAAAAGACACATCGCAATACTCACTTCTTAGCACATTTAACTATAATTTAAATATTAAAAAGCAGAACTAGAAAACTATTAAACAAAAAACATAAAATTTCAGAAGGCCAACCAACAAAAACTTCATACTTAAATCCTTGTCTGTTCCCAATTAGCATGACTTCCCTACCTAGCATGAAATCACAGCTTGTTTCAACCAGAAGCGATAAGCATGCCTTAACAATGCCAGATACTAGCGTTGATAATCGAGAAACAAATGACATCAACTATGCATCAACATCCTCATATATAAGAGATACGACTATACAATCAAGTAGCTTCACAGACACTGTAGACTCCGGATTGTCTAATAAACGTTTGTATAACTGTTTTTCAAGCTTTCTGTCTTGCCGTAAAGCTTTAAGCACAAAGGTGTTCAAGAATTTTTTCAGATTTTTCTATTTTTCAGTACACTTACAATGAAACTCTGAATTTTAATATTGTATGTCGTACACTTATTTAAAGAGAAGTGCGAAATAGTTCCTTTGTTATTAATAAATAATGCTCACAATCACGATAAAACAGAAACATCGTCCATAGCTATAATAAAAGGTTGGTTTATACATATATTTATTTTTAGAAAGGATAAATACAGTTTCGAATTAAGACATATTTTTTCAATTGTGAGACTATTAAAATCTTCATACAATTTGTTTATTCAAATTTTGGTGTTTTGGTGATGAATCAAAGAAGCTTATCAAGACAAACATAGAAGGAAAAGATTTTGGATTTCAAATTAGCCTGCCAAAAGTAAAGTAACCTAAGAGATAATATAACAAGGTGCTATTGTAAATGTACCAGGTATATGTACATTAACAAATTTTAAATGCTGTCTATTGTAGCATTGCTTATAGGAATTTCAAGCGCTGTTCCTGCAACAATTTTAGCAGTTATCATGATATTAATTGTAAGAAAAAGGTAAATTAATATGTAAAACAAGTTTCAAAACATCTATAATTTTTCTTTTTTCTGTTTATCAAACAGTCAATTTATCCATACGAATGGAAATTTAAACAAAATATATAAAGTATAGTTTCACTAAATCTTGTCACTTGTCAGAAGTACGAAAATTATTAGACACTTATTTCTATCATACTACAGTAAATCTTTCCAACCAGTAAGTTTTAGTAAATGAAAACCAATAATTGACCAGTTTAATTTTCCAAAATCGTGTAAAAACTTTCAAAACTGGCTTATCAGTTAAACACTTAAACTTTCACCAGGAATTCAATGGCATGTGCTCTGGAAGGGAGTAACGTATACATTAGTTAAAAACAATCCGTCATGGCAAATAATGAATTGATCATAAAAAATTCTTCAAAATAGTAAAGTATTAGTCAGTAAAAATAGTCAGTTTTAGTAAATGAAACCCTACTATAGACCAGTTTCATTCTTCCAAGATCATGTAAAACTGGCTTATTCAATTAAGCATTTAAACTTCTACCAGGAATTTAATGCCAGGTGCTCCGGAGGGGTAAGAATCTCTTCTGTACCAATTGATCAGTTAACAAAGAATTTGTTATGGCAGATTTTGTTTTTATAATAAAATATTCATTAAAATACCATATTCAGATTTAAAAAAATAATATCAGATTCAAATCTTTTATTAATGTTGCAGACTTTCGCGAACAAAGAAGAAGAATGAAAATGGTTTGTATACAGTTGCTTTTCAATCAGTCGCTAATAATACGGAGAAACAAGATCATTCAAACCACCAAAATGCAAAGCCATATTCACTTGCAGACTCTGTCAATGCGACGCTCGCGTCAAATCAACGCAATGAAGTCTTTGTCGTGGTTGATAAAAATAATCAAGCAGACAATCGAATTGAGGAATTTTACTCACTTGCTACTTCAGTATCTAGCACATCTGTACAAAATCAACAGAAAGAAGGTAGAGCCGACATTTATGCAGTAGTCAATAAAAATAAAAAGGAACCAAAAAATAGAGAAGCCCAAAATAATACCGGAATTGATGGACATGTTGAATCTAAACGGAATCCTGGAAATAGCATCACATATCCTTTGTCTTCTGGGACAGACTACGATCATCTTGATTTCAGAGGCTCTGGAAACATAGATGAGTTACCTGGAACAGCAGGTCCTATATATGACCATGCTGCTGTAGGAGAAAACAATGCAGGCGTGATATACGATGTTCGGCGTGATGTTGAACAACATGGAGCTGATGATACTTACGATCACGCTTTATCATTGTGAAACAGAAATGCATGTACTTTTTTTTACAGAGTTGTTTATCTGTTTACTCTCGATAATTTGACATACTTTTGGTATATCTAAATTTTCGGATTTCTTTTTCTGATCGTTATTACAAGTTATCCGTTGTAAAATTTAAATGCTTTATAATTAAGCAAACTTGACACTTGGATTATTGATTTAATATTTAAAGAAAAAATATTTTAAAACATGAAAGATTTAATTTTAAATAGGTTCAAATTTTAAAATAAATAAAGGAAAAATATATAAAAAATCATAAAAAATAAAAAAGAAAGAAAAAAAGGAAAAAGAACATGTAACTGACAAAAAAGTACTACGGTCAGATCAAAGAAGAGCATTAAAAATATAGAGAGGAAAAGAAAAAGAGAGTAACAGTAACTTTGCTTTTTATAAAACCTTGCATTGTTATTTGAAATGAACGCACAACAGTAACCAGTAGTGATATAAAGATAAAATATTACTCTGTAGTGCCCTAACCGTCCAAATCATTTTGAAACTAAGAATATATAAGAAAATATTCTGAAACATTAGTTTAGTTTTACATGCTAAAAGATTATAAATAAAGCTTTGAACATCTTCGGTTTGAATGGAAATGTGTACGTAAATACTAGCTATATGTGACCCGTACAGCCCACGACGGTGCCATTTAAATTTGCTCAATTGAAGTTTTAGTAAGAAGATGTGTATTTGGAACTTCTTTACATTATCATTATACAATAAAATTTCTAAATACTTGCACTAATACTTTTGTTAGTTTTGAAAGTGTGTGTGTGTGTGTGTGTGTGTGTGTGTGTGTGTGTGTTTGTTTGTTTCTGTGTGCGTCATCACACATTTGGTCCTCACTGTCGGTACATTTACACGTACTCTATATCTTATTATCGGACTGTTTATTCGGAATTTCGCCAAACAATGTTATTAATTCAAAAACAAATGTAGTAATTAAAATATTAAAGCGCAGTAGAATGGTATGATTTGTTTTGGTTGATTTTGAACGGAAATTTTTGTTTTATTGATAAAACAAATCGTCTTAATTTTTTAACTGTATAAAATTTTTTTTAAATAATTACCTAAAACCTATTATAGGACTAGTCTGCTTAATTAGCATTGCATCAGCGTTTGTAAAATAAATGTCATTTATGTGTTGGTGAAATATATGTATATTTTGTATGTTAGTTATACTTTTCTTTGTATGATTATGTAATAGACAATTAATATTGAACAATACTATAAAATTGTAACTACTATTGCAAAAGCTATATAAAATGGATATAAATGAGTGAATGAATATCAATTTAAAAATAAATCTACTGTTTGATAAATACAGTTGTATTCAAATTAAAGGTTTTTTCGATTGGTGCTTATTGTATCTTAAGATTTAAGAAATAATGATCTCTATTAATGAAATGATAATAATTTTAATAAGGTTATATTTAGACATGTTTAGAAAAATGTCAATGCTATTATCGTCTTATTAACTGGTAAATTGGACATTATATACAATATTTGTCATCAAAATTAAATTGTTTGATAATTATATATTTTTGTTTAATATTATTTAAAGTTGATTTGATTTTGAACAAGTATTTTATATTTGTATATTTTATTATTTATGTGCATGAAAATAAAAGTATAATCTATTTTGATGGATCAGATATATATGATAATAAAATTTTATTAAAAGGTTATATTATTGTTTAGCTGGTTTTCTTTTTTTTTTATAATATGCAAACATATTATTACGTGACAAATGATTTTAAAAAAAAAACTTGTACGTTAAATTTACATACTGCGGCTAAATAAATCCGAACTTCAATTAACAAATATAACAGCATACTTTTTTGTTGATCAATTGGACAGTATAGAGAAAAAATAAAGATGAAGATATGCAAAGCTTTGAAAGTGGATAAAAAACATGCATTTAAATGAACGAAATTGTTCAGATTTGCTACCATATATATGCAAAAATGCAGGTAACATAAAATTCAGAATTTAACATTAGGTTTTTTATAATGATAAACAGCAATGAATACAAATTCGCCAACCATGTTTTAGCACTCTGTAAAAAGAAATGTCCCTCTGATTCAATTTTGTGCTGTCAGAAAAGGTACATTCTATGAAAACATTTTCAGCCGTCTTAAATTTTGAAATTTATTTGAACTAAGGTTTGTTCCCACATGCAAAGCAATCCTTAGCTGAATTTGGATTTATATCATTTTGGAGTTTAGATTCATTGATTTTCAACTGTTTGGCTCATGTTTTGTATCTATCAATCTTTGCGGTCTTAGTGTCACTGATGAGGAAAGAATTTCCGAATTGTGCACATCCGGCACATTAACATTTAACAGGTTTTTCTGTTATATATTTTCAACAAAAAAGTTATTGTCATATATAAACTGTTAGGAATTTAAATGCTTCTTTATGTGTTTTCTTTAATTATTGCTTTAAATATCTTAACTCGATTCTTGTACATATCATTTAGGGTTTTATCCTTAGGCAGACGTTCAGAAAAGAACAGAAAATTGTTGAAGACCCTAACGCATTAATTGCAAATAAAAAGATATAATCATTTTGGTATAAGCTTTTAAATAAAAAATAAATAAATAAATAAATCAATCTATCAATCAATAAATATAAATAATGAATAATAAATAAATAAATGAATGAATAAATAAATGAATAATTTTTAAAAGAATTGAAAAATGACACACTTCGAAGTGATTAATTCTTTACAAATCTAGAAATAATTTAATGAGTAAAGGGCAAAACTCAATAACTGATGACACTGAGACACATAATGCGGTATTACGTACGAGATAGACGTTTTGTTTCGAAATATATGAAACAATTGACTTTGTTGTAATGTATCATTCTGAAAAGTATTTTAATGTTAACCCTTTAATTGGCAGATACGCCAAACTACGCCATTCTGATTTTTGAAGGTCTGCTTTTTCTAAAATTGTGAAAACTTGACCGATTGATATAAATTGGGTAGCATTATTTCCTTCAACAATTTCAAATTTTCGGCAAATGAATCTGAGGTAAAAATTTGCATTTAAAAATTAAATTTTTTACCTGTCATTATTACAACTTTATGTTTGAGTCGATGTAAATTTATCCCAATACAATCAATTTCTCAGTTTTTTTTCACAATCACAAATAGGAAATTATATTTGATGCTTTTCTGAATTAATTTTTAATACCAGGACGATCGAAATACAAGTTTAATTATAATGTAGACCGCTATTTGAAATTATCACTGCCGAGTATCAAAATGTACACCGTGTTCGCGTCGGGTAGGCCTAATCATCCGCGCAAACAAATAAATAAATGATTAGATAATTATAATAAAATAAGAAAAAAAAAATTTTACTTTATATCAGAATAATACATATATTTAAAAACAATCGAATGCCTGGATTGATATCTGTATAACCCATGCATCCGCCACATGTTCACTGCATAGAATATGTGTCTTCTCCTACGTCCGTACAGTGTTTCTAAAAATATAGAGGTTCGGCATGGGTTCATAAATGATAACTATATACATGGCTGAAAATAAAATTTACTGTCGGTAAAGTCAGAAAAACATCTAGCTATACTGGTAAAATTCCAACAAATACATTTTTTGTATTAATTCAATAATTTTGAATCTAAATTTTGAGTTGAACACTGTATTTATGTATGTGTGGAAAAAAAATCATATCTGGTTATAAGGTTAATATAAGTTTGAAAATATTTTTAATTTTTTTTATGACGAATGGAAAAATAAATAAAAATTCAAAAATCTATAGGAAATAACATAGAAAAGCATATTAAAAATTTGTAATTTTGAAATGCTTGTAGTCGCATCTTTTGTCACTAAACACATAAAATAACTTATAACATATGGTTAAAAAATACGCATCTAAATGTCTAGTCCCCTTCTCAAGATGGGCAAATGTGAGAAAATAATCTGTCTACATTTTAAAAGTCGGTGGTCTTCACCAAGTACGCCTGGTTCCAACATTTCTCCATATTTTACAGCTTGAATGAAAAAATCTTGACTGGGGCGCAAAATTTCATGTCTCCACTCTCTGAAATGTGTCCATTGAGAACTCTCAAGACGAGACTGACTATGACTTTGTTCACACACACACACACACACACACACACACACACACACACACACACACACACACACACTCTCTCTCTCTCTCTCTCTCTCTCTCTCTCTTTTTCTCTCTCTCTCTCTCTCTCTCTCTCTCTCTCTCTCTCTCTCTCTCTCTCTCTCTCTCTCTCATACAACTGAAAACGAAAAAAGTAAAAAGTGATGACAATATAGTGCTAATATTCTGCAGTATAAGGACAATTCCTGCATGACATGTAAAACAATGCACAAACTCCGTGATAAATAATTATAATATTTCAAGCATTCTAACAAGCCTAATATTTTATAAACAGTAAATTCAGGAATACTTGCCCTTGTAATCAGTGCAGTCCTTAATTTGTAATTAAATGTGTAAAAATAATTCTTCTTAGATTTCGGTGGATAGTGTCACACACACACGCGCGCACGCGCGCGCGCGGCACGCGCGTGCGTTGATTCAGGGTGGCTTACATGACAATGCTGTGTTTCTTTAAGTTAAACGAACAGGGTTTGAATATGTTCGTTTATGAGATATAAATACTAAAATACTGTTTCAAGATAGCAATTAAAATTCTTCATGTAAAGTCATATATAACTGGTAATGCATCAATATAAGTTAGATAATATTGAGTTAATGTCTGAAATAACTATTTCTATCCACTAGTGTAGAAAAATCGGTTTTAAAAATTGATGAAAACGACTTTTCCCACCCAAAATGCATTTTGAAACAGTTGCACAAGCTATTGGTTGCAAATGTTTATATGATTCTGAATATTCACACGATATATCGAAAGAAGACAAGATATTCTGGTTCACAGATAATTAAAGTAACCCTTATAACTGTAACAAGTATTAATCTTTGCCAAATCCTAAGTGGTTTTGTTGTTTTTCAAAGTTATTATTCAATCCCTGTCGAAGCGATCGGTTAAGAATGATAGAGGGTACCCAGAGAAAAACACCAACCTTCAGAAGAGGTATAAACTTTCTAACTTTAGGATCTGCTTGATTAGCTTGATTAGTCGATTAGAATTCGAAACCAGTGGTGAGAGGCACTGAAATCTGTAAGGCAAAGACTTTCGAGTGTTGCTTATAACTATGTCACTTGTACGCCGAAAAATACCTTAAATTTGTCAGGCCGACTTTTTAGCATTCGTATGATGAATAAAATGCATGTTGTTCTCCTGCTGTTTCCTACCTGACCTAGTCTTATCCAAGGTTGTGAATTACCAAGTTTATGAAGTATCTGGCATATATCTAAAAAGATATCATAACTTTGATCCAAATTAAAACTTTAGATGTCACAAGTTGTATCAGTGTATGTTTATTGTACTTATCAGATACTTATGGCATCTGCTGATTTTGAATTTCTATTAAATAATGCGTTCAAAATAGCACATAACACTTATTTCAAATATAGGTAAGTGCATTTACTGTGAAAGCACATGGGTTTTCCAACGATTTAACCAAATTCTCTAGATTCTGTTATCATGGTAACGGATATTGACTTGTAAGGAAATTCTAAAAAATTTAGAATAATGTTTGTTATAATTATACAAATTTGATTCAGTATTTTTAGAAGGGGTTAGGTAAAAAATTATTTTTTATCTCGAGTTTCTTCAAAATGTAAGATGGCTTCAAATTTTGAAAATAAGAGTTATATATCCTTATTTTAAGTGAAAGAATGGAAATTTTAAAACAATCTGTAACTTACAGTTCTACTTATTAAACATTTTATAACAAAACAAATAAAACTCGGTTGCACTTCTGTTTTTTTTTGTATGAAATATATAAACAGTAAAAGATCATGCTCTTTCACGGTTTTGATGAAATGTTTGCAATTTTTGTTGCCATGGTAACGGAAATTTAATTAAAATTCTGTCAAAAACAAAATTATCATGTATGTTTTCTAAATATAGATGTTTCTCTTCCACCATTCCTTTTGACTGTTGAAGTACTGAGTCGAAAAAAATGTGCTCTTACGAGAACATGTCCATTGAAATAACAAAATATGACTGTCTCCTTTGATGCGATAAGCTGATAATTCTGTAATAATCGACATCTAATTTTATGTGAAAAATGCAAAATTTCAAAAGTTTACTTTGTGTAAGCTTTAATTAGGTGCTAAAATAAAAATCATTTGTTCAAAATGCACGTTTTCCGACTGCTGATATCTAGACATTGTCACAAAATTATGTATTTCTATACAAATTCTCGTTAATAGTACATTTTTGTTATATTCGTTGCCATGGTAACCAATTTTTAGCTGAAAATAGTTTTAAATACTTTTTTATTAAACAAAGGTAAAATTCATATATGGTTTCATAGTAATAAAATATTTATATCATAAAAAAAATTGCGTCGAAATACTGGTCTATTTTCTTCTTCAAATATAAATTTTGTAAATAACGTTTGTTTACTTTTTAGAATTCAACCAGAAAAACATGAAATTTGATGGTTTTATTTTTTGGGAAAACAAACAAATTTTGAAATGATCTTTCTACAGTATATTTGAATGATGCCCAACTTCGATTTGTAAGCAAAAAAAATTATTTCAAGTATGCAGGAATAAAGATAATAGCAATGTTTTGGAAATCAAGCAAAAATGTGAAAAATTTCACACATTTATGTTGTAAATGCTTTGTTTATGTTGCCATGGTAACAAATATTTCGATTTTTCCTACCTAATTGTAAAGTATGTTATATAGAGATACCAAATATATAGGGGTTGGTTTTTAACATTTTCACTGCAAATGTCTGAAATTTTGAATTGAAAATATAGTACATTTTTTGTTAAATTTACAAAATCACTCTGCCAATTAAAGGGTTAATGTTTCAGAAAGCCAAAAGACATATAGTAAATACTTAAAGACTTCTCCGTTCCTTATTAGGCAGACGTCCTCACCTACCATGAAAACTCAGCTATTTTCAACCAGAAGCGATAATCATGCGCAACAATTCAAGATTAAAGGGGGATTACTCGAAAACATCCATTGACAACAACTATGCTTTCACACTGACATATATAGGAGATTCAACTGTACAATCTAGTAACTCCACGGAATCTGTTTCTTCTGAAATGTCTACAAAACGTTCGTATATTTTATTCAACGTTTTTTATCGTCGTAAAGATTTTAATACTAAGGTCTTTACGACGTTAAATTATTCATATATCAGCGCACTTTCTATAAAACTTTGGCCGATGTTAATACTGTATATTTTGTAATAGATGAAAAACATAATCAGGTGTAATATAATTTTTTTTTTTGCGTTAGGACATTTTGAAAAAAGTTCATTAGGCATTTACAATTTCTGTTAGATATCATGTTAAAACACAAACCCGTACTCAGCTGTAACAAAACTTTGGTTAATACATATATTATTTTTAGAAGTGTCGAACTTAACACACTCATTTTTTTATATAGTTAGACTGTAAAAAGCCTGAGGGAATCTGATTATTCAAATTTTGATGTTTAGCAATGAATCAAAGGACAGAAATAGTGGAAATAGATTTAAGATTTCAAAAAATATTTTGACAAAAGTAAATAACAAAGTTACCTAAGGGTTATTAAAACAAGGTGTTACTGTACATGTACGATGCATATATATCTTAACAAATTAATTTTCTATGTTGTAGCATTGATTATAGGATAAACAAGCAGAACTTCGGCGTTAGTTCTAACAGTAATAATAATATTTATTCTCAGAAAAAGGTTAATTCATATTTAGGAAAAACATTAAAGTAATTGTAATTGTTGTTTTTCTTCCTTGTCAATCTGTCAATTAAACCATGTGTATAATTACTTTATGGAATAAATATGTACATTGGTAGAACAAGATCATCACGCATCATTAGCTAGAGATTAGAATTTTGTTGTCCTTGTGACGAATAGGTGTTGTTTTAGTCCTTTAAATTTTTTCATTGATTGTTATCTAAAAACATTTGTATAACATCGCGTGTTAAACGTAATATTTAAATGCCATGACGCACGTGATGACTTCAAAATTTCTGTTGGCAACTTTCTTTTTTATGTATGGTTATTGTGTGACTTTTTTTACTGTTAAAACGGCAATAAGAGCGTGTTACGACGATGGAATCATTCTACATCAAAGCAAACCGCTCTCAGAAATAAATTGTTGACTTAGGAATACTGCAAGTGCAATCCTAGACTATCAAGTTTCAGTTTCCTTCCTTTGTGGAACAGACTACCTCACTCCCGTGGTGGAATTTCAAGCGCCTAACGGTGTTTGCTAGTTTTAAAAGCAAATTTAAATTTTTTGAAAATTTGCTATTTAATTACACATGTAAAGTTCCACTGGAAAGGTAGACTAATTAATCAACTAGTCAATCCGTCATGGCGGTTTATGTTTATATAAGAACATGTGACTTTTATTTTTGAAAAGATAAGATTCAGACTTGAATTAAACTCAAATTCAGATACTTTATTAATGTTGCAGACTTACGTAAACAAACAGGAGAATGAATTTTTTTACTTACAGTTCATTTAAAATTTGAAAGAACAAGATATTTTAAATCATCAAATTGAAGCGTCGTATTTACAAGCAGTTTCATCAAATGCAACACTTGAACCTAATGAAAGGAATAATTTCTATGATGTGATAAATAAAGCTAAACAAACAGATAACAAGAAGGAAATGGCACTGATACAGTGTTGAATATTAATAGAAAAGAATCAACACATGTAGAAGTAGAAACTAATACCGGGAATTACATCAATATTGTTAGATCTAAAATAGTTAATAATGACAATATGCATATTAGCTATTCTGATAATACTGTATCTGTTCAATGGGAAAGGAATCAAGGTAATGACATCTGTTATTCTTTGTATGCTGAGATAGACTTTCAACCCTCTTCATTTTAAAGGCTTTGAAAAGTTATTTAAATGTTATTTCAAAATATTTATTGTAAAGTTTAGACATTAGAAAAAAGAACATAAGATTTGTAAGATTTAATTTTAAATAGTTTCAAACCTAAACATATACAAATGACACAGTAAAGAAAGAAATTCTTCGCAATTTCTGGAGCAACGATGAACATTTTGGGATGTAGATGCGAAATAATGTAGTAACGCTAAAAAAAATAATAAATTCTTGTAAAGGTTTGATATACAACAGTACCCAGTGCTCAAAATGTTGTTCCGCAGTTTCTTAACCATCCCACTCCTTCTGTAATAATAAATAACAAATGGTTCTAAAATTTCAATTAATACATTAAACCAATTAAAATATAGATCAAAACTATTATAATCTCTGGTTTGAATGGAATTATTATTTAGTAAATAATGAACAGATATTAAATATGGAATTAGTTGCCCTATCGAAAACAATGTCACAATAGAACTTTTTTTTTGCTAAATCAGTATATAATAATATAACAAACATACCAGTCCTTGTCCAGATCACAATCCCCAAAACAAAGCATAAACTTTAAAAGCTTGCAAAGTTAACTTTACACGTGAACTTCCATCAAGGAAGTGAGCTGAGTATCCGGAAGGGTAAGCATCTGCTGTCTAGCTAGCTACATCCGTCACGTGCAAGTCAGCGTTAGGAATGAAAGGAACAAGGAACTATGGTGAGTCAAATATCTCAAATTTCATTTTGCACTTTACGGATGAAGACAGCTAGACAAGGTTGCATTTCCTTTCCGGAGCACCAGGCCTCACTTCCTTGATGGAAGTTAACGTTACTGAATTTGCAGGTTTTCAAAGTTTTCACATTTTTCTGGAAACTTTAAAAGTTTTCAAAATATTTTTATATAAATCCAATTGGTGTAATTTTTAAAGTTTATTAACACTGTTGTTTGCTTATGAAGATTTTAAACATTAAGTCAATGGAAACAAATGTTTCAAAACAGTGTGCCCAAAATGCAATGGCAAAAGTTTGTCAACGAGCAGAACTAGGTCAAGTATAATGGCACTTACAGTGTCCATTTAGAGTACTATATGAAGTTTAATTGATCATGTGATACAATGGCCTGAGTAAGTCTGTATATAGTATTTGACCGGGAAATATTGTTTCAAAGAGTACTAGAGAAAATTTTATGGTTCTGAGAGATTGAGAATATTACACCAAGTTTGATTGAAATTAGTGTTTCCAATATTGTTAACCAGACCAAATAAAATATTCTTATACTACCATATTATAACAAAAGACTAGGAACAATTGCCCCCTCTTTGTCGAATAAGTAATCAGAAAAGTGAAATTACCTCAGTGGGCCAGATTATATTACGGGAACAAATAAAATTATCCCCTGTTTGTCAAATTAGAAAGCTAGACCATGAGAATTGGTATAAGTAAGTCAAAGGATAGTAATGGACCAAGTACAATGTCCCCCTGTTTGTCAAATTAGAAAAACTAGACCAAGTGAAATGCTCTAACTAAGTCAGACTATAGTCCTTGACAAAGAACAAAAGTCTCCGGTTTGTCAAATAAGTAAACTAGAACAAGTAAAATGTCCTCAGTAAGTCAGACTTTAGCACTGGACCAAGGACAATGACCCCTTGTTTGTTATATAAGAAACCAAGACCAAGTATAAGGTCCTCAGAAAGTCAGACTATAGTACTAGATCAAGTACATCGATCATTGAATTGAAGTGATAATATTAATAGAAGACCAAATGAAATGGCTCAGAGATTCCATTATAGTATTTCTCAATTACCCTTGCCTCAGTTTGTTTGGATCAACATACTAGATCAAGTAAAATAGATCGGAGTACTGTAGCTTACTTTAATATAGCGAGTATCAAATTTCTCGTACTTACACCTGAGCTTCATTTCGCGTATACATGAATTCGCGTCTACAATCCAGAAACATTTATTTTCGCGTCCACTACGTTCCTGTAGATAAAGTGGAAATAGATTTAAAACTTGAACGTGTAAAGCCATTACATGCTAAATGGCTTCTTCAAAGTTTTTAAGAAATACGTATGAAAACTGATCTAATCCGTAAAGCATGGTTAATGGCAGGGATTGACTTTTCTCAATAATTACTACTCTACTTAGTGTCCTGTAATTACGGACTGTATGGGTTGGTAATATAGAACTATATGATCTACTAACTCATCCGTAACGTTAACCAAGCGTTTCAGTCTGATTTATGTTCGGGTTCTGGTCATACATTTACTGTTAAACATGCTATTCATTTCATTTAATAGATTTATATCATTTTCAAATTATGTTGATGTTGTTTGGTCGTTATAATTGTTTGTGCGCATGTGCGAGAGCGTAACCTTGACCAACAACAGTTACTGCCGACAATTATGTTATTTCTTTGACTTTGGCTTGAGTGTTTAAATTATCGCGATTTTTTGAATTTTCGCGTGAAATTTGAATTCGCGATTGGACGTATTGGCGAATTTACGCGAAAATTAATCTCTCGCGATATATAAGTAATCTACAGTAATTCGGATTTATGTACGAGTTAAGATCTTTACGGTCATCTGGATTGTCTAGGAAATCGGGCTACACCTACAAAACATGCAAATGAAACTTCAAAAGCAAAACTCAAGCAAGTGAACTGAAACAAGTTCTAATTTATTCGACTAAAGTAGTATTTAAACTAAAATTGTTTTGTGTGCTGCTATCTAAAAGTAAGTTTTCCACACGACTTGAGCCCTTGGTCGCTGTGGATCAATATAAAATAAAAAAAAATTACCACCAACTGAAATAAACTAAATGCCTGTATAAACTAGATACAATAAACAAACAAATAAATAAATAATTAATTAAGTAAATAAATAAATAAATAATTTTGGAGGACAGGGAGAACACTGATTAAAAACATCACTCAAAAAAAATAATTAAACAGCAAAAGCCGTTGGCCTCTGTGGATCAATATTAAATTAAAAAAATTATTACCAAATGAAAACATTTAAAAAAAAGCAGAACCTCTTTATATTCACGCTACTGATAAAATTTTAATTTTCGCTTTAAAATGACCAACTTAATCCTATATAAGTGCCGTCTCACAGGAACTAAATAATAAAGAGTAGCATAGTAAAGTAGTTTTTCAAACGTTTCTTACTGTAAAAAAATAAAAACTAACGACAGCATGATTTTTCATATTACCATATTGAATCACACTGAAATTTGTAAGACGTGTAAAGAATCCGGAATTACCAATGCATTCAAAACCTTTAATAAAGGTAAGACAGATTTTGATTTGGTGATACCGGAGGCTCTACATATTAAACTTGAAAAGCCCACTTTAAACAAACAATTAGCAGGAGATGGGACAACTTTCTTACTGAATGTGTTCCAATAACCCTTAGGCTATAAACTTAATTTTTTTAAATATATAATTGTAATCTACCTATAATTGTACTATGTAATTATATGTATGATCTGCTTAACAATCGAATGTTTATATATATCTTGTCATGTAGTTTATCAGTTAGTTAAAATGTAAGCTTGATATGGAATACTGAGTATTCGAAATATATTGCAATATGAAAAATCATGCTGTCGTAAGTTTTTATACTATTACTATCTATAAAAGCCTTTACAATACCAATAATATGTTTCTGACTGTGTTAACAACTATCTAAGAGCAATGTCATTCAGCAGAGAATATCCACTGACCCTGACAAAAAGCAAAAATCAGATACAAATTGAATACGTTATTTTCTTATTTTACGTACTAATTACGTGCCTTTATATATTAATGCGACGTTGAACAATTCAGTCCTTTGTACCCAACAGTGTTTATAGGTACACATAGTTTTTAACATATATTTATCATACGGAATTAGCTAATGTTTGACAAAACAAATCCAATTTTACTGCGCGTTTTAAGAATGCTTTAAACAGTAAATATAAATCATCGTTTTATCGATAACACATTACTCCTGGTGGGTAAAGCACTCCGTAAGAAGATAACAAAAATTACTTCCTTGTGCAATATTATATACACAGATATTTTATAGAATACACATGGGTGTTTTTATGAAGCTTACTCTTGGTTTTACATTGCTGTTTTTACTTGGTAAATGAGCCTTGCCCCTTTATAATTCTGAAATTGTAATTCTCTCTCTCTCTCTCTCTCTCTCTCTCTCTCTCTCTCTCTCTCTCTCTCTCTCTCTCTCTCTCTCTCTGTGTCTCTCGTGATTTGTTTGTTTTTGCCATTAGTTAAGATCATCGAAATTTTTAGATGAAGAAAGGACACAGTAATTGGAGAATTTCCAACAGCAAAGTATATAAAGTTATCAATTATATATGCTAACGTGTGATTCATTTACCTGATGTTCCGCACCAATATTTTTCTTATACGCATACGAGTTATACTACAAGATCATCAGTGACCACGTATTACGTTTGTGTAAGTCCTTTTCAAAACATTGAGGAATTTCTGTCTTTTTAACCGTAAGATATTTCTTCTTTGGTGTAGTTAACTTAATGTTTATACCCATATTTACAAAATCCCTTGTTATACACAATGAGATCATGCTTTGCTAGCTCTCAAAATATTATATTACTTTTTTTAATATGGTTTATTATAGATGTGGGAATCCTAACTTCAGTTTTATTGGTCAATGTCATTGTATCTTTAAATGTTTTTGTTCATTGATTCTTCAAGGTCATTCAAATTACCTTTGCAATTAGAAGGATGAATCTTGGGATCGTGCTATGAGACACTGTAGTCTTGCGTATGGTACACTTTTGACGACAGACAATGTAAAAGAAGTTAATCTACCGGAGTTAATCAGAACAAATTTTACAGAATTCTGGACATCTAATATAATTGAAGTGGCTCATGCTGTTGAATATAAAGGTATTTTATATTATTGAGAACGATTCTTAGATAATATTTTTGTAAAAGGGTGTTTAATTTTGACTTTTTATTTGTTCGAAATGTCGGCTTTCAATATTCTTGTCTTCTAGGTAGTCTTTTTGACATTTTATTTTTATAATAATTTCATTGTTCAAATACATTTTGATTTTTTTTTCCATTAAACGAAATGTCGGCTTTAGATATCCTTGTTCTTGAGTGGAAGTCATTTTGACATTAAATTATTTCAACCAGGAATGTTTAATAATAACATTGTCCCCGACGTTTACGAAATATGACGTCACAAATACTTTTTTCAGCTTCTTGTCAATTCTGCGCCTTGTCGTTTCCTGAAACGCCTCATGGTTATTTTTTATCCATTTCTTACTAATCTATTCAGTAATCTGATTGATTTATTTAATAAATAAATAGTTGCATAATATTATTTGTAGGGTGTTATTTGTATTCATCAGGAACAACTCAGTCTTCTAACTCCAGCAGAGGGAGGAATAAATTTAGTTGATTGTCAAAATGCATGTAACTACAATTACGATAACTATCCATTCAGAATCTATGGTTTATATGTAAGTTAATTATACTTCATATCAAAATCTTTTTTTTTTACTGCTAAATAATGTAAAAAGAAAAATTATGAATTCGTCCTATTTTTATATCTTTGATTTTTAATAACATTTCTTTGAATTTGTAAACAAGATTCACTTTGTTGATTGAAAAACTATTTACATGGCAATGCGTGCATTTGCGTCTATAAGATCGAACAGTTTCAGATAACACCTTTAAACCAAAGTTGTTTTGAAAACTGCAGTATTAAATCTTTGGAGTTCTGTAAAGATCTGAAAGTCATCGCACTCTACCAAAGGATAAGTAAGACTTTTTTGTTTTTTTTTTAAATATTGGGGCATAGAGTTTTTTATATCCGATTGTACGTAAGAGAAGCCATGCACAGTGTAAAGAATAGTTTCTACATAAGATATTAAATACTAGTATCGCTTTCAAATGCAGAATTTTGAATTCTTATAAAAATAAATGTTCAAAAAGTTTTATATTTTTTAAAAATTCTACACATGACATTGCGAATTACTTTAATTTTGTGAAAGTATTGTCAATTTTTTCAAAAGAATTTTCACACTATTTTAACCATATGAAGATATCTGCTACTAATCAACAATCTTTTTTGCACAGCGGGTTATAAATTTTTAGCCTTGTTTTAATTGTATAACTTGTTTAAACATATAATGTCTCTTATAACCATCGCATACAAGGTGTTTCGAAAGGATTTGTAAGTATTTTTGAGTGTTCGTGACAGCGGATTTATTCTGTTTTGCCAACACAATTATTTAAATTTTAAGTGAGTTGCTTGCATTCAATGCAACATAAATAATTTCATATTAAAGATAAGGCAAAAAAAGAAGTCTTTGAAATGCTAAATGTTATGGTCTAATTGCACAGGAAATAACAAAACGATACTTTTGAAAGACAATTTTGTACATAACAAGTGTGTAGCACGAGTCAATACAACTACTTATTCAACAGAAAACTGTCAGAAGAACCTGCAATATCAGTGTAGTAAACCAACTTTTTCTATATCGCATAATTTATTATTTACTAAGGTTTTATAAATCCAGTATACTCATACTTGAACCATAGCTTATAGCAAAGACCTGATATACTTGAAGATTGTTTAGCATTTTGATAACCAATTTTTATATGTTGGCAGATATTTAAAGTTAAAACATCTAAATGAGGTAGTTTATGTCTGGAATTTAACAATTTATCGATGATATGGAAACAAATGAAAACTGATATATTATCATTTTGAAGCCAATGTCCAACTTGGTTGATAATTATATGATTTAAAGCAGTTATAGTTATATAACAATAAGTAATTTATTAAATATTTATTAAATATTAAAAAATATTTTTAAAAATCGTAAGATTTTCAGTTCTAATGCCCTTCAAAGTTTTATTGTAAGTGCGTTAATATAGAAATAATTTGTCGTCGTGAAGACCTTTGAATTGAAATATTTACATCAGAAAAAACGTTTAACGTAATACGAACTTTTTTCATACATTTTGGAGGCTACAGATTCCGACGAGTTACTTGTTTGTACAGTCGAATCTCCTGTATATGACAGCGTTGAAGAATAGCTAATGTCACTTGTTTTTTCTAGAGTAATCTCCCTTGTATCTGGAATTGTTGACGCATGATAATCGCTTTTGGTTGACATTAGCTGAGTTTTTATGGTAGGTGAGGACGTCTGTCTAATTGATTATAGGAATAGCAACCGGAGCTTCGATGTCGGTTCTTACAGTCTTAATAATAATTATCCTCAGAAAAAGGTAAATTCATATGTAGAAAAAACATAAAAACATTATAATTGTTGTTTTTCCTCCTTGTAAAACTTTCATGATGAGCATACATCTCTAACAGGAGGCAAATCTTTGTCCTTGCGACAATAAGTTTTTTTTCCTTCAAAATTTAATTTATTTTTTATCTTAAACCATTTGCATTTGATCGCTTTTTTTATTTAATATATGAATGTCTTGGCAAACATGATGACTTTAAGTTTTCTATGTCAATTTTTGTTTTTCTGTAGTAATACTCCTGCTTTTTCTACGCATGGTTATTTGTTTCACTGTTAAAACAGCAATAAGGGCATGAAACTACCAAGGAAACTTGCTACAACAAAGCCAACTGCTTACAAATAAATTGTTGACTTAGGGATATTGCAAGCCTAGGCTATCTAGAACCTCAAAACTTTATAGTCGTCATTTCAATGTTTTTGATAAGTATGAAATCATCGTATAACTGGATACATAACATTCATTCTCAGACTTGTTTTTACACTGGCAGATATAGGTATCTCGACAGATAACGCTTCCCTTCTAGAGCAGACTGACCGACTTCTCTGGTTGAAATCCACGTGTTTATCTGAATTTGCTAATTCTTAAAGTACAGTAAAATTGTTGAAAAATAGCTTATTCAATGACACGTGAAGTTCCGCCAGGAGAGAGAGAGAGAGAGAGAGAGAGAGAGAGAGAGAGAGAGAGAGAGAGAGAGAGAGAGAGAGAGAGAGAGAGATGGGGGGGTTCTCTGGAAAATTAGACGAATTAAACAGTGAGTAAACAATCCGTCAGAACGGTTTATGTTTATTTTAGTAACTTTGACTATTATTTCTAAAATATCAGATTGAGACCTAAGAGAAACTAAAATCCAAATACTTCATTTATGTTGCAGACTTACAAGAAAAAAAAGGGAGAAAGAAAATGCTTTACATAAAGTTCAGTCCATGAAAATATGAAGGAACTAGATAGTTCGAGGCATAAAATTGAAACTTTGGATTCACAAGCAGTTTATGTAAATGCGACGTTCGACCCAAATCAAGGGATTAATGTCTATGAAGTGACAAATAAAGCTAAACAAACAGATTACCAAAAGGAGATGGCCACATTTATACAGTGTTGAATAAAAATAGAGAAGAAGTAGAAACTAATGCCGGAAATTACATTAATATTTCTAAGATCTAAAAAAGTTGATAATGAAAATATGCAAATCGGTTATAATGATAATATTATATCTGTTTAATCTGAAAGGAAACCAGGAAATGGCGTTTTTTCTTCTTTGTCTGCTGGGGACCCTTATCATTTTAGAGGCTTTGAAAAGTTATTTTAATGTTATTTCAAATATTTATTATTAAGTTCAAAGTTTCATATTACCAAAGTTTATTAGATATGAGAAAAAAAAAATTTAAAAATTGTATGATTTGATTTTAAGTCAAAAATAAAAAAAAAACAAAAAAGATACAATTGGCACAGTGAGAAAGAAATTCATACATGAAAAAGAAATATTCAGCAATACCCCGAGTAACGACGAGCATTTTTGGATGTAGATGCAAAATAAATGAAAGAAATAACACTTGTATCGGTTTGGTATGCAACAGTTCACAGTGATAGGAATAAAATATTGTCTGTTGTGTCTTAACCTTCTCACTTTTTTAATATTGAATTAACAAATGGTTCAAAAATGGTTTTAGAAAAAACTAGTTTAACACATTGTACCAAAGAATAATATATCAAAACCGTTTTCATATCTGGTTTGATTGGAATTATTTATCTAGAAAGTAATGATGAGATTTTGAATATTGCATTATCAAATGCCTTTCGTCAGCAATGCCATGACTGAGCTTCCATTAAGCTGAATCACTACAGCATGGACAAAACATGTCCAAAACGTAGTGAAGACAAGACAAAAGTGTATGTCTGTTAATTGATGTCCATGCTAAACCTCCAACCATCTGGTTGGTAAGACAACGATTTAAAAAAAAAATTTAACCATATTTTGTTTTAAAATCATGGCGACATCTAACCCGAGATACCTTTCTTATTGGATTGGGTAATGCGGTAATGTAATAAACGTGATTCTTGTTTTCCTCAGAATTGTGAGAGAATGTCATTTAATATTGATCAGATAAGCACGGATATGTACATAAACCATGTTTAAAATTTAAATTTCATCTGAGGCGAAACGTTTTTCTGCTACACAAAAATATAATAGTTATATTATGTTATATAATTGATACGGGGCTACGAATGTTAAATTGGACCTGAGTTTTCTTGTTGTTCATAAACAAGTGGTATCAACAGTCGTAATTCTGACAATTTAGAAACTGCAGTGTTTTGTATTTGCAAAAAGCAAAACATAAAACGCATAATACAACATAGATATGAAAGAGTTACTTAGCATCCTGTTAATGTCTCATTTTTGTCAATTTGTGTTGTCAAGCTAGTTGAAAAGGCATAATTCATAGTAAACTTTTAGTGACTTATATATACTTGTTTTGGAAGTCCTAAGAAGTTTTCATGTTCTACAGGTATAAGTGCAATTTGGAAACTAAAATAGATTAAATTTGTGTGCAGGAGCAGGGAAATCTTATAACTTTATTTGTTAAAATGCAAAAAGTGCTCTTATTTTACAATTGTTTTAATGACAAGTAGTTGAAAATCCTTGTAATTTGTATAATACATTTCAAAACTTCACAAAAATCCATATAAGGAAACATATATAGCAGGTTCTTCTAAATGTAGAACTTAATCATTATCAGTGATTCTAACACAATTTTACAGTAGTCAAAATCGGCATTTAGACTTATTCAAAAAAGGTTTTTCTTAATCTGGCATCAACCAAATATGGATTCTCAGAAATTCTGATGGACTACTTTAATATCTTTTTTCTTATACTTTGTCTTTGGTATATAGTATAAAAACATCAGATTTTTACACTCTACACCACTATTCCTTATTCTATACTCAAATAACATGTTTCCAAAACCATTAACTAAGATATGAAAATCTTGTGCTGAACTGAAGTTTCGGATATGTTGTAAAACAACATACAAAAATGAAAACAAAAATACACCAATGATACATACCTTCAACAAAATGTTACAGTTTTTGGTAGACAACATAACTGTTGTGTTTGGCAATATATTTTTTCAAGAAATACTCGGTTTACCAATGGGCTCAAATTGTGCACCTTTGCTTCCTGATTTGTGACCTAATTCATATAAATCAATTTTTAGTGGAACCTTGTCAAATCTGGAGAGAAAACTAAGCCTTAATTATTCAACTCCGCATACAGATGTATGTATGACGTTCTGTCTCTTAATAATCTCATATTTAGAGAATATGTAAATACAATCTATCCCAGTTAGCTTGAAATAAATGATACTGCTCTGCTTCATATATCGACATATGCCACGCACGAAAGGTTACATCTGAAGCTATACGACAAACATGATGACTTCAGTGTTTCTATTGTCGCCTTTCCGTTTCTTGCAGTAATATTTCTGCTTCTCCTGCGTATGACCTAATTGTCTCACGGTTTATATGGTATGGTAGGGCTGATTCCCACTACAGAGATTTTCTACAACAAAGCAAGCTTCTTACAAATAAACTATTGACCCAGTGATATTGCAAGCCTAGGCTAATCTAGGCTCGTAAGAGTTTAATGGCCGCCATAACAATATTTTTGTTATGTTTTATGTCACTGTATCCAGACTCATACTAAATATATTTGACTTCCTATAGTTAAATGGTCCTTTCCCTCTCAAATTTGATATTGTTCGTGACGGGTTTAGATAGTATACTGCAGGTGCTTAATCTGCCGGAGCACCTGGCCGTACTTTCTTGATATTTTTTCTTTTCTATTGAGATTTTTTGTTTAACATCACATCAGAATATTTAGCTTTTTTTTCTTTTTCTTATAGTACTGGACCAAGCACAATAGTATGAAATATTGGGGTACTAGAGCTAGTGTAATGGTCCTTAGAAATTTAGAATAAAAATAAAACAAACATACCAGTCCTTGTCCATATCACAATCCCAAAAACAAAGTAAAAACTTTGTAAACTGGCAAAATAGGTAATACACGTGAACTTCCATCAAGGAAGTGAGGCTGGGTGCTCCGGAAGGGTAGGGACCTCCTGTTTAGCTTGCTACACCCGTCACATGCAAGTCAATTTTGAGAATGAAAGGAACAAAGAACTATGGTAAGTCAAATATATCCAGTATAAGTTGGGATACAGTGACTACATACTTATTAACAATATTGTGATGACGGCCATAAAACTTTTTTAAGGCCCTGATTAGCTTAGGCTTGCAATATCCTTGTGTCTTGTTTGCAGAAAGTTCCCATAGTGGGAACAAGCTCTACTGTACCGTATTAACTGTGAAACATATACACCATACGCAGGAGAAGCAGGGATATTACTGCAAAGAAACGGAAAGTTGACAATAGAAAAATTGAAGTCATCACGTTTGTCGTTTAGCTTCAGATTTAACCTTTCATGGGTGTCATAATTGAGGTATAATTCCAAATATGAAGCAGAACAAGGAGAATCTGCCGTGTCTTTTATTTCAAGCTCACTTGGATAGTCGACATTCACATATTCTCCAAATTTGTGATTATTTAGAGAAAGAACGTCATCTTTATATCTGTATGTGTAGTTGAATGATTTAGCGACAGTCTTTTTTCCAGATTTGACAAGGTTCTGTAAAAATTCTGATTCATATGAATAAAAAAACAAATCAGAAAGTAAAGGTGCACTGTTTGTGCCCATTGGTATACCGATTGTTTGTTGAAAGATAATATTGCCAAACACAACAAATATGTTGTCTATCAAAAACTCTAACATTTTATTGATGGTATCTTCAGTATATTTTTGTTTGCAGTCTGTATGGTGTTTTACAAAATAACCAGAATCCCTGTTGAGCACTAGATATTTATATCTTGGTTTACCGTTTTTGTAAAAAAGTGAAGATTAAATGATTTGTTTTAGACGTTCTTTCAATTTAGCATGAGGAATAGTGGTGTAAAGGGTAAAAAAATCAAAAGTTTTTATACTTTTTACCGAAGATAAAGTATTAGAGACAAAATGGTCAAGTAGTTCTTTAGAATTTTTGAGAATCCACATTTGGTTGATGCCATATTTAGAATAGACTTTATCTGAATAAGTCTGAAGGCCATCTTTGACGACTGTCAAAATTTGTGTTAGAATTACTGATAATGATTTAGTAGTACGTTTAGAGAAACCTGCAATATATCTTTCCTTGTACGGATTTTTGTGAAGTTTTGGAATTCAATACAAGTAAGGCAGGTCAAGTTCTTCCTGTTTTGAATTGATACCAAAAGACTCTTGGACTCCCCTATGATTGGAAAGAACTTCTTCTTTTGTAAAATTAGTTTTTCTATAAGTAGAATTTTCTGATATACTTTCTAAACCAAGCTCCTTAATAAGACATTCAACATAGAATTTCTTACAAACGAAAATAATGTTATTAGGAGCTTTATCAGCAGGGACAACAACATACCTGTTATGTATGTCAGTAAGGACCGCAGAAACCTCAGGGTCCCTGAGCACTAAAGAAGGTTAAGTACCCATAGACCCATTAAGTTTTGCAATCCTTGACTCGACAAAATTTCTAATAGTCCTGATCCAGTCGGATAAAGTATCAAGCTCTACGTCTTCTAATTTAGCCCAATCTCTAGCATACTCTTCAACATAATCCATAATAATTTTGAAATTCTGTCCCCAAGTAAAAGGTTGAGCCTTCCTGTATTTAGGGCCTTTTGAAAGAAGACATCTTAATTTAGTTTCTCAATAATATTGAGATCATCTGTTACTACATGCCCAGCTGGTTTATAAATATATGGGGACCCTGAGCAAGAGCAGGTAGGTGGAATAAAGTTATGAATGTTTAGGCACTGCAAAGTATGTTTATAGTTGAAAATGTTGGATGCAATGGGTTTATTGTAGGAGTAGGAAATTAGAGGTGACGAGTTATATTTGAAATAAGTAGGGACTTTAGATTGTATTACTTTGTTAAGTAGTATATTAGAAATATTAATAGCATCTATGCCTTTGTGTGCATAATGCTATTTAAGAAATTGGCGACGGTTGTCGTCCTGTATATTGTGTTCCTGAGCGGGCTTAAATAACCTTTTAAATGCAATATCCATGATGATAGCGTTAAGTTTAAAATACTAGACCAAGTTTAATTGAGACCAGTGTGTTAAATATGGTTTATATGACAATTTTAAATGTCTTTATAGTATCAGATTATAGTATTATACCAAGATCAATGGTATTGAGACTATCAGAAAACTAGACCAAGTATAATGCCTCCAGTATTTCAAATTAGATAAATAGACCGAGTGAAATGTTTTATGGTATTATATTATAGTATTAAAACAAGAGCAATGGCTCTTAGAGTTTCCGAATACTCGACGAAACACAAAGCCTCTAGTGTGTTTCGTCGAAGAAATAGATCAAGTACAATGTCCTCATAGAGCATGTATCTGATTATGGTATTAGACCAAGAACAAAACCCCCCAGTGTGTCAAATTAGTAAACTAGAACAAGTAAATTTCCTCAGTAAGTCAGACTATAGTAATGGACCAAGTAAAATGGTCCGCAGTATGCCAAGTGAACCAAGTGCAATGACCCCACTTTTGTAAGATGAGAAACTAAGACCAATTACAAGGCCCTCAGTAAGTAAAACTATAGTACTAGATCACGTTTCGGCCATGGAATTGAATGTTAATCTTAAAACTAGACCAAATTAAATCCCACGGTTGTTTCAGTTAATAGTTTTACTTAATTACTTTTGCCCAAGCATGTTTAGATAAAATGCTAAATCAAGAAAAATAGAGCGGAGTAATTGGGTTTTATGAACGAGTTAAGATCCTTACGGTCATTTGGATTGTCTAGGAAATTGGGCTAATCCTAGAAACAAGCAATTGAAACTAAAAAAGCAAATCATAAGCAAATAAACTGAAAAAAAAATCATACTTCTATAGTCTAAAGAAGTATTCAAACTTAACTTGTTTTGCGTGCTTCAATCTAAAAGACCGTTTACCACACGACTTGAGCCCTTAGTCTCTGTGGATCAATTTAAAATAAAAAAGAATACTGCCAAATGAAAATATACTAAATAATAAATAAATAAATAAATAAATAAATAAATAAATAAATAAATAAATAAATAAATAAATAAATAAACAATTTAAGAAGACAGGAAGAAAAACACTGAATGAACACGCATCATGCGCGTGCGTAAAAAAAGAAATTCAATATATTTACACTACTGATAAGATGAAATTATCGCTTTAAAATAAAAAAAAATCTTATAACAGTGACGAATCATATGAACTCAATCAAAAAAAGAGTAGCAGAGTAAAGTAGTGTTTAAACTTTTCTAAGTGTTCTAAAACAATCCAAGAGCAATACCATTAACCCTTTCCCGTCCTGGATAAAATGCGAATTTTACATGGGATTTCTCGAGCAGTCTTATAAATGTAAATAACTTGATGAATGTAAAAGACAATGCTATGATGCGTGGTACCATTGAAGAGTATATTTACCGGACAAGATTTTAAAATGATTGCTGTTTCTAAAAATAGAAAATATGTCACGTGATCTGTAGTTAAAGATCAACATAAATCATGATTTTAAGGTTAAATCGATCATTTTCGTAACAAATATTTTTTTCTTTCTATCATTTGTACAAATATTGTATAGTGACTCTTGATTCTTGAAGACTTTTTAGTTCTTTAAACAAAACTTTTAAAATTTTAAAAATTAGCTATTGTCAATAGCAACCAGAAGGTCAAAGGTCAAAAGCACTTTCTACCAAATTCTGTACTCAAAAAGCATTATAATCAACATTAAGTTACCTGTTAACAGACCCATAAAACTATTAAAATAAACTAACACAGAAACTAAAATTCTAGGATCAGCACTGTTTTTTGAACAGATGTTCTTAAAATAGCATAAAAGGTCATCTGACCTAAGATCAAAGGTCACCCTTTGAGAAAATCGATCTGTTTTGCTGCTTATTTTTTCATTTATTGCATTTATGTATGCAGATAAGGTCCAATGACTGTAACACAGAAACTAAAATTTTAGGATAAGCACTCTTTAATGCTGAACCAGACGTTCTTAAAATAGTATAAATGTCACGTGACCTTAGGTCAAAGATCAACCTTTATTAAGAAATTGAGAGAAAATTTATCTGTTTTGCTGCTTGTTTTTCCATTTATTGCATTCATGTGTGCAGATAAGGTCCGATGACAGTTATAGTATAACATATAAACGAATACTATGTCTCATTGAATAAATACACATTGGTTATGGCGACCAGAAGGTCAAAGGTAAAAAATCTTTCGATGTTTAAATCGCAGGGTTTAAATGAAGAATCGGTGAAAAATTTGATTAGTCAATTGTATTGCTTTATCAAACATATGTTACTGCATGTATTTGGGATTTAGAGAAAGATTCAAAACGAGAGAGGAGAGAGAGAGAGAGAGAGAGAGAGAGAGAGAGAGAGAGAGAGAGAGAGAGAGAGAGAGAGAGAGAGAGAGAGAGAGAGAGAGAGAGAAACACCTGTTTAATGTTAAAAGGCCATGAATAACCAAGAAATTTCAAAGGAAATGCTTACTTGTCAAATTAATCCGAAATTTGTACATTTAGGTTCATTATATCCCGATATTCAGACTCGTTACTAATAATTTTATAAATAAACAATGCGCCTCTAGGTGGCAACATTGGCCTTTAATTCAGCATTTGGCCTTATACGAGTACTGTTCGATATGTAATGTGTATTGTATCACAGCGCGATTACGCTTTGCGCGATTTTTGTGATGATACGTTTAAATATCTCTATTCAATACTGTTCCAACAGCATAACACGTTTCTTCAGCACAACACAGTTTTAAAATTATAGCTATTTCAATAGAGCAAGTTTTTTTAACCACTGTTGTAAAAATGGAAAATAGGTTGAGAATATTGAAGATATTAAAGCTTATATAAAAGTTCGTACAAAACTCGGTCATTAGGTAATACAGATTTTTACTTAATTGAGAAAAGTTTATGTGCCTGATAAGGTATATAATTAGACAGTTCGTAGATGGAAAAAAAATTGACTGGCACAGAGTCCGTCAAAGATACAGCCAAATCTGACCGACCTTTGATTGTAACATACAAGAGAATTGTTCCTTCTATTCTAAGAGAACGTTTCAGTTAAGATTTATTGTCCCTTTGCGGACCGATCTTATTAAAATATCCAGAAAATATCCAGATAAAACTAGATTTGTTGCGTGTAAGTTGAAGGAGTTCTCGGACCAGGAAAAAATGAAGTCCTTAGCACGATCGCACATTACTTATTAACAATAATTCAGTAGTATAAGCCAAACACTGATTGAATACTGTGAACAGGAACTATTGGAAAATATTTAACAATGTATAATATGACAAAATTTAACAAATAGACTTACGACGTGAAATATATTGTGTTCAATGTTGAATTTTTTATCCAAGTTCAGTTATAACTTTCATAACTTTACTCCACCTACCTGCTCTTGCTCAGCGTCCCCATATATTTATAAACCAGCTGGGCATGTAGTAACAGCTGATCTCAATATAATTGAGAATACTAAATTAAGATGTCTTCTTTCAAAAGGCCCTAAAGACAGGGAGGCTCAACCTTTCACTTGGGGACAGAATTTCAAAATTATTATGGATTCTGTTGAAGAGTATGCTAGAGATTGGGCTAAATTAGAAGACGTAGAGCTTGATACTTTATCCGACTGCATAAGGACTTTTAAAAATTTTGTCGAGTCAAGGATTGCAAAACTTAATGGGTCTATGGGTACCTAACCTGCTTTAGTGCTCAGGGACCCTGAGGTTTCTGCAATCCTTACTGACATACATAACAGGTATGTTGTTGTCCCTGCTGATAAAGCTTCTAATAACATTATTTTCGTTTGTAAGAAATTCTATGTTGAATGTCTTATTAAGGAGCTTGGTTTAGAAAGTATATCGGAGAATCCTACTTATACCAAAACTAATTTTACCAAAGAAGAAGTTCTTTCCAATCATAGGGGAGTCCTTGAGTCTTTTGGTATCAATTTAAAACAGGAAGAACTTGACCTGCCTTACTTGCATTGGATTCCAAAACTTCACAAAAATCCATACAAGGAAAGATATATAGCAGGTTCCTCTAAATGTACTACTAAATCATTATCAGTAATTCTAACACAAATTTTGACAGTCGTCAAAGATGGCCTTTAGATTTTTTCAGATAAAGTCTATTCTACATCTGGCATCAACCAAATGTGGATTCTCAAAAATTCTAAAGAACTACTTGACCATTTTGTTTCTAATACTCTATCTTCGGTAAACAGTATTAAAACTTTTGATTTTTTACACTTTACACCACTATCCCTCATGCTAAATTGAAAGAACGTCTAAAACAAATCATTCACAATTCATTCTTTTACAAAAATAGTAAACCAAGATATAAATATCTAGTGCTCAACAGGGATTCTGGTTATTTTGTAAAACACCATACAAACTGCAAACAAAAATATACTGAAAATACCATCAACAAAATGTTAGAGTTTTTGATAGACAACATATTTGTTGTGTTTGGCAATATTATCTTTCAACAAACAATCGGTACACCAATGGGCACAAACTGTGCATCTTTGCTTGCTGATTTGTTTCTTTATTCATATGAATCAGAATTTTTACAGAACCTTGTCAAATCTGGGGAAAAGGCTGTCGCTAAATCATTCAACTACACATACAGATATATAGATGACGTTCTTTCTCTAAATAATCACAAATTTGGAGGATATTTAAATGTCATCTATCCAAGTGAGCTTGAAATAAAAGACACGGCAGATTCTCAAAGTTCTGCTTCATATTTGGACTTAAACCTCAATTATGACACCCATGAACGGTTACATCTGAAGCTTTACGACAAACGTGATGACTTCAATTTTTTTATTGCCAACTTTCCGTTTCTTTGCAGTAATATCCCTGCTTCTCCTGCGTATGGTGTATATGTTTCACTGTTAATACAATACGGTAGAGCTTGTTCCCACTATAGGAACTTTCTGCAACGAAGCAAATTACTTACAATTAAATTGTTGACACAAGCATATTGCAAGCCTAAGCTAATCAGGGCCCTTAAAAAGTTTTATGGCCGTCATCACAATATTGTTGATAAGTATATAGTCACTGTATCCTAACTTATAATGGATATATTTGACTTACCATAGTTCTTTGTTCTTTTCATTCTCAAAATTGACTTGCACGTGACGGGTGTAGCTAGCTAGACAAGAGGTGCTTACCCTTACGGAGCACCCGGCCTCATTTCCTTGATGGAAGTTCACGTGTATAACATATTTTGCCGGTTCGCAAAGTTTTTACTTTGTTTTTGGGATTATGATGTGGACACGGACTGGTGTGTTTGTTTTATTTATTCATATAAATAAATCCGCACACTGATATTTTATGCTGACAAGACAAATGTGCAAAAAGACTGGTAGTAATTTTTCCTAGACTTTTTATTGTGTTTCTAAAGGTATGATACTATTGGTATTATGGCAATTTGCAGTAAAAACTGCAGAAAATATTCTCTCTCTCTCTCTCTCTCTCTCTCTCTCTCTCTCTCTCTCTCTCTCTCTCTCTCTCTCTCTCTCTCTCTCTCTCTCTCTCTCTCTCTCTGTCTCTCTCTCTCTTTCTCTCTCTCTCTCTATCTCTCCCGACATTTTTACCTAAAATATTATAAATTTTGTTGATTTTGTCCCGAATCATGACATAAGAAATTTAAAAAATAACTGATTAAAAAGTGACACAATAAATATGACGTACCAGAAAGTTGCGTATAGTAAAGAGGCGGTCTTTCTTCTCATTTTTTAAAAATAACTAAGTGCGTCAAGGCCGTACCTTCACGCGGTAAATAAAATGTAGTACGGAAAGTAAATCTTTTTTTGAATTTATATCAAATGAAAGAAAAAATTGTGAACTTTTCGAATCTGGATTTTGTTTTCCCTATTTGAAGTTTTATTCATGAGAAAAAATCATGAAATGAAAAAATGTCATTTTCCGACGGAGTAACTAACAATTTCAAGCATTAAAAATGTGACCGTTTCATATAATTGGTTGTAATGACCCGACTTTTTAAAATTGAAACACATATTGCAAAAAAGCTTAAATGATTGTGAATACTTTGGTATACAAGTTTTAAATATTTGGTGCTTAATAAAGAAATAACGATGACGTAAATAATCTCTTTCAGAATCATTGTAAAAGTACGATTCTCACTTGAAAAGTGAAGAAAATATTTTGTCGTCGGCGTTTTAAATTGAAGATATTTATTGCAGATTAATATTTGCTCGTAGAAAAATATATCATTATTTTCAGCAAGTTTTACTGATTCAAACAAAATATGCGGCAAAAAAATCGCTTCAGAATTACCAAGTTATCGGAATTTTTCGATGACGCATAGGCTTAAAATATGCTTACCGGTACAATTGTACCGGTAGGAACGTGAAGGGTTTAAGCAAAAAATATCCACTGACTCTGACATAAAAGAAAAAATCAGAAATAAAATTTAATACTTTATTTTTTCTACTAATTACGTGCTTTAAAATATTGACGCGACGTTAAAATAATTCAATTCTTTGCATCTAAATTTATTCATAGTAAGATATATCTCTATCACTTATTACATTTATCATACGAAATTAGTTACTTTGTGACAATACAAATCTAATTTTACTGCACGTTTCAAGAATGCTTTAAAAGGTAAATATAAATCACTGTGTTATCGATAACACATTACTCCTGGTGGGTAAAACACTCTTTAAGAAGATAACAAAAATTACTTCCTTCTTCAATATTATAAACACAGATAATTTATAAACAAGAAATGTTTGTTTTTATGAGGCGTATTCTGGGTTTTGCATTGCTGTTTTCACTAGGTAAATCAGTCTTGCCTATTTTATGATTCTGAAACTGAAATTCTCTCTCTCTCTCTCTCTCTCTCTCTCTCTCTCTCTCTCTCTCTCTCTCTCTCTCTCTCTCTCTCTCTCTCTCTCTCTCACTGTCGTCTAGTGATTTTTTTGTTTTTGCCATAAGTTAAGATCGTCAACTATTTAGATGAAGAAAAGACACAGTACTTGGAGAATTGCCAATAGCAAACGCAGATAAAGTTATAAATGCGCCGATAACACTATCAAGTTGTCGCCCCTGATCCGCTAGATGGCTGCTACATTATTTCCGGGAAGTTTACAGCTGTAAGCATCTTGGTTGCTACTATCATGTTTCTATTAAATATCCGGTGGATAATTTTACAGTGTTAAAAATCGATTTTATACGATTTGACGATGCGTTTGTTTATCTTATCTTGACACGTGCTCAGTAAATGGGGAGGGTTAACTCATAGAATTTATCCGTAAAACAATGGCGGAAAAACATTCATATGTTGCAATTGTTATTGCTAAAAGTGCATTTTACTTAGAAATCTGTCTCGTACACGCTTAACCTGGATATAAGTAATATATGGTTGACTCGGATTTTGGTGTATATAAAAAATGTTACAGAATTATACGTCAAAAATCTTTTTTATTTTTCTCCATTTTTAAGTTGTGAGAATTATTATTCACTTACTGATGCCAGAAAGATACAATTTGTAATATTAAACATGAAAACAGTAAAAAATTATAAATTTGAAAAGACACTTTTGTCCTATTTATTTACAAGATCCACTGTATTTATTTACTAATAAAGGAAAATATTACTAAATTCAAGAAGTTTAAAAAGTAACGACTACATACAATTAATTTTTGTATTATGATTTGATTTACTTATCTTTCGTTTTATTATTATTATTATTCAAAGTTTATGTAAACCCTTTTCAGCACAAGCTATATATTTAAAATGACATGCAATAATAATTATATAATCACAGTATTTGAAAACATCACAATATGTATTCAAAACAAAGTGAAAACGTTTCAACTAAAAAAACGGAACCAATCAAATTATAACCAAGCCAATGTATTATTATTAGTATTTGTTTTGCTCTTTTGAGAGAGAGAGAGAGAGAGAGAGAGAGAGAGAGAGAGAGAGAGAGAGAGAGAGAGAGAGAGAAAGAGAGAGAGAGAGAGAGAGAACATTAAAATGAAAGCTTATTTTCTGTGGGAAAAATTTGACTATAGTGAATATAAGTGATAATAGAAAGTAGGGAAGTTTAAAGTAATTTTGAGTGCTAGAGATAAAAGGCACGTAGTGATTATTAGTGATAGAGAGAAGAGGGCCTGTAGTGATTATGAGTGATAGAGAGAAAACACAGTAATTGTTAGTGATAAAGAGAAAAAACTTGCAGTAATTATGAGTGGTAGACAACAAAAGGGCTCGTATGGATTATGATATATAGAGAGAAAAGGACTCGTACTGATTATTTCTAATAGAGAGAAAAGGTCTAATAGTGAGTATTACTAATACAAAGATAAATAATTAGTGCTTTTTAATTACGTTTGAATCTTTATATTCACAAGAATTTATCATGGCTTGCGTAATTATAAAATGTGTTTAAATTGGCTCTATGTAATTGAGAAAAGTGTTCAGATTATCTCAAATTGAATACCAATTATGGTTGTCTACTGTAAACAATTTCCTTCCATCAAATATACAAATTTCAAAACTTTTCGAGGTTTTTTTGGAAAATAAAACCTTTGATGAATATAAAGTCGGAATAAGTGTGTATATTAGGCTATGTCAAGGTATGGATATACACAGATATCCTCAAATACCTGCGTATATTTACCCGTCGGTATACATGCTAATTAAATATTAATGGTTTCATCCTTGTCCCAGAGACGATCTTGTATACTTTAAAAGTTTTTAGCATGCAATAAATGTTCAATTCCATAGGTCAAGACCTTCGTTATTATCAACTTTCAAAATTATGTCAACATAGACATCAACTCTGATTGCAGAATACCAGTGCTTTACGCTGTTTGATTTAAATGACAAGTAGAGATAAAAATAAAATACTTTTAATAAACAAAAATGCAAAGTTCATATATATATGACCATTTTACAATAAACAATTAACGTATTTTAACTGAAACACCAGACATTTAATAGATAAAAGATAGTAGCAACCAAGTTGTTTACAAACATGAACTCCCCGTCAGTATTATCCCTCTAGCGGATCAAGGGCTGTAACTCGATAGTGTTATCGGCCCATTATATATCCTATGTGTGATTCATTTACCGATGTTTTGGACCAATTTGTCCCTATACGGATACGAGTTATACTTCAAGACAATCAGAGACCACATATTACCTGTTCCTAGTGGCTTATTTTAGTCTTTTTCAAAACATTGAGGCTTGTGTTCCCTTTTACCCTTAAAACAGCTCTATAATCGTTGGGTTAACCAATTGTTTATACCCATATTTACAAAATCGCTTGTTAAACATGGTGATATTACGATATGCTAGCTGTTAAAAATAATATAATACGTTTGATTATTGAATAGGGTTTATTATAAGATGTAGGAATCCTAACTTCAGTTTTATTGGTCAATGTTATTGCATCTTTTAAGCTCATTTTGTTTATTGATTATATAAGGTCATTCATATTACCTTTGTAATTGGACGGGAGAATCATGGGAACATGCCACGACATACTGTAATCTTGCGTATGGTCAACTTTTGACGACAGACAATTTAAAAGAAGTTCATCTACCGGAGTTAATCAGAACAAATTTAACAGAATTCTGGACATCTAATATAATTGAAGTGGCCCATGCTGTTGAATATAAAGGTAATTGATATTATTGAGAACGATCTTTAGATAGCATTAACGTAAAATGATGTTTAAATATATTTTGATTTTTATTTGTTTGAAATGTCCGCTTTCATTATCCTTGTCCTGTAGTTTTATAGTCATTTTGACATTTTATTATTTTAATACTTTCATTGTTTAAATTCATTTTGATTTTTTTTTCATTTAATCGAAATGTCGGCTTTAGATATCCTTGTTCTTAAGTTGTAGTCATTTTGACGTTTAATTATTTCAACTAGGAATTCATATCAATAAATAGTTACATAATATTATTATCAGGTTGTTATATGTATTCACCAGGACTAACTCAAACTTTTCTAACACCAGCAAAGGGAGGAATAAATTTAGTTGATTGCCAAAGAGCGTGTAACAACAACTACGATATCTATCCATTCTCTGGTTTATATGTAAGTTAATTATACTTCATATCAAAATCGTATTTTGTTACTGCAAATAATGTAAAATATCTTATATTTTTTATGAAATTTATGTGACTTCAAACCCAAGGCATTAAATTATTTGAAGAAACAAATAGAAAATAATTGCTGTAAGTTGTAGGTTGCTAATGGTTGATATCTCGTTTTGTATGGAGTTAAATAAAAATGGACTATAAACTATGTGGCTTTATAAATTACTGAGTAACGTGCTGATTCATATACGTGTATTTATTACAGTTATTACAAATTGGCCCCATATTTTTATATGTTCATTTTTAAGTAACATTTCTATGAATTTGTAAACAAGAGTAACTTTTTCATTGAAAAACTATTTACAGGGTAATGTATGCGTTTGTATATATAAGAACGAACAGTTTCAGCCAGCAACTTTAAACCAAAGTTGTTTTGAAAACTGCAATATTAAATCTTTGGAGTTCTGTAAAGATTCGAAAGTTATCGCACTCTACCAAAGGATAAGTAAGATTTTTTTCATTTAAATATTGGTAATAGTTTTTTCATATCCGTTTGTAAGAGAAGCCATTATCGCTCAGTACACAGTGTAAAGAATAGTTTCTACATAAGATATTAAATACTTGTATTGCTGTCAAGTGCAGAATACTGAATTTTTATAAAAAGAAATATTCAATAAATTTTATATTTTAAAAAAAAATTTCGCACATGGCATTGCGAATCACTTTAATTTTGCAAAAGTATTATCATTTTTTACATAAATATTCACACTATTTTAACCATATAAGGATATCTGCTATTAATCAACAAAAGCTTTTAACACCTGGTTATACATTTTTTGCCTTGTTTAAATTGTATAACTTTTTAAACATATAATGTCCCTTATAACCATCGCATACAAAATATTCCGAAATCATTTGTAAGTATTTTCAAGTGTTAGTGACATCGGGCTGATTCTGTTTTGCCAACACAATCAATTAATTTAATTTTAAGTTAGTTACTTGCAATTAATGCACCACAAATAATGTTAAAAATAAGACCAAAAAAGAAGATGTTTTTGGAATGCTAAATGTTATAGTAAAACTAATAAAAATAAAACAAACATACCAGTCCTTGTCCATATCACAATCCCAAAAACAAAGTAAAAACTTTGCAAACTGGCAAAATATGTTATAGTCTAATTGCACAGGTAATAACAGAAGGATGCTTCAGGAAGACAATGTTATAAATAACAAATGTGTAGTGCGAGTCAATACAACTACTGATTCAACAGAAAACTGTCAGAAGAAGCTACAATATCAGTGTAGTAAGCTAACATTTTCTATATCATAGAATTCATTATTTAATAAAATTTTATAAATCCAGTATATATATATACCTAAACCATTACTGATAATGAAGAATCAATAGAATATTATATAATAAAATATAGTGTAATGCTAAACAATGTGTTAACCGGCTTTTCATGTATTGGCATATATTAAAAAGTTAAGCGCATTTAACTGAGGTTGTTTATGTCTTATATTTAAATTTAAACAACTATTTCCCGATAATGTGCAAGCAAGTGAAAACTGATATTTTATTATTTAGATTCCTTTGATTCCAACTTGTTGGATTATTGGAAAACAGTATGATTTTACAGTAGTTATAGGCATATTACATTAAGTAATGTCATTAAATATTTAAATATAAAGTTAAAATATTTTTTTTACAAATAAGTATCTGATTGCTTAACCTGGGAACATTTTTCAGTAGGCGAGGAGGTCAGTCGTAAACCACGTATCTTAATATTTTCATCTTCATATTTTTTTATTAATTTGTGAAAGTTTTTGTTGGTATTTCATAGACATGAATCGTATAGACATAATTTTTATGTGTATGTACTCTTCCATTTTGAATAGAAGGAACAATTAAAAACGGAACATTTATGAAAGCCATAGAAGACTGTGGAAAAGACTTTGGTCATGGCAATGAACCCACTAATATTTTGGCGTTATCTTGGAAACCAGTGTTATTCCCGACATTAGACAGAATTAAAAGTTAGCAAAGTTAATAGAAACAAGTGTAAACTGATAAAAGTGATTAATGATAAATTTATGAAATATTCCTTCAATGTGATTAAGAACCAGGTTTCAGTATAATTATGTTTATTATTCTTTTTAAATATTAATATCTTTTTGTGTTTTAATTTAAAAAAAAATCCATTTATAAGAAAAAATCGCATATATGCAAATGGCTTATATGATATATGCATAGAATGTATTTCTTTTCAAATTATTTCCAAATGAGCTTTTTTTAAAAAAAAATTCCAAAGTTCAATTATTATTTCTCTCTTACTAGTTATAAAAAAGCAGATTAAATAATAATGAAGAAAGCAGAGAAAAAAAAACATTTACTACATAAACATAACAATAACTTTTTAGTAGATCAGTTGGAAACTAAACAGAAGTCATTGAAGATGATGATTTGCAAGTCTTTGAAAGTTGATTGAAATCATACTTACTTAAAAGAACGAAATTGTACAGATTCGTTACCATATATATGTAAAACACGTAAGACAAAATTCAAAATTTTACATAAGTTTTATAAAATGATAAGCAGCAATGAATACAAATTCGCCAACCATGTTTAATCCATTTTGTAAAAGGAAATGTCCCCCTCTGATTCAATTTTGTATTTGCAAATAAGTTGAAAATAAAAAAGTAGTGAAAATCCTATATCACAACCCTCCCGGTTTTCTGAACGCACCCTTTTCTTTGTGATAGTTTATTTTGCTTGTTTAAAAAACCTAGCTACTTTGGCATAGATGATGTTATGTTTCTTATCTTTAACAGCTTAAAATATATAATTTACATATGTATGTAAATTTTACACACTTTTTTCGTTTTACTTAACAAAGAACGTTATTGTCATATATTGATCTGTTAGGAATTTAAATTCTCCTATATGTATTTTTATTATAGAAAAACTTAAAATCAGTTTTAGAAAAAAATGAAATATTTTGTTCAATTATTGCTTAGATAATCTAAAACATCATTCTTGTACATATAATTTATGTTTTAATCTAATCTTTAGACAGACGTTCAACAGAGAAAAACAGTAAATTGTTGAAGTCACTTACGCATTCATTGCAAGTAAAAGAAATGATCATTTTTGTATCAGCTGATAAATAAGTAAATAGATAGATAGATAGATAGATAGATAGAGAGAGAGATAGATAGATAGATAGATAGATAGATAGATAGATAGATAGATAGATAGATAGATAGATAGATAGATAAATAATCTTTGAATAAATAATTAATAAATAATAAAATAAATATATAAGGAATTGAAAAATGGCTCATATCGCCGGCCATGATCACTTTTTGCAAATTTAGTCATAATTTAAAGGGTAAACGGCGAAACTCAGTTACTGATAAACAGACAGATAATGCGGCATTACACATGCGGTAAATGATTTTGTAACGAAATATATGAAATAATTGACATTGTTGTACTGTATCACTCTCAAAAGGAGCTTTATGTTTTAGAAGACCAAAATACAAATACTGCATACTTAAAGACATGTCAGCTCGGAATTAGACAGACCTCCTTACCTACTATGAAAACTCAGCTAATTCCAACCAGAAGGGATAACGATGCCTCAACATTTCCAGATAAAAGGGGGATAACTCTAGAAAAAACAATTGACATCAGCTGTACTTCAACGCTGTCATATACAGGAGATTCGACTGTACAATCAAGTAACTCGACGAAATCTGTAGCCTCGAATTGACTACAAAATGTTCGTATTATTTTACGCGTTTTCTCTGATGTCGTAAATATTTTAATACAAAGGTCTTCACGACGACAAATTATTTCTATATCAACGCAATTACAATAAAACTTTTGAACGGCGTAAATACTGAGTATCATGCAATAGATGAAAAAATTCACCAGGTGTGATATTAATTGTGACTTGCATTTGGGCATTTTGTGAGAATTTCAAAAGAGTCAGACAAAAGAAAAAAAATCAAAGTTACCTAGCTGTTTTATAACAATAAGTTACTGAACATATACAGTGTAAATACATATTTAAAACTTATAAATTTTCTCTGTTGTAGCAATGATTATAGGCACAGCAACCGGAGCTTCGATGTCGGTTCTTACAGTCATAATTATAATTATCCTCAGAAAAAGGTACATTCATATGTAGGGAAAACTTTAAAACATTATAATCGTTGTTTTTCCTCCTTGTCAAACTTTCAAGTAAAAAGGTGAATGTGTATAATTGCTTTTTATGAAATGTATATGTTCATTGTAAGAACTATAAGGGCATGCATCTCAAACAAGAGCCAATTCTTTGTCCTTGTGACAAAAAGTTTGTTTTTTTTTCGTCCTTCAAATATTCAATTTATTTTTTAACTTAAACCATTTTTTTTCACTGCTAAAACGGCAATGAGAGCATGTAACTATAATGAAAACTTTCTACAAAAAAGCAAACTGCTTACAAATATATTTTTGACTTTGAGATTTTGCAAGACTAGTCTATCAAGGCCCTCAAAACTTTATGGTCGTCATTCCAATGTTTTTGATAAGTATGGAACCGATGTATCGCTGGATAAAGAACATTTTATAGTTCTGTGTACCTTTCATTCTCACACTTGTTGTTGCACTTGCAGATGTCGGTATCCTAACAGATGTTGCTTGCCCTTTCAGAGCAGATTGTCCCACTTCTCGTTTTTATCTGAATTGGCTTATTTTGAAAGTACAGTTATATGTTTGAAAATGGTTTATTAAATTGCACACGTGAAGTTCCTTCACGAGAGAGAGAGAGAGAGAAAGAGAGAGAGAGAGAGGTTGACCGGTTTCTCTGGAAAATTAGACGAATTAAGTTGTGAAGAAACAATTTATCAGGACAGTTTATGTTTATATTAGTAAATATGACTATTATTCCTAAAATATCAGATTCAGAGCTGAGATAAACTCAAATCCAAATACTTTATTTATGTTGCAGACATACGAGATCAATAAAGAAGAATGAAAATTGTTTACATACACTTCAATTAGAAGCTGTCTATGAAAATATGAAGGAATTAGATAGTTCGAGCCATAAAATTGAAGCGTCGGATTCACAAACAGTTTATGTAAATGCGACGTTCGAGCCAAATCAAAAGAATAATGTCTATGAAGTGACAAATAAAGCTAAACAAACAGATTGCCAAAAAGGAGATGGCCACATTTATACAGTGTTGAATAAAAATAGAGAAGTGGAAACTAATGCCGGAATTTACATCAATATTGCTGAGATCTAAAATAGTTCATAATGAAGATATTCAAATCGGTTATAATGATAATACTGTATCTGTTTATATTTGTTATGTAGATGCAAAATAAATCAAAAATGTAAAACACTTGTATCGGTTTGCTTTACAACAGTTCACAGTGATATGAATAAGATATTGGTCGGTATTGTCTTAACATTCTCACTTCTTTTTAACTACAAAAAACAAATGGTGAAAAAAAACTAGTTTAAAACATTGTACCAAAGAATAATAGATCAAAATGGTTTTCATATCTGGTTTAATTGGAATTATGTATCTAGAATTAATGATGAGATATTAAATGTGGCATTAAATGCCCTTCGTTTGCCATGCCATGATTGAGCTTCCGTTAACTGAATCATTACAACAAGGACGAAACTTGTCCAAAACTTAATGAAGACAAGACAAAAGTGTATATCTGTTAATTGATGTCCATTATAAAACTCCAACAATCTGGTTAGTAAGACAACAATCGTTTTTAAAATTTAACCATATTTTGTTTATAAATCGTGTCAATATCCAACTGGGACACCTTTGTAATTGGATGGGGTAATGCGGTCATGTAAGATATGCGATTTTTTTCCCCCAGAACTGGGAGAACTGTCAATGATCAGGTTAGCATAGGTCTGCAATGCAAGAAGTACATAAACCATGTTTTAAATTTCAAATTCATACGAGGAGAAACGTTTTTCTGCAACACAAAAATATAATAGTGATATAATGTCATTTAATTGATACGGTACTATGAATGTTAAATTTGACCTCGGTTTTCTTGTTTGTTCATAAACTAGTGGTATCAACAATCATATCATTTCTGACAATTTAGAAACTGCAGTGTTTTGTATTTGCACACAACAAAACATAAAACAAATAATTTAACAAAGATATGCAAGAGTTACTTAGCATCCTGTATGTTGGAGACCAAAATTTAACAATAAATGTCTCATTTTTGTCAAGCCAGATGAAAAGACATAATTAAGAGTAAACATTTATTGATTTATATGTACCTGCTTTTGAAGTCCTAAGAAGTTTTCTTGTTCAACAGGTATAAGTGCAATTTAGAAACTAAAAGAGAATAAATTTGATTGCAGGAGCAGAGAAATCTTATTACTTTATTTGTAAAATATGCAAAAAGGGCTATCATTTTACAATTGTTTCAATGACAAGTAGTTAAAAAACCTTGTAATTTGCACAATACATTTCACAACTTCGCAAAAATCCATACAAGAAAAGATGTATAGCAGGTTCCTCTAAATGTAGAACTTAATCATTATCAGTGATTCTAACACAATTTTTTACAGTAGTCGAAGACGGCATTAACCAAATATGGATTCTCAAAAATTCTTAAGAACTACTTGAACATCTTATTTACAATACTTTATCTTATATAGTATAAAAACGTATAATTTTTTCACTTTACACCACTTTCCTTATTTCAAATTCAAAGAACGTCTGAAATAAAAAATTAACTTATTATGTTATAAAAACGATAAAGAAAATATAAAAAACTAGTGCTTAACAGAAATTTCGGATAATAAAAACACCTCAGAGAATGCAAACAACAATATACCGATGATACATACGATCAACAAATGTTATAGTTTTTGAAAGACAATAAATCTTTTTTTTTTTCTGCAATAAATTTTTTCCAGCAAATACTCGGTTTACCAATTGGCTTTAATTTTGCACCTCAGCTTCTTGATTTTTGTCGTTATTCATATTAATAAAACTTTTTGTAGAACCTTGTCAAATCTGGAGAGAAGACAGCCTAAATCATTCAACTCCGCATGCAGATATATAAATGACGTTTCGTCTCTTAATTTTTTCAAATTTGAAGAATATGTAAATTCCATCTATTCCAGTGAGCTTGAAACAAATGATACGATCGATTTTCCATCCTCTGCCTTATATATGAACATATACCTAAATAATGACACCCGCGAAGCGTTAGAACTGAAGCTATATGACAAACGTGAAGACTTCAATGTTTCTATTGTCGACTTTCCGTTTCTTGCAGTAATATTTCTGCTTCTTCAGCGTATGGTGTATATGTTTCACAGTTTATATGGTATTGTAGAGCTTCATTCTATAACAAAGCAAGCTGCTTACAAATAGATTGTTGGCTTAGTCATATTGCAAGCCTAGGTTAATCTGGGGTCTCAAAAGTTTTATAGCCGTCATAACAATAATTTTCTTTACTATGAAGCCACTGTATCCAAACCCTTACTGCATATATTTGACTTCCCATAGTTAAATGTTCTTTTCTCTCTCAAATTTGATTTTGCACATGACGGGTGTAGATTGTAGACAGGACGTGCTTAATCTGTCGGAGCACCCAGCCATAATTCGTTTTTTACTTTTCTATTGAGATTTTTGGTTGAGAATTTTTGTAAAACATCACATCAGAATATTTCATTTTTTTTAAAGTTTTATAACTTTCAAAGATTTTTACACAATTCATTAGGTGTGATGTTATAAAATTCATTTGCAAATTTCTGTGCTTGTGAAGTTTTAAATAAACAGTCGATAAAAACCAGAGATTCAAAATAGTGTGCACGAAATGCAATGACACCAGTTTGCCAATGTAAAAAACTATACCATGTGCAATTTTGTACTCATAGTGTTTATTTAAAGTACTAGATTAAATATAAAAGACCCGTTAATACTATGGCACGAATAAATCAGATTATAGCACTGGACCAAGTTCTATGGCCCTCCATATAAAAGATATCAGTACTTGAGCAAATGTAATGGCTGTGAGAATTTAAGACACTAGACAAAGTTTTATGGATTTGTGTGTGCCAAATGCGGCTAATTATACCATTTGAAATGTTCTTATAGTGTCAGAGTTTATTATTTAACCAAGCAAAATGGCCCCAAAAAATCTTTACAAAATAGAATGACGTCAGTGATTCGAATCAGGAAACTATACCAATTATAATCGTCTGAGTAAGTCAGAGTATAGTACTGGACCAAGAAATAGTCCTCAGTATGAAAGATTACAGTTCTGGAGAAAGTGTTTTGGTCCTAAACATTGAGAATTCTAGAACAAGTTAATTGATTCCAGTGACCATTTGAAATGTCCTCATAGTATCAGTTATAGTATATGAGAAAAAAACAATAGCTTAAGAGTGTCAAAATACTAGACGAAGTACAAAGGTCCCAGTATTTCCAATTAGTAAATTGGACTATTCAGACTATAGTACTGGACCGAGTATAATACCCCCAAGTTTGTCAGATTAAAGTACTGGACCAAGTGCAATTGCCCCTCATGTGTTAGATGAAAACTCAAGACCAACTTAAATGCCCTTAGTAAGTCAGACAGTATAATGACCCTGAATTTAAATTAATCATCTTAATACTATGACAAATACAATGGTTCGGATAATTTAAGACCAGAATATTATCTAAAGTGCTTTTGATCGTAAATGCCGAAATGATATACTAGATCAAATAATTGCCTAGTAATTGCTTTTTATGTACCAGTAAAGATATTTTCGATCATTTTAGCCTTAGCTCTTAATTGTTTAACATGTGGATCCACCCATAATATCATATTTAACTCTGAAAAAAATATAATATGGTAATCAGGTTAAGACTTAGCAACTTCTTATTAGGATTATATCCCCCAAACCCAAAGCTGATGGCTTATACAGTAATTATATTTTTAGGATGGGGAGTAACAAGGAAAGTGGTAAACAAGGTTGAGGATACTGAAGGAAATGAGGTCTTTTTTAAATACTATCCTGAAACTGATTACTTGCCCACCAAGGTATTGAAAGAAATCGTCAAATTATGAAAACAGCTTATACTAGGACCTTCAAAAGAAGTATTTAAACTAGAGTTGTTTTGCGCGCTACTATCTAAAAGCAAGTTTTTTACCCTAAGATTCCGGTCTATTGGGATCGACATAAAATAAAAAAATTACTTAAGCTAAAATATACTTTATACATGCATTATTTAGGTATATATTGAATCCTTTCCTTATATTTACATATTCATATAACAAATACACGTGTTTTAAATAAATATTAATAAACATTATCACTACTGATAAGTTTTAATTGTGTTTATTGATTTAAATGACTTTTTTAATTGTATATAGTTGACGAATTTTACTTTAAGAGAACAGTAAAGGTTGTTTGTGTTTAAAGTTTCTAAGTGTTTTCCATAAAACTAATTATGAGCAATTGCATCACAAAGCAATAACATCCAACTAACCCTGTCCTGAATTAAAAAAAGATACAAAATTGAATCGGGTATTTTATTTTTTTAACAATCATATGCTATAAAATGGTGACACGACGTAGAAACGAATGGGATATTTGCTCTTAAAACTGATATTTTTTGTTCACTAATTACATTTATCATCCGATAATAGTTTATTTTTGACACAAATACAATTTAGCTCCACGTTAAGAAAATGCTTTAAACGGTAAATATAAATCAGTGTTTATCTATGACACATAACTCCCAGTGGATAAAACACGCCTTAAAAAGATAACAAAATTACTTCCTTCTTCAAGATTATAAACTAGTAAACATATTTTAAAAAGTAATGTATGTTTTCTTGAAACGGATTCTGTGTTTTACGGTGCTGTTTTCGTTAGGTGAGTGTTTGTTTACTTTTTTCTATGTTGTTTTTATTCACAGAACATCTCTCTTTCTCTCTCTCTCTCTCTCTCTCTCTCTCTCTCTCTCTCTCTCTCTCTCTCTCTCGAGAGAGAGAGAGAGAGAGAGAGAGAGAGAGAGAGAGAGATTTTTTCTTTATTCATGCAAGTCAAAGTCATTTACTTTAACTCAAATTCGTTCTAAGGTGTTAGAGAAGAACGCGCTATCAAGATAATTAACTAACCATGAACATTCAAACAAAATGATTGACTTCACAAGTAAAGTTACGCATAACTGTGATACAAGTAGCTTACGTTATAAATCAATTGGTCATTAGCGATTGTCTTTCCTTATACGGATGCGAGTGATACTACTTAACCATTAATGACCTCGTATAACGTGTACCTAGTGGCTTATGTAAGTATTTTCACTACGTTGAAGTTGGTGTTAGCTTTACCAAGATCCCCATTGAACACTTAATTTTATACCCATCTGCCTACTAGTGATATTATTGAAGATGGAAATTTTTTTAATTATCGTTTTTCGGCATGTTATACCCATATTGAGTAATGTTTTATCGATACTGAAACAGCGATGTATATTTGTCGTTTAAAAAATAAACGTGTAGTAAAATAGTCATAAGCGGTTTTGAATCGTTATACATTGCAAGTTATACAACTAAACCATCAATGACCTCGTATTACGTGTACCTAGTGGCTTATGGTAGTCTTTTCACTACGTTAAAGTTAGTGTTCCCTTTACTAAGATTTCCACTGAACACCTAAGTTAATACCCATACTTACAACATTTCGAAATACACGATACGAAAAGTTTTTAGAAAGTTTGTTGAATTCTTTAAATACGGTTAAATTTGAGAAGTGAGTGTTTTTACTGCATTTTAATTGATCAAAGTCATGATATTTCTACACCTCAACTTGTTCACTTTTTCTTTAAGGTCATTCATATTACCTATGTAATCGGACTGGCGACATTTGGGATAATGCTATGGAACACTGTAATCGTGCAAATGGTTCACTTTTTACTGCAGACAACTTAGAAGAAATATACATATTAGAGCTCATGAAAACACAGAACGTTACAGAATTTTGGACCTCTAATATAATTGAAGTGGCTTATGCTGTTAAATATATAGGTTTGTGACATTCTTTAAAACGTTCAGGTAATATCAATCTGATAAGATGGATGAAAAGATTTTGAATTTTTCATTTGTTCTCATTGTCGACTTTCAATATAGTTGTTCTGTTGCCGTGTAGACAATCCCTAATTTTAACCAAAATATAAATAATTCGACTTATCTGTCTAAAATTGACTCCATTTTCTCCAATGATTACGAAATATGACGACAGATGTATTTTTAACTTCAGCCCTGTGACAGTTCCTTGCTTAGTAGATGGCAATTGCTTGTTGTTTGAAGAACGACTTATAAATGTCCTTGTAACCTTTTTCTCTCTCTCCTATGTAGCAATCGAGTTTGTTAACTTTGTTGTATAATTATTTTTTAGGATGTTACGTGTATTCAGTATCGGAACCTCAAAATCATCCAATTTCAATAAAAGAAGAAATAAATTTAGTTCATTGTCAAAGTGCGTGTTACGGCAATTACGTCATTTCTAAATTACTCTATGGTCTTTATGTAAGTTGAGATATTTTAAGAGATACCTTAATCAATTATTTTAAGCTGCTGATCACGTTCAATATATAAAAAAATTTAATTTCATCCTTACGTATTGGGTTTATTTTCATGAAATGTATGGTTTTCATTTAAAGGTTAAATTATAAATAAAGAAGTACAAATTTGTTTTGAGAAACAACAGAAGCAATAAATTAAAAAAAATACGTATAATTTTATTTGCTTAGTGTTTTATTCTAAGATGCAATGTACTAGATTAACCAATGACCGTTAAAAATAAGTGATATTTGTTCTGAACTATGAACTGTGTCATATGCAAAATATTTTAATTTTTTATGAAATAAACAATTCAGGAGTCTTTTACATTTTTGAAAAATTATTTAATTTCACATGACACACTAATAAAATTATTATTGCAATAAACTACGTTCAGTTACTATCATGTCTGCTATAAAAAAATGAGAAAAAGCTGTGTAACAGAACGATTTACATTTTCAGAACAATCAATGCACTTGCATTTATGATGAACAAGTTCATTTTAGTTTGTCGAACCAAAGTTGCTTTAAAAACTGCAGGATTAATTCTTTGGAGTTCTGTAAAGATCCTAAACTCATCGCACTCTACAAAAGGATAAGTAAGATTATTTTGATTTTTATAAATATGAACGTTGCATAAAGATACGCAATACCAATTTGAACTCATTAGAAGTTATAACCGCTCAGTGCCCAGTGCCAAGAATAGTTTCAATATCAGAGTTTAATTACTACTATGGCAAATAACATCAATTTGTCGACAATGTTTTTGTTTGCATGAACCATTTTTGTCGCGACATGTATTTTCGGAATATTTTAACAGAATGTTGTTACCTGCTTTTTAGCAAAAAAAGTTTATCGCATTTAATTCGTGATATCGGTTGTACGAGGGTTGTTCAATATGTTACTGTGTATTGTACGATATTTTTAAAACATTTGACTTAAATAGTAAAATGAGCATTGCATCCCTTCAAAGTATTCTCCGTGGCTTGAAATACATAATTTCAATCTCTGAATCCATTTCTTAAATTCCTGACGGTATTAAGGTAGACCTCTGAGGCTAATGACTGAGCCAAGGGCTTGTCGGGACTTGTAACGACGACCGGATAAGAACTTGTTAAGTTTTGAAAAAATGAAGAAGTCTCACTGGGCTAGATCTGTAGAGTATGGTCTGTGTGGCTAAGCTGTAACCTTCTCCGTCTTCAAATATAGATTCACAAGATCAGATGTATATAATGGAACATTATCATGAAGAAGAACGCGCCTTAATCCTGACACAGGGTGTCGTTAAAAAATAATATTTCTTGAGCGTTTAGTATAACATCTCGGTAATACCAACCTTTAACACTTTTGCCCGTCAGCACCGGGCATTTTACGGCCATACCATCAATTAAAAATATGCTTTACAAAACCTTCATTGTGTTTATGCTTCTTTGGAACTACGAGCCTTCTACCGTCTTTATTTAACCATATTTTGTTTCCAATTTTCCAATTTTTCTTACTGGTTGGAAATAGTGAACCCATGTTTCATCAGTTCGTTTTAGACATCTGACAATATATGTCGGATGCATCTGGAAGAAATCTTTCGTTCTTTCAAAATGCGCTTCAAAATAAAATGATAGCTTTGGCAATGTTATGAATCGCATAACTGCCATACTTTCAACTATTTCTCTGAGTTTTTAGACATTTGTATTGTCTTTACAATCCAGCGGCCAGATGCATCTTTGACGGACTCTGTGCCAGTCAGACATTTCTTTCTTTACCTAAGAACTGTCACATGAGAAACCTTATCAGACCAATAAACTTCCTCATATTCTGCATTACCGAATGATAGAATTTTCTGTGAACTTTTATAAGTTCTAATTACTCCAATATTTCCAACCCGTTTACCAACCATTTACCATCAGTGTGCAAGGGCTAGATCTATTGAAATACCTATGATATTATATTAGGGGCCAAAATATTGAGATAAAAAAGGATTTAGTTTAATTTTAACTTAAATTAAATCATTTTGAGGAAGCATTTACAATTCAGTCGCCAAACAAAGTGGCTTACTGTGGTCTTATATTACCATTGTGTTATTGTTTGAGAATTAAATCTATGAATTATCAAATAACATTTTCGTTTATGTTGCATGATATATTTCTTCAAGTGTATAAGAATGAATTTGCTTGTTTTTTGCTTGAATTGCATTGTAAAGTACAAAATGGGCTCAATAAACAGCTTCAATATGTTGCGTAAAATGCTTAAAGTCATCGTCATAGAACATGATTTACAAAATCAAAACAAAAGAATCTTTTTATTAAAAATAAGCCCTTTGATTGTTTTCAAGTTTGTTAACACAAAAGGTTATTATCTTATTGCACAGGTAATGATAATACAACACTTGATCAAAAAGCCAATATTGTAAATAACAAGTGTGTAGCAGGAGTTAATGCAACGGCCAAAAGAGAAAACTGCCAAAAGAACTTACAGTATCAGTGTAGTAAGCTAACTTTTAATATGTTATAGATTTATATTTATACCACTTAATCTAAAAAATCATCATATTATCACATTTAGGTAACACTTTTACAACATATTAAAATTGAAGGCTTCACCAATGCTTATGTTTTGGCACTTTAGATGTTTAAACATCTAAATGAGGTAGAATTCAATGAGATTGTATAAGTACGGACTTTAAATAACTATTTCGTGATGATGTGTCAACAAAAGATAACTGGTGCATTATGATTTAGATTTCAGTCTTTATACAGTAATTAAACTTCAGCCCTGTTGTGTTAAAAAACGTTTGAGAAATAGTCTAAATACTAGTACAAAATTATGATGAAAAAAACAAAATAACATTTTCATAGCATCATAGCCTCCTTGTATACTTGTACCAGAGTGTTATTCAATATTACAGATTTTCGAAAAGACAATTTTGTTACTATTTTTTCTAAACGCTTTTTTACTAAAGAACGTTTCCGTATTGTTTTATAATAATTCGTATTAATGTGAATGTAACATGTGCGTAACGTACTCGCTTTTATGTTTTGTATAGAAGGAAGCACACAAAACGGAAACTTCTTGAACGCTTTAGAAAATTGCGGAAAAGAACTGGATCGTGACTATAAACACACGAATGCTTCAGAGTTTTCCTGGAGACCAGTGTTTTTCCCGACTCTGGACAGAATTGAAAGTATGTAAATTTCATATAAGAGAAATGCAAATATGAATGTAATTATTGTTTTTAAAAAGTTATTGAAAAATTGTGAGATTCCTTTAATTTTACGAAGAACTAGTTTTTCTATGGATTGTTTTATTTTGTATGTTTTTTAAGAATAAATAAATAACTAAAATAATAAATAATTAATAACAACATTTGTTGTTTTAAAAATATATACATACAACTATATGAAATGTCCATGATAAAATCAAATGAAACAAAATTTAAGACACGTTTATAGATTATTGTGTTCCTTATTTAAACTTAAATTTTATATATTTGAGGTTCAAACAAGAGATCCATGGGCTTTAATGCTTACCTGAGAATATGTCCAACATTATTGCAAAGTCAAGTACAGAACTTTAAAAGAGTTCTCAAGTTCAGAACTGTCACAAAACTTCATCAGAGATATCGAATAACATTTCATTTATAAGTTTTTAATTTGCATGTAGTAACTATAATACAACGAATAATTCCTAAATCATTAACAATTTTAATACGGTTATGCAGCTATGTCCTTGACTTTTGAACCTTTAACATTCAAACATCCATCCATATTATAAAATGATCATCATATCGATACCAACAATATTCTAATATACATTCCAATCCATAAAGTTAATAGTTTTTTAAGATAATTAACAGTTTCAGTCTTTTTATGCATCTATGACCTGGATCATTTAACGTATGACCTTGAACCCTTTATTAAAATAATTGCCATGCCAATACCTACAATATTATATTAAAAGTTAATATTTTTAAATATAATTAGCAATTTAAAATTTCCTATGCAGTTTTGACCTTGACCTCTGGACGTATGACGTATGACAATGGCCATAATATTAATATACACATGCCTTACAAAACGTTAACAGTTTTTTATATAATTAGTAAATTAAGTTCTCTTATTCAACTATAAACTTCATCTGTAAACGTATGACCTTGATCCATATATTTAATTCATCATATCAATACCTACAATATTCTATCATACATGTCTCTGCAAAAAGCAAATAGTTTTTAAGATAATCCACTGTTTCATCCTTTTTTATGCTGCTATGACCTTGACCTTTGACTGTATTACCCTAAACATTGTCATATCAATACCTACAATATTATAATACATGTCTATACAAAAAGTTAATAGTTTCTAAGATAATTAACAGTTTCAGTCTTTTTTATGCATCTATAACCTTGACCTTTTAACGTCTGACCTTGAACCCTATATTGGGGTTTATACAAAAGGAGAAGATTTTTAAAGTTTTTCACTTATTTCCCTTTATGCGGTCCTAAAGTATACACAACACCTTCATTTTTGCAAAATAGAAAGCCTTCACCTAGACATAATGGTAACCAAATTTTATTAAATTTGGCCAAGTGTTTTTTTTTTTTTTTTGGAGAAGATTAAAATCTAAAGTTTACACACGACGTACGCCGGATGAAAATGGTTATATTTACAGAGTAAATTTTAAAATGAAAAAAAAATCTTTTTTAGGCAAAATTAAAGTAAAACATAAGTTTTATATTACCAAAAAATAAAGTTAACTGTATAGCAAAGAAAAACTATTGAAAAAATTCTTTTCATAAAAAACAAATCGCAAACATCACTTTAGCTAAATAAGTTGGTTTAGTGGTGATTCTCGCACATTTCAGGTTTAAGGATGTGGGTTTTGTAAATTCAAAGTTTCGAATCTTTAAAAGAATAGATAGGTTAGAATACATTTACATCACCATGTTATACATACAAGATGATCTCTATGAAACTACAAAAAAGCATAAGAAATAACGAAGTCAACTTAATGACAATATTCATTTATTTATACTTCTTCTGTAGATCAATGGGATAAAAAGCAGAAGGATTTTAGGATGAAAATTTGCAAGTCTTTGAAAATGGAGGGAAATCGTATTTACTTAAAAGACCGAAATTGTACAGATTCCCTTCCATATATATGTAAAACAGGTGACACAAAAATGAAAATACTACACAAATTTTGTTTAATTCAAAAATATGCCGGTATTCCAATGTATAAGATGATTCAATGTAAGAGTTAATTATGTTAATTTTGATTTAAAAAAAGCTGCGTTCGCATAGATATTTTTATCCTTATCTTTTACCGCAAAGATATATCATCAAATGGCAATATTAAATACATGTAAGTAAGATTTAAGCATTTTTTCGATCTTCTTTACAAGCAAGTTTTATTGTCAAATATTTACTTATAAATTTCAATGCTACTAGTTATACGTTTTTATTACAGAAAAAAACGAAATAAGTCCCCCAATGTTTGCTTAAATAATTTTCAAAGTTTTTGTAAAAAAAAAATCACTCTGGTATAATGGATTTAATTCGAAGGTAGATTTTCATAAGAAAAAAAGCAGTTAATTGTGAAGGTCTCTTACGCATTAATTTTAAAGAAAAAGAAATTAGCATTTAAGCATAAGCTAATAAATATTTAAAAAATAGACAAAATGGCAAACATCGTCGTATTCACTTTTATGCACATATGTCTATAATTTAAAGAGTAAATTATGTAACTCAAAAATTGATTGACAGACATAATGTGGCATTACACATGCGATAAAGGGTTTTTTTTTTTTTTTTTTTTTTTTTTTTTTTTTTTTTTTTTTTTTTTTTTTTTTTTTTTTGCAATACATACCTGAATGAAAATGCAAAATGTACCACTTTGATAGCCGCTTAAATGTTTATGTTTCAGAAGGCCAAGAAACAAATACCACATACTTCAGGACATGTTTGTTCCAAATCAGACAGACGTCCTCACCTAATATGAAAACACAGTTATTTTTAATCAGAAGCGATATTCAAGCGTCAACAATGCCAGATACAAATGTTGATACTCCAAAAACAACAATTGACATCAACTATGCATCAACGTCCTCATTTATAACAGATACAACTTTACAATATCGTAGCTCCACGGAATCTGCAGACTCCGGAATGTCCAATAAACGTTCGTATAATTTTTTCTAAGCGTTTCTGTCTTGTAAAGCTTTCAATATCACAATCACAATATTTAATTAGTTCTATATTTCAAACGAAATTTTGAATGGCGTCAATACTGTCTATCTTGGGCGGCATTATAACATTTTAATTTAGTTCTTGAGACGATAATAATTTATGCTCAGTAACATGAAAAACACAAGCCCAGTACATAGCAAATTTGGCTTTTAAATATATAAATTTTTAGAAGAAACGAATATACCTTCGAAATGAAAACATATTTTTTTTTATTTTGAGACAATAGAAAGCCTAAAAAATGTTTATTTAAATTCTGATGTTCTGCGATAAAACAAAGAAGCTTCTAGGGACAGACATAGTAGAAATAATTTTCGGATTTCAAAAAAGCCTGTCAAAATTGACATAACAGAGTGACCTAAGGTGTACTATATCAAGGTGCTATTATATATGTACCCTGTATATGTATGTTAAAAAACTTTTGAATTTTCTATGTTGTAGCATTGATTATTGGAATTGCAAGCGCTGTTGCTGCAATGATATTAGCAGTTACCATGACATTTATTATAAGAAAAAGGTAAATTCATATGTGAAACAAGTTTCAAAACATCTTTAATTTATTTTTTATCCTGTTTGTCAAACTGTCAATTTATCCGTATGAATAGAATGCTAGATAAGCACATTTAACCAGAGACGGTAAACATTTGGTCTACATCACAAATAACTGTGGTTCTAGTGTATGAAACTTGTTTCTGAACTTTCGTTTTTAAATACATTTGTATTTTTAAAACATTTGCAGTAAATTGGTGCATGTTTAAATGAAATCCACTGTAGGTCAGTTTCATTCTTCCAAAATCATGTAAAAACATTTATTACAGGCTTATTCAGTTAAACATGTGAACTTCCATCGGGCATTTGATGCTGAGTGCTCTGGAAGGGTAAGCAATCATCTGTACCAATTAATTTGTCAACAAACGATCCGTCATGACAGGTTAGGTTTTTTAAATAAAATATTCTAAAAAATTTCATATTAATATTTGAAATAATTTCAAATTCAAATCTTTTATTTATGTTGCAGACTTAGACGAAAAAACAAGAAGAATCAAGATGGCTTGCATACAGTTAATTTTCAAGCCGTCTCTGATAGTATGGAGGAACAAGATATTTTGAACCACCAAAGTGCAGAGCCATATTCAATTGCAGCCCCTGGCAATGCGACGCTTGGATCAAATCAAAGGACTGACGTTTATTCCGTGGTGAATAAAACTAAACAAAAGAAAAATCAAAATGACGAGTTTTACTCGTTCTCTACTCCAGTATCTAGCACATCTGTCCAAAATAAACAGAAAGAAGGAAGTGGCGTTAATAAAAATAAAAAGGAAACAGAAAATGAAGAACCACAAAATAATACAAAATATGATACCAACATTGATGCTTCTAAAATTATTTGCCGAAGCGATGACAATTTAATTATGCATACCTTGTATAATGATAATAATACATATGTTGAATCTAAACGGAAACCAGGAAATGGTGTCACATATCCTTTGTCCTCTGGGACAGAGGACTACGACCATATTGATTTCAGAGGTTCTGGAAAAAAAGATGAGTTACCTGAAACAGCAGGTCCTTTATATGACCATGTCGCTGTAGGAGAAAACAGTGCAGGCTTGATATACGATGTTCGGCGTGATGTTGAACAACATGAAACTGATGATACTTACGATCACGCTTTATCATTGTGAAACAGATATGCATGTACTTAATTTTACAGAGTTGTATATCTGTTTACTCTCTATAATTTGAAATAATTTTGTTACATTTATACTTTCGGATTTCTTTTTTCTGGTCGTTATTACAAGTTATCCATTTTAAAATTCAACGTTTTATATTTTAGCAAACTTGACACTAGGATTAATAATTTAAAATTTCAAGACAATTTCGATAGGTTCAAATTTTAAAATAAAAAAGGAAAAATATACAAAAGATACAAAAAAATGGAAGCAATTACTGACAAACCAGTGATAGGGCCAGAACAACGCAGAGCACTTAAAAAAGGGAAATGAATTAAATAGTAACATCGTCTTTTTATAAAACCTTTCATTGGTATTTGAAATGATAACACAAAGGATCCAGTGCTATAGATAAATATTGCTCTGTAGTGTCCTAACCGTCCAACTCATTTTTAAGCTAAGAATATATAAGAAAAGTTCTAAAACATTAGTTAAGCATAACATGCCAACAAATAATTAATTATAGCTTTTATCATCTTCGGTTTCATTGGAAGTGTTCACGTAAATACAAGTTGTATGAGACCTGTACAGTTGTATGTAAAAAACGCTGCTGGAAAATGTGTCATTTAAATTGGGTAAATGTGTTTTAGTAAATGCTGTTATTTAGAACCTATTTATATTCTCATTTATTAAACAATAAAATTTCTAAATACTTTACAGAAAGCGTGTGTGTGTGTGTGTGTGTGTGTGTGTGTGTGTGTGTGTGTGTGTGTGTATGTGTGTGTGTGTGTCCGGTGTGAGTTATCACATATTTAGTCCTCACCGTCGCCTCATTTTTACGTACATTTTATCTTATTTTTGGTATTTCTTAACAAATCTCACCAAACAATTCGGTTAATTTTAAAACAAATGTAGTAATGGGAATATCAATGCGCAGTATAACGGTTTGATGATTTTAGATATAATCTTTGGTTTCAGTGATAAAACAAATGATCATCATTTTTAACTGCATCAACAATTTATAAAAAAAATATTTGCTTAAAACCTATTGTAGCACTAGTCTGCATTATCAGCATTGGATCAGGGTAATTGTAATAAAAATGAAAGTAATTTTTTGGTAAAATATATATGTACTTTGTATGTTTGTTATCGCTTTTCTTACTATAGTTTTGTCATAGAAAATTAATATAGTACAATACTGTATATAATATAAATATTATTGCAAGAGCTATATAAAATTAATATAAATGAGTGAATGAATTGATATAAATTAAACTTATATTCAAATGATTTAATTTTTTCATCTTTCCCTTGTCCCGTTAAGATTTGAAGAAAATGATGATAACTCTATTATTGAAATGATCATTATTTTAAAAAAGTTATATTTAGACAACGGTCAGAAAAAAGTCAAAGCAATTTTTATCTAATTGTCTAATTAATTGATAAATAGGACAGTATACAGAAGTCCTCCAGACTTTTTTTTTTTTGCTCAATAGCTCTAAGTGCTTTGTTGAAATTAAAAGAGAATAATCGCATCGAAATAGTTAAATCTGGTACGTTTGATTTTTCATTACTCACTAACTTGTAGTGGAAATGTGGTAGAGTAACACAAAACACCATTATTTAATAATGGTTTAAAAACCTTTTCTGTTTATTAGATTAGTTTTATTTCAAAATAATTTTTTAAAATCTTTTTTTGATAGTTTGGTTTTTATTTTGTAGTTTGAGCAATAAAAATTAGGACAAAACCTCAATTTTTTTTGTTATGGAGGATTAGGGATGAAGGTTTATTTTATTTTATTTTTTTGGTTGGTAAAAACAGGAAATTTTATTTTGATGTATATATATTATCTTACAGTAATTTTTGAAATCAAATGTGCCATGAAGTTAATTTGCTTTCACTTTTTTGTCAGTCCGCAATGTGGAGTTATATTATATTGTCTGTTTCCTTATATGTCTGTTTGATTAGAAACATTATAACCTTTTATTAAAAAATAAGAATAATTAATTTCTTTGCAAAGATCTTTTTACTCCTTGTCATGGTATGTGTAGCATTTATGTCCTTTTGCTCTATTCTTTTTAAAGATATTTAGACAAACTTTTTTGCAAGTTCGTTAAGACGGTGAAAAATTAATTTATTTCTAATTTTTGCAATATTTTTCACAAATATATCTGTATTCTGTAAATTAAATGATCACGTTTAAATTACTGTAAACTCTTATAAATCTTGAATGGTATCCAGTTAGTGTGCATGTGATCAGATGCCTGTATAATGTATTAAAGCGGCTTTCTAATGCCTTATTTTAACAAAAAACCTTGTGATGATAATGATATGATAGGAATAGTATTGCATCAAATCTGTTGTATTTTAATTGCTTCACCTCTTATAATAAAATAGCAATGTAAAGCATCTTTTTTTTAACCTCAAGGCCCAAACATTCTACACCTGACTTTCCCCATTTGGTTTATCGGTACAATCAGATTTGATTACGCATATGTGCTTTATAATAGAATAGAAACATTATTCTTATAAATTTATTTGGGGAAGATGCAAAAATCGCTTTCATTTTACAATTTTGATGAAAAGAAGTTAAAAAAAGGCCCTTGGTTTTTGCATCATGCGTGTTTTTTGTGGTACAAAATCAGTTGCGATATAAAGTGTAAGCATGGCCTTGGAGCAAGTACAATGTATATACATACTTTGATTTAATTCTCCTTAAAAGCTTGCACCACAAGTCATAAAATTGTATTATCCTTTAATTGCATATCATCAAAAGTTTCTTTAAGGTTTCTTTGTGCTAAATAAGGCTCATATAGAATAATATATTTTATAGCAGTTTTGAATATTCAAATATCAATTTATGTTGTGTTTGTTGTGTTAAAATTATATAATAAAATATGAAATATTGGAGGTTTTTGGTCGTTTTGTTTTACATAACATCATAATATTTTTTATAAAAAGTGTATGACTTGCAAAGATTTTTAAATAAATTTACTTGGCATGTCGTGTGCTTATGAATTTTCTAAACGTCAGTACAATGGAAACCAATGTTTCAGAATAGAGTGAACAAAATTCATTTGTGAAAGCGCAATCAATTTAATGATAAACCCAAGAACAATAGCACATATGTTATCCGATTACATGACTGATTAAGTGTAATCACTACTGTGAAATCATGTAACAGTATTGGACCAATAATTTGCATGATCCGAATAATAATTATAACCGCTCTTAGAATGTGAGAATTATAGAGTTTACTGCCCACAGTGCAACTTTACCGATAACAACGTCTTAAGTAGGTCAGACTATGGTACTAAAGCAAGAGAAATGGCACCCAGTATGACAATTAAAGTACTGAGTGCAATGGTCCTCGGAAAATGAGTATACTTGACTTAGTTAAATTACCTCCCGGTTTTAAATCAGATAGCTATACCAATAACAATGTAAGTCAGACTATAGTACTAGATCAAGGAACAAAACCCAGTATGACAGATAAATTACTGTGCCAAGTGCAATGGTCCTGAGGGAAAATACTAGACTAAGTTTAATGCCACAACAGTTAAATATCTATTCCAATAACCTCTCAGGAGGTAAGACTATAGTCCTAGATAAAGTAAACTGGCACCCAGTATGACAGGCTAAAGTACTGGGCCAGGTACAATGGCCCTGAGGAAGTGAGGATATTAGACCTAATTGAATACCTCCAGTATTTTAAAATAGATAACTATACCAATAACAATGCTCTCAGTAGGTAAGACTTTTGTACTGGATTAAGTAAACTGGTATTTAGTATGACAGATTAAATACTGGGCCAAGTGCAAGGGTCAAATTAGATAACTTTACCGATAAAATGACCTCAGTAGGTCAGATTTAAGTACTGGACCAAGTGGAATGGTCCCTTGTGTGTCATATGGGAAATGAGAGTTTAATGCCCTCAGTAAGTCATACAGCACTGTGGCCCTGGAATTAAAGTAATCATATGAATACTAGACCAGATACAATGGTTTCACAAGCGAATAAAAACTTATGTACTTTTGCCCCAGATAAATGGTACTAAAAACTAGATCAAATGAATTAGTGCTGGGTAAATGCGTTATATGTACAAGTGATGATCAATTGGATTAAACTTATACTGTCTATATTTGACTTACTAAAGTTCCTTGTCCTTTTCTTCTCAATGTTGACTTGCACGTGACGAGTGTAGCTTGCTAGACAGGAAGTACTTACCCTTCTCGAGCATCAAGCCTCACTTCCTTGATAGAAGTTCACGTGTATTGCTAAATTTGCCAGTTTTCAAAGTTTTTATTTTGTTTTCGGGATTGTGATTTGGACACGGACTGGTATGTTTGCGTTTTATTTATCATTAACGAACATAGAAAATTACGGACAAAAGCAAATGAATGAAAAAACTCTCTCTTAGATAATTCAAAAATAAGATTTGAACTTGTATTGAGAGAAAGAGAGAGAGAGAGAGAGAGAGAGAGAGAGAGAGAGAGAGAGAGAGAGAGAGAGAGAGAGAGAGAGAGAGAGAGAGAGAGAGAGAGTAAAACTTGAATAGCTCGAACGTCGATAACTCAAAGCTAATGAGACAGTACTCTATTTACCTAGTTTTTTAAGTTCATAATCAGATTACGACATACGGAAGTGCTTGATCAGTAAAAAGCATGAGTCGCCCAAGCTTGATGATTGCACATTAGATTAGGTTTCTGTTATTTTACATGTGACTAGAGTATGTAGAGTAACGTGTATTGTCGTGATTGAGAATGAGTGGTAATAAATTTTAATGTGCTTTGTATTGTTGTTCTCTATACATGTACTTGATATTGTTTAGTCTTACATGTGCAATAAGAATCAAATAGATTTATTTTGTATCATCGCCTGTTGAAATGCAAACGAACTTGCAAAATTTTTCACCATAGCTTCTTAAAATGTCATACGAAAGATTGTACGTCAATAAGATCTCACGATGAATAATGAGTTTTGTATTGTTAATTTGCACATTTCATCCTTTATAATTCTTTTTTTCAATTTTCAATTTTAAAACGTCTTTGAGTGTTGTTAAGAATGGGAACCTAAACTTTTGGTCGCATCTCGATGTTCATCGCTAACCCACCAAATGACTTAAAACATAGTCCTCAGGCATTTTGAATCCAGACTATCAGAATACACACACACACACACACACACACACACACACACACACACACACACCACACACACACACATACCACACACACACACACACACACACACACACACACACACACACACACATATATATATATATATATATATATATATATATATATATATATATATATATATATATATATATATATATAATCATATATATATTGTGTGTGTTCTTATGATGACATCATATTTTATGACAATTATGACAAATATATGTATACAAGCAATATTATCCATTCTGAAATATTTGAAGTTTTTATTGCTTTAAAATTTCCATATAAATCGTAGTTGACGAATTACATAAAGTAAACAGCAACACTATTGTAGAAAAATGTCACCTAGATAGAAAAACAAAAAATTAAATTAAATACAAGATTTTTTTTTTTTTTTTTTTTTTTTTTTTTTTTTTTTTTTTTTTTCGCACGAATTACATGTTATTAAACGGTGACGCAACGTTAAAACAATTCAGTACTCTGCTCTTTAAATTGCCAATATTAAGACATTGTATGTTTCACTAAAACATTAATCATCCGATATTAGTTTATTTTTGACATAACAAATCTAAGTTTACTACTCGTTTGAGAAATGGTTAAAACGGTTAATCAATGTGTTATCGATAATACCTTACTCCTTGTGGGTAAAAACCACTTAAAAAGATAATAAAAATAACTTCCTGCTTTAAAATTATATACACAGATTTTTAAAAAGGAACCATGTGTGTTTTTATAAAAAGTATTCTGGGTTTTATAGCGCTGTTTTCTTTAGGTGAATTTTTTTTCTTGTCGCTTTTGTTGCTTGCCCGTTCTCTCTGTCTCTCTCTCTCTCTCTCTCTCTCTCTCTCTCTCTCTCTCTCTCTCTCTCTCTCTCTCTCTCTCTCTCTCGTAATATTTCTTTGTTTTGCCGTCGTCAGTCACAAAATTTCATTCAAATCGAAATTGTCACTTTTAAGATATTGGAGAAGAATAGGGTATCTAGAGAATTAACCCACCGTGAACATTCAGCAGAAGACATTATCCACTTCTTAAGAAACATTAAGCAAATCTGCGATCCATTTAGTTTATGCTCTGGTCCAATTCGTCACCAGCATTATACAAATGCAAATTATACTATTTAACCATCAGTACCCTTTTTAAAGTATATCGAGTTGTTTTTTAAATTGTTTTTTGTAACAGTAGGTTTGCCTTCCCTTAATCTGTAAGATAACCCTAGATACGCACGATACAATTCAGTGTATACCTATATTCTTTGTTTTACACCATTTAAACATTTTGAAAGTTGTAAACTAATAAGTGTAGTTCTTTTGATGCTTCAAAGACTTAAATTTAGTATATAACCGCTGTTTTATTTGTCTATTTGTCAGTGTCATGTTATTTCTTAATCTGAGCTTGTTCATTGTTTCTTTGAAGTCAATCATGTTATCTTTGTAATTCGACGAGAAAATCTTGGGATCGTGCTATGAAACACTGTAATGTTGCATTTGGTACACTTTTGACGGCAGATGACTTAAAAGAAATTGATTTAACGGAATTAATCAGAGCAAATATAACTGAATTTTGGACATTTTATATAATTGAAGTGGCTCATGCTGTTGAATATGAAGGTATTTAATATTATTGAAAACTCTTCTTAGATAATATAAATCTAAAAAAATGTAGAATACACTTTATTAATTATTGAAAACTCTTCTTAGATAATATAAATCTAAAAAGATGTAAAATACACTTTATTAATTTTTTTTTTTATTTTTTTTGTTCGGTTTCATTACCTTTGTTCTGAAGCTAAGTAGTCCTTTTGACATTTCGTTATTTCAACCAAGGAAATTTACCCATAGAAGTCTTTTTCTTTAAGGTTTACAAAATACAAACAGCACGTACAGTGTATATATTTACTTTAACTCTTTAACTATGTGTCGATTCTATGACTAGAAGACGCCAATTGCCTGTTGTTTGGGGAACGCCTTAGGGTTATTCTTTTAAAATCATTTCTCTTTTTTTCTATGCAGTATCACATCAATTCACTCAGATGAACAATTTATCTTGTAGGATGTTATGAGTATTCATAAACTATATCTCAAAGTAATCCAGATTCAATCGGAGGAATAAATTTAGTTGATTGTCAGCGTGCATGTGACGGCAATTACAAATTTTATCCATTTTATGGTTTATATGTAAGTTGAATATACTTGATATAAAAATCGTATTTTTGCGACTGCTAAACAATGTTAATAAAAATAAAACAAACATACCAGTCCTTGTCCATATCACAATCCCAAAAACAAAGTAAAAACCTTGCAAACTGGCAAAATAGGTGATACACGTGAACTTCCATCAAGGAAGTGAGGCCGGGTGCTCCGGAAGGGTAAGCACCTCCTGTTTAGCTAGCTACACCCGTCACGTGTAAGTCAATTTTGAGAATGAAAGGAACAAAGACCTATGGTAAGTCAAATATATCCAGTATAAGTTGGGATACAGTGACTACATACTTATCAACAATATTGTGATGACGGCCATAAAACTTTTTAAGGGCCCGTTAAAAAAGAAACAGTTTTAAGTTATTACCTCGAATTATTTATGTCCTATTATCCACCGTATGAAATTCACTTCAAAGCTTAATCACCAATGATTGTCATAGAGAAATGTTTTATATACATGACAGTAAATAATTTGAAGAAAAAAATATAAAATTATATTTTTAAGTTGTCCATAACTTATTATAAATATAAAAATTATTGTCATTGTCATTCTGTGCAAAAGTCTGATGCAAACATCGTCTTTCAAACTCCGTTTTCTCTAGGAAGGCGTATTAGGCGATTTTCTCTTGGTGTCTGATATAATTATTTAAAGCTCATGTATTAGATTAAACTATTTATTATCTATTATCAATAAATGATTAACGTGCTGAAATATGTGAATATAATAAAGATATAGAGGATCTTGCATGAGTGTTTATGTAATATTGAATTTATTAAACGAGTTGAATAATTTTTTATGCAACGAGCCTTGGCGAGTTGCATAAAACATTATTCAACGAGTTTAATAAATTCAATATTACATAAACACTCATGCAAGATTCTATTTATTATATATTCCCATAAAAAACGGCTTTTTCACATATTTAAAACTTGTCTTCTCATTAAAAGAAAACAGCTGATTGACCGAAACACAACAAGTGACGGTACATGCGCCAAAAGTAATCCTGCTGAATTATTAAAAGTAAACAATAGTCTGTCCACTGGATACAAAAACAAAACATTTAAATACAACATATCTCCTTTTTAGAAAAAAAGTGCAAAAGTATTAGCTTAAATTATGAATCAAAAAACAGTGTGCCACTGTGAACTAGGTAAATTGTGTGACGTCATAGCGCGCACTCTGGAATGTCAACAACTTGGGCAAGAATTTACAGACACATGTTACTGGGAATCGCTATTCATGATTATTCTGGCCCGTTTTTTTTAGGACCTGGTGATTTGTTTTGATAAATATGTATTTGAATGTTTCCTCCGGTGACTGTTCCTGCAAAAATGCTTTGGAATCCGCCGTTTAAATTCCTGTGCGCAGTGCGTAAGGATATAACCTAATTCACACGCTTTTATGACGTAACACTCATTCAATACGATTTTTATTGTATGACCGTATTACATGGATTATTGAGTAGATTATATAAAAAAGTTACTTATGGAATAGATTCTGACTTTATATTTGTCGAGTTATCTATTATACAGGATAATAAATGTATTTGCATAGTTGGGAACGTGATACATTTTAATCCTTCGAACCAAAGTTGTTTTAAAAACTGCAATTTTAAATATTTGGAGTTATGTAAAGATTCAAAACTCATCGCACTTTATAAAAAGATAAGTAAGATTATTTTATGACATTGCGAATCACTTCAGATCTGTGTATATGTTAATCTTTTTCAATAACATACATTTTCACATTGCTTACCAAAATACAGTTACCTGCTTTTTATTAACAAATGCTATTTGCACCTTAAAATTCGACTCAAATAGCGATATGAACATTATAATCCTTCAAAATATTCTCATGATTTCAATCTCTGAATCCATTCCTGAAATATGCGATGGTACGCTGATTTAATTAGACCCCTGAGGCACTGACTAATAGCTGAGCAAAGGGCTTGTCGGGACTTAAAACGACGACCAGATAAGAACTTTTTAAGTTTTCGAGACAAAAAATGAATTAAATCTAGAGAGTATTGTGGTTATGGCAAGAGGGTAACCTTCTCATCACATGAGAAAAATAAGCAATAAAAAACCTTCTTTGTGCTTATGTTTCTTTTTTTGCAACTGCAGACCCTTTACTCTGTTTAGTTGACAATGTGTTACCAATTTCTCTTAGTGGTTTGAAATAGTGAACCCGTGTAAAAAGCGATTACCAGACGTCAACAATGTCTGATACAAATGCTGATACTCGAGAAACATCAAGTGACATCAACTATGCTTTAACGCAGTCATATATAGGAGATTCGACTGTACAATCTAGAACAACAAACATCAGCTATGCATCAACGATCTCATATATTAGAGATACAACTTTACAATCTAGTATCTTAATTAAATCTGCAGACTCCGGAATGTCTGATAAACGTTCGTACAATTTGTTTTCCTTGTGTTTCTGCCTTGTCGTGAAGCTTTCAATATAGAAGAGTTCAAGAATCTTAATTATTTCTATATTTCAGACGAAATTATAAATAGCGATAATACTGTATATCTTGCAATTGATTTAAACAAAACCAGGCGAAAGACTAATTTTGGTGCCATTATGGCATTTTGAATTACGTCCTTAGATTATAATAATTTATGTTCAAAAGAATGATAAAACACAAGTACATAGCAAAAGTTTGGCTTTTACATATACATGTATAAACTTTTAAAAGGAATGAATATACTTTCGAACCTAAAACATACATATTTCTATTGTGAGACTATAGAAAGTCTAAAAATTATTTTAAAAATTTTGATGTTTTGCGAGGAAACGAAGAAACTTCTAATGGCAAATATAGTAGAAATAGATTTTGGATTTCAAAATAGCCTGTTAAAATTGAAATAATAAATGACCTGCAACTGTACAAGTACAATTTATATGCACATTAACAAGTTTGAAATGTTTCTATTGTAGCTATGGTTATAGGAATAGTAAGCGGTGCTGCTGCAATACTCTTAGCAGTAATCATGATATTTATTGTAAGAAAAAGGTAATTTCATATCTTAAACAAGTTTCAAAACATCTACATTTTTTGTTTGTCAAACTGTCGATTTACCCATATGAAAGGTAATACAACGATTTACAATAAAACATATAAGTTGAATTTGATGAATAAACAAGCATACCTTACCGGAAACGGTAAGCTTTCTGGTCTATTTTAAAGCTGTGGTACTAGTTAATCAAACTTGTTTCTAAACTGTCGTTTTTAAAAATACATTTACATTTTCAAAACATTTTCATTAAACCGCACGTTTAAAGAGGATTAATAGAATCTATCATATGCGTCAGTGGTAGATAGAGGTATCCGACCCGTGTGGGCAGATTTTGTGTCTGGAACAAGGCTTTGCCTCGTTCCAGACACAAAAAATCTGCCCACGAGGGTGTGATACCTCTATCTACCACTGACACATATGATTGATTCTTTTTTTCCCATCCCATTAACAATTTTGGGCAAATTTAACCCAAAACACAAATGGCTGACAGAAATTCCTATCTCTTAAATGACCGTCTAAATCAGAAAAAGAATACCACTACTAAAAAGACCGGCTTCGAATCCTAGCATACCTGCAGTATGTTTTTAAAAAACGGGAATTCTTACATAATCACTTTAAAAAGGGAAAAACAATCAAATTCTGCATGTAATGATCAGCTGTCGGGAAGTGTTTTTAGAAAATGTATTACTCCACAGCTTGACCTATATAAGATATAGCTATACTTAAAAGTACATCTTATTCCGCAAGTAGTATGTAGTGCATACATAACGTGAAAATTAGCTTGGCTGCGACATGAAAACAGGAAAAATTATAACAGAAAAACATTTTAATAATATTATTGAAATAAATTGTGATTAAACTTGCTCCTGTCAGTGGAGGAAGTTACGAGAAGTTAAACAAGAGGCCAATGGGCCTTAACGCTCACCTGAAGATATGTCCAATATTGTTTGCAAAGTGCGATAGACAATATATTATGTACAGAAACTTTTCTCAAGTTAAGAAATTCCACAAAACTTAATCAGAAATATATCCACTCATATTTCATTCATAAGTAGCTTATATAATATGCATGCAGTAATTGTATTGCAATGAATAATTTCCAAATCATTAACAATTTCAGTATACTAATGCAGCTATGTCCTTGACCTTTGAACATATATGACCTTGAACCATATATGTTTGTCATGTCAATACATATAATATTCTAATATACATGCCTATGCATGAAATAAATAGCTTTCAAGATAATTAATAATCTTAGTATTCCTATGTTGATATGACCTTGATCTTTGAACATATAACCTTGAACCATATATATCAAAATGATCGTTGTTGCAATACCTACAATATTCTAATATACATGCCTATACAAAAAAGTAATAGTTTTCAAGATAATTGGTAATTTAAGTCTTCTTTTGCAGCGGTGACCTTGACCTTTCAACAAATGACCTTGAATCATAAATCAAAATGTTCATTGTCGAAATACCTACAATATTCTAATATACATGCCTATACAAAAAGTTAATGGTTTTCAAGAAAATTAGCATTTTTATTCTGTTTTTTCAGCTGTGGCCTTCACCTTTCAACATATGACCTTGAACCATATATCAAAATGATCGTTGTCGCAGTACCTACAATATTCTAATATACATGCCTATACAAAAGTTATTAGTTTTCAAGATAATTAGCAATTTCAGTCTTTTTTTGCAGCTGTGACCTTGATCTTTCAACATATGACCTTGAATCATATATCAAAATGATCGTTGTCGCAGTACCTACAATATTCTAATATACATGCCTATACAAAAAGATAATAGTTTCAAGATAATTAGCAAGTTATGTCTTTTTTTGCAGCTGTGACCTTGACCTTTCAACATATGACCTTGAACTATATATCAAAATGATCGTCATGTCAATACCTACAATATTCTAATATACCTGCCTAAACAAAATGTTAATAGTTTTTAAGATAATTTTAATTTCAATCTTTTTTTGCAGCTGTGACCTTGACATTTCAATATATGACCTTGAACCATATATCAAAATCATTGATGTCGCAATATCCACAATATTTCAATAGACATGCCTATACAAAAAGTTAATAGTTTTCAAGATTATTAGCAATTTCAGTCTTTTTTGCAGCTGTGACCTTGACCTTTCAACATATGACCTTGAACCATATATCATAATGATCGTTGTCACAATACCTACAATATTCTAATATACATGCCCATACAAAAAGTTAATAGTTTTCAAGATATAGTGACAAATATATAATTTTTAGCAATTTTCCCACTCAGTGCCTTACAATTTCCCCATTTTGAGCCCCATGGCTACCATTTGTGCAAATCTGAAAATAGATGACCTAAGGATGTTATAAATGAAATAACTAAGGTTTATCTCTTGTAGATTCAGAGGAGAAGATTTTTACATTTTTTCAATATTTCCCCCCTTATGGGGCCACAAGGGGACATAATTCCTTCATTTGTGCAAATCTGAAAGGGCTTACCCAGGCATGATGGTTACCAAGTTTCATTAAATTTGGCCCAGTGGTTTTGGAGGAGAAGATTAAAATGTAAAAAGTTAACGCACGACGGACGACGCACGACGCACGACGAACAACGCACGGCGCACGGCAGACGACGGACGGTGAACCATCGCAATAGCTCATCTGAGCTTATAGCTCAGGTGAGCTAAAAAGTAATTCCGGCCGCACGAGAAGGTGAAGATAAACAGCATGAGTAGATGAAGATAGAAATTTCTACCACCGTTTTTTCTATTGGAAATTATTATCTCAAACTTAGGGGGATGGGAGAAATATATATATTGTATTTTCACTAAAACGTGTCACTTGTCAGAACTACAAAAGTTGTGATACACTTATAAATAATTTCTATCACAATGTGGTAATGCTCTTCAACAAGTCAGTTTTATAAAGTAAAACCCTACTGTAGATCAGTTTATTCTTCCCTAATCGTGTAAAAAATTTATTAACTGGCTTATTTAGTTTAAATAAGAACATCCATCAGGAATTGATACCGGGTGCTCTGGAAGGGATAGCACCTTCTCTGTATCAATGTATCTGTTAACGAACAATTCGTCATGGCCATTTATGATTTTATAATAAAATTTTCATTTAATATATCATATTCAGATTTGAAATAATTTAAATGTCTTTTATTCATGTCGCAGGCTTAAGCGAACAAAAAAGAAAAATGAAAATGGTTTGCTTACAGTTAATTTTAAAGCAGTCGCTACTAGTACGGAGGAACAAGATATTTTTAACAACCAAAGTGCACAGCAATATTCACTTGCAGCTTCTGTAAATGCGACGACTGAGTCAAATCAACGGAATGACGTCTATGCCGTGGTAAATAAAACTAAACAAGCAGACAATCAAAATGAGGAATTTCACTCAATTGCTACTCCAGTATCGAGTACATCTGACCGAAGTGAAAAGAAAAAAGGAAGTGACGACATTTATGCAGTAGTGAATAAAAATAAAAAGGAACAAAAAAATGAAGAAGCCCAAAATAATACCGGAAATGCCTCCAAAATTGGAAGTGATGACAATTTATTTATGCATATAGGATATTTTAATAATAATACATATGTTGAATCTGAACGAAAACCAGGAAATGGCGTCCCATATCCTTTGTCCTCTGGGACAGACTACAACCATCTTGATTTTAGAGGCTCAAGAAACAAAGATGAGTTACCTGGAACAGCAGGTCCTATATATGACCATGCTGCTGTAGGAGATAACAGTACAAGCGTGATATACGATGTAATTTTTAAAACATGAAAGATTTAATTTTAAATAGGTTCAAATTTTAAAATAAATAAAGGAAAAATATACAAAAGATAAAAAAGAAAGAAAAAAAAGAAAGAACCTGTAACTGACAAACAAGTACTACGGTCAGATCTAAGAACGCATTAAAAATGTAGAGAGAAAAAGAATAAGATAGTAACAGTAACATCGTTTTTTTTATAAAACCTTGCATTGTTACTTGAAATGATAGCACAACAGTAACCAGTAGTGAAGACAAAAGGTAAAATATTACTCTGTAGTGCCCTAACCGTCCAATTCATTTTGAAACTAAGAATATATTAGAATATATTCTAAAACATTAGTTTCGTATTACATGCCAAAAAATTATAAATAAAGCTTTAAACATATTCGGTTTGATTTAAAACGTAAATACTAGCTATATATGACCCGTACAACCCACGATGGTGCAGTTTAAATTTGCTAAATTGAAGTTTTAGTAAGAAGATGTGTATTTGGAACTTATTTAAATTATCATTATAGAATAAAATTTCTAAATACTTGCACTCATACTTTTGTTACTTTTGAAAGTGTGTGTGTGTGTGTGTGTGTGTGTGTGTGTGTGTGTGTGTGTGTGTGTGTGTGTGTGTCTGTGTGTGTGTGTTATTACATATTTGGTCCTCACTGTCGCCTTATTTACACGTATTCTATATCTTATTTTGGGACTTTTTATTTGGAATTCGCCAAACAATGTTATTAATTGAAAAATAAATGTAGTTATAAAAATATAAAAGCGCAGTATGACGGTTTAATTTGTTTTAGTTGATTTTGAACGGAAATTTTTGTTTCATTGATAAAACAAATCGATCGTCTTAAAGTTTAACAGTATTAACAATTTTTTAAAATAATTACCTAAAACCTATTATAGGACTAGACTGCTTAATTAGCATCGGACCAGCGTTTGTAAAATAAATGTCATTGATGTGTTAGTGAAATATATGTATATTTTGTATGTTAGTTATACTTTTCTTTCTATGGTTATGTAAAAGACAATTAATATTGTAAAATACTATATAAATTGTAACTACGATTGCAAAAGCTATATAAATTGGATATAAATGAGTGAATGAATATCAATTTAAAAATAAATCTACTGTTTGATATATACAGTTGTATTCAAATTCAAGGTTTTGTTCGATTTGTGCTTATTGTATCTTAAGATTTAAGAAATAATGATCTCTATTAATGAAATGATAATAATTTTAAAAAGGTTATATTTAGACATGTTTAGAAAAAGATCAATGCTATTATAGTCTAATTAACTGGTAAATTGGACATTATATACAATATTCGTCATCAAAATTAAATTGTTTGATATATTTTTTTGTTTATTATTATTTAAAGTTGATTTGATTTTGAACACGTATTTTATATTTGTATATTTAATTATTTATGTGCATACAAATAAAAGTATAATCTATTTTAATGGATCAGTTATATATGATAATAAAATTTTATTAAAAGCTTATATTATTGTTTAGCTGTTTTTCTTTTTTATAATATGCAAACATATTATTACGAGACCAATGATTTAAAAAGATTGTACGTTAAATTTAAATACTGCAGCTAAATAAATCTGATCTTTAATTTAACAAATATAACGGCATACTTTTTTGTAGATCAATTGGAAAGTAAAAAAAAAATTAAAGATGAAGATATGCAAAGCTTTGAAAGTGGATGAAAAACATATGCATTGAAATGAACAAAATTGTTCTGATTCGCTACCATATGTATGCAAAGTTGCAGATAACATAAATTTCAGAACTTAACATAGGTTTTTTATAATGATAAAACAGCAATGAGTAAAAATTCGCCAACCATGTTTAAGACCTTGTAAAAAAGAAATGTCCCTCTGATTCAATTTTGTTGCTGCAAATTAGTTAAAATCGAGGGTATCCATAACTCAGTAGGCAGTATTTCGGGCTGTCAAAAAAAAGGTATCATCTATGAAAAAATTTTCAGCCGTCTTAAATTTTGGAGTTTTTTTAAAACTGAGGTTTGTTCCCTCATGCAAAGCATTCCTTAGCTGGATTTGGATTTATATAATTTTGGATTTTAGATTAATTAATTTGCAACTGTTTGGCTCATGTTTTTTATCTATCAAAGTTTTTGGTCTTAGTGTCACTGATAAGAAAAGAATTTGCACATCTGGTACATCAACATTTAACTTGTGTTTGTGTTAATTACTACCCCTAAGCGGGTACCGCTGCTGGTGGATTAAAACTCCAGATGGTACCCATAACTCAGAAGGCAGTACTTTGTGCTGTCAGAAAATGTACCATAAATGAAAATAATTTGAGCCGTTTTCATTTTTGAAGATTATTCAAAACTAAGGTTTGTTCTCTCATGCTAAGCATTCCTTAGCTGGATAAGCTGGATTTGGATTTATATAAATTTGAAATGAATTTCCGAAATGTGCACATCTGAAACATTAACATTTAACAGATATTTAATGACTTTCTAGCCATGCGCTATCTATACGCCATCTCTAAGTGTGTGTTAAAGTGGCGCAGTGGTTAGCGCTCTCGCCTGTCAGCAATGCGACCGAGGTTTGATTTCCCCGCGTCGTATGTGATAAGGTATGAGGTCACCTGCTTAAGCACGTGGGTTTTTCTCCGGGTTCTCCGGTTTTCCTCCCACAATAAGAAGACCTCGCGTGCGCTACAATTCGGGCCAACGAGCTAGATTAATATAAGTTGCACAACTTGTTTCTAAATCGTTGTAAAAGAAACAAAGTTTAAATTTAAAGTAAGTAATAACACAAAGTTTTAAAAAAAGGTTGTTTTGTATAAACTTTGTAATTTACACGTTTCATAGTGTTTCTAGAAAAAATAATTGCATTTATGCGTAAATGGAAATTCATCTTTTTGTTAACTTTAAGTAATCGATATGAGCCTTTGATCTACCAACTATTAAGTGTACCCCGTCCTATGACAATACATATTATTAAATGCCACTTCCGCATGTGTTTATTTTTTAAAAATTCTCTTTTATTACAGACATCTATATAGCTAAATACTGATCATTCCGGACATTTCAAGTAAAGGAGTTGTTAGCCTCCTAAGATACTGTAAATACAAACTGCTTTATAGCAAAGTAAAAAGTACGAATGCAATATCATTTATTGAATGTGGTGTGCTTTTTAGTTTTATTTAAAATTGTAGTCATAACTAATTAAACTTTGATTATTTGACTGAAATGAATGAAAAAATAATTCATATAACAAAAGACATGTGTGTCCGTCAGTGTACAATTTGTTGAACTTTTACCAGTATAAATGGCACTAGAAATGTGAGGAATTTTATGTTTATCAAAATATTTCAATGATTTAATAACAATATTGTTTAATTAGAACATCTAGATTTAAATCAATTCAAATTTAAGCAAAAGTAATTTTATTCTGTCAGCAAGTCGGGTCGGTTCTAGGATTAATCGTTTCAAATCAATCTGGTGTTAATTTGATATTTTTATATTGTACAACAGTTCTTTCCACATATTTTGTCAACATCCCAAAATAAAAATTACATATTACATTGACAAGTTTATCACTGTATTAATACCTATCAATCAATTTAGCAAATTGCATAGCAAGATCCTAATGATTACAGGTGATGGAATGTGTCTAATAAACAGGATGTTCACCGACTTAGATTATTGATAATCTTTTTAATACTCGCATGTTAGATTATTTTGTAAATTCAGTGTACAGAAAATGTCAAATGGATGAAATGTAATAATTTTATTTCAAATAATAAACTGAATGACACGAGAATTACAATACAATAAGTACAATAAATGTAAATAAATTTTATTATTATCATTTAATAATAATAATAATAATAATAATAATAATAATAATAATAATAATAATAATATTATTATTATTATTATTATTATTATTAATGCCATGTGAGACATATTTTCGAATGTTGTGAAAATCATAAAAAGTAAGGAAATGATCATATTAGTTACACAAATATTTTAAATTCGATTGCCATTTTATATATTTATTTATTTTATTACTTTAACTTAATTATTTATTCAATTATTTATTTATTTTATTTATTTATGTATTAAACAAATAAAAGTATTATTTATCTATTTACATTTTACTTATTGATTGATTTATTTATTTTTGACTTAATTATTTATTCAATTATTTATTTATTTTATTTATTTATCTATTAAACAAATTAAAGTATTATTTATTTATTTACATTGTATTAATTTATCTATTTATTTATCCATCAAACCAATACAATTATTATTTTTAATTAATTAGTTAATTAATTAATGAATTAACACTAACTTTGTTAGTAGTCCATTAAGTAAAAACATTTTACCTCCTTTTTGTTCACTGGTCATATCTGAAAGTATATTTTGAAATCAGACACTAGATCAAGGTTGAGGTATAACGTATTGAAAATTGTTGATATAATTGTTAAGGTATCATATATCTGATTTTTAGATTTGTATTTATTTTATGTAAAATTGACATTATCTCCAAATATATTTTAATATTTAATATTTTTTGGCAATTACCCATATTTATATGGTCACAATATTCTTAAGTTCCACAATAAAGCATACTCTCTCTCTCTCTCTCTCTCTCTCTCTCTCTCTCTCACACACACACACACACACACACACACATTCTGAATTGAACTGCTTTACAATTATTTATTAAAAAATTGTCGCTTGCTCTTTCTTCAGTTGTAAACAAGTATTTTCCTCAGTATCATATGTATAAAGATGCCATTAACATCCGATAAGCAATAAATGCCACAGGTGTTTTGATTATTAACTGTTAACTGTTAACAAATAAATGCCCGGTACAACCTAGTTGTGGTAAAGATAAGACACATATTCTTGATTAATAAATTGACTTAAACTACAATGTGTTTAGTAGTATTGTGATAAATTATAAAACAGGTAATTAAATATAATTTTCCATGTTAAGAAATATTTAAATCAATTAAATTACATTTTATTATTTTCTTTACCCTTTTTGTATGTTTAATGTTTGAATCATAGTTTGAGTTATGATTCATGAGAGAGAGAGAGAGAGAGAGAGAGAGAGAGAGAGAGAGAGAGAGAGAGAGAGAGAGAGAGATGAGTTAAGATGAACAGTTGTGATTTATGGATTGAAATAGAGGCTAATTTATGGACCAATCACATCCTTTGGATTTGTTCAAAATCTGTATCATCAACAAGAAGAAAGTAACATCTTCAGGACAAACAGATTTGCAAATTGTGTAAGTTTCTTTTTTTATATTATGGATTATACTATTATAAGAAAATAACTACTTTTACAGTACATATTATATCATTAATCAATAATGTTTTCAAATTTTAAAGTCTGTATACATCTTAATGAAAATGTATCATCTAGAAAAATTGGTAGCCATCTTGGATTTTGATATAATTTTTATGCTGACGTCTTTGTCTTTGAAATATGTCTCTTACTTTAAGAAATTTGTCTTTGTTATTGTGAAAAGCTTCATATACATTAAAGGTTAAATCAGATTTGTATCACATTTTGTTCATCTTTAAATTCTCTTTTATACAATATTCTATGGTTTCACAGGGGTCCCTAGAATTTCAGGTTTTTATGTGAGCTTTTGAAAATTAATAAATTGATAACTAAATAAATAGAACTAAATAAACAATATTAAATAAAAGGCTGATGCCTTTTATTTAATAATTAATTAATTATCGCTTGTTGTGTAGGATACAATTCATTCATCTATCTATATATCTATCTATCTATCAAGAACATGTTCTAAGTTTTTTTTATTTTACGTCACACTAACATGGTAATAAGGGTTATTATAGAAATAATGAAATTGTGGAGAAATAAATGATGATATAATTAAGATGAAAGAAAACACAATGATAATGAATAAGAAAACAAAATTCAAACTAAAATCAGAAAAAAAGATTTTAATAATAATAATAATAATAATTATTATTATTATTATTATTATTATTAATGATAATGATAATAAAACATGGGGTATTCGCGGAACTCGACCTGATTTTCTTGAGAATTACATGGTATAAAATCAGTGTTTTGTTAAAGAGGTATACATGTATATGATTTTACCAGAGGCGGGTTATTTCTCTCATAGGGATGGAGTTGCCTAGTTTTATTTATTGTAAATTATTGTATCTCACATGGGAAGTCAGCAACACTAAACTCCAGCAGACAGAAAATATTTTGAGGGTTGTCCAAATTTGCCGTGTCACTTCTTTAATAAAAGCATGACAGATACAAAAACGAATTTTAGTTATTTCGGCACCAAGTCGATTTGACACCTAGTCATTTCGGCACCTGACAAGTTATTTCGGTCCTGAGTCAATTCGGCGCCGGCAATAGGTCATTAGGGCAACTCGTCCGAAAAATTGGCTAAGACCACAGGGACTCGTAATTAACAACAACCACAAAAAAGTAAAATAAAATAAAACTACTATCTAGGTAGCACAGAAAGAGGAAAGAAGATGCACTCGGTCGTATCTTTATTTCACAAACTTAATTTTCCCTTTATTACCATTTCAAACTCATTTTTCTCAACGCAAAACTTATTTTTCTTCCGTTTTGTGACCAAAATATTTTTGAGCTACTGATTTATTCGTTGAGGTCTTAGATGAACAGAGAGTATCAACAGAAAGTATCAAAAGTAGCACTGGTCTTAGTCGGAATTGCCTCTCGGAATCTAATTCACACACCCACACACACACACACACACACACACACACACACTCTCTCTCTCTCTCTCTCTCTCTCTCTCTCTCTCTCTCTCTCTCTCTCTCTCTCTCTCTCTCTCTATCTCTCTCTCATAACACAAGGTGTTCAACTATTCTAATTTTTGACCCACCTTGGTTCAGTCGTTTTTTTTTTTTTTTTTTTTTTTACCAGTGGACAATGAAAATCATAAACAAATATCTCTCACACCTTCATGCATTGCTCCACGAAATGGTTCATATCGGAACTGCCGCCGCTGTCTCAACTATATAACACAAGTTAACTGGAAACAGTTCTAAAATCTTTATCTCCGACATTAACAACAACACATGTCGGGAAAATCAAACACATCAAACACAATCCACTCACTAACTCCTGTTTGTGATTCGATGTATGCTTCTGATAAGTTTTATCCTCTAAATGCAAACTTTTTTTCATTGTTTTTAGACAAAAAAGAACTGATGATTTATAAAGGACAAAAAAGAAGTGAAGCTGACTAGGTGAAAGAGAAAATAGTGAAGATGATAAGAAATGTAAACATTGTGTCATCGGAGTAAAATTTGCAGAAAAAGAAGAATGGAAAGCAAATTAGTATGAAAAGTTAACAACTTCAGAAATCACCGTGCAAAAATTATGTTATAGTCATAACCAAGGATCAACACAAGAGAATTCCAAGATTCCAGTAGTATCTTTTACATAATTTGAATGACTGTTTGATAGTGACAACTGAAATATTAATTTGAATGCCTAGGATACAAATCTAGAAATTTAGAACAAAGTCAATTTTACCTTAAATATTGTATATTCAGCAAAGTTTAGCCGTACACCTGAGATTTATGCCAAAGTGTAATTTCTTTGATTTATGTGCAAATTTTAACTTCAGACTGAGATTGTAAACAAATATTTTAAGTAAATAAAGTTTCATTACCTTTGTATATTAAAAGCTTGTCTTTGAAAATATTTCAGCTTACCGAATATGTTCAAATTTATCGAATCGTAAAATAATATATATCAGTATTTTTATTAATTGAAGGTGGTGTGAAAATCACATGATGGTACAAAAGAAACTCTTAATGATAAACGGTTGCTAAAAAGAAAATATACTGTTCGGATCATAGAGGAATCTGTTAAAACATACAATAATGAAAGATTGTGTACAGATGGGAAACATCATTATACTGGTATAAGAAAGGCATATGACATTATTTTGCTGATATAATAAATGCATCAATAGCATGGTTAAAATCTGCTGAGCACTATAATACTGATAGATTAATTAAAGAGTTAGATTTGGATTTTTTAATATAATATTTGAATTTTGATTCATAAATTCATAAAAGGGAGCAGTTTAAGACAAGCTATAAGTTTTTACATATCTTCCTAAAGTATCATTTTTATGTTTACATGTTTGGTTTTTTGTATATCTGTATTTCGTTTCATATAAACACGAAGGGTTTAAAGCGAGCGTTTACGAATCACAGTGTCTCTAACCGCCTGGGTTCGAGTCCCACTCTGGACAAATCCTAGTTTGAGGAAGTTGGTCAGTTCACTTGCCGAAGGTCAGTGGTTTTCTCCAGGCACTCCGGTTTCCTCCACCATCCCAGAACTGACCCCCTCGAAATAAGTGAAATAATCTTGGTTGATGCATAAAACACTATAACTCTTTCCACTCCACTCCGTCATATAAACCATTCACAGAAAACATTTACAGTAATGATCCATACTCTATGTATATACATCAAAATATGCTCCGTCAGCATTTAAGTGTTTAGTTCTAAACAATGATGATCTAAGCCAAATATGAAGTGGCTCTTTGATTGATAATTATCTTATTTAATACTACTAAAACAATTATTTCCATACAAATTTCACTGAAAGCGAAAAATATTAAAAATATACTTGGTGCATTGAAATACGTTAGGTTTTAAAGGCTTATAGATGGCTTATAAGATGTGTTGTAAACCACATAACGTTTTAAATTTAGGAACACTTATAGAGGGCTTATAGATGGCTTATAGATGGCTTATATTTTGAATGCCAGTAAGCCATCTATAAGCCTGGCTTATAGATGGCTTATAGGTCATCTATAAGCAGCTTATAGATGGCTTATAGACTCTTATAAGCCAGCTATAAGCCACCTTTAATCCATCTTTAAGCTGGCTTATAGACAGCTTTTGGTCCTGTGTAAGCACTTAATTTTTCTTTGTGATAGTTAATTTTGTTTGTTTTAAAATCCTAGCTACTTTTGGCATAGATGTTATTATGTTTTTTATCTATAACCATTTGAAATATATTATTAAACATCTGTATATAAAATTTACATACTTTTTTCGTTTCATGTATTTGGATTTATATAATTTAGGAACTTTAGATTCATTATTTTCAACTGTTCGGCTTATGTTTTTATTTATCAAACTTTTCGGTCTTAGTGTCACTGATGAAGAGTGGATTTCCGAAATGTGCACATCTGGGACATCAAAATTTACCTGGTATTTGTGTTATATATTGAAAATTAAAAAGTGGTGAAAATTCCATATCACCATCCACCCGTTTTTCCAAGGACACAATTTTTCTTTGTGATAGTTTATTTTGTTTGTTTTAAAAATCCTAGCCACTTTTGGCATAGATGATGTTATGTTTCTTATCTTTAAACGCTTAAAATATATCATTAAACATCTGTATGTAAAATTTACATACTTTTTTCGTTTCATTTATCTGGATTTATATAATGTTGGAACTTTAGATTCATTATTTTAAACTGTTCGGCTTATGTTTTTATCTATCAAACTTTTTGGTCTTAGTGTCACTGATGAGGAGTGGATTTCCGAGATGTGCACATCTGGGACATCAACATTTACCTGGTATTTGTGTTATATATGTCCAACAAAAAGGTTATTGTCATATATTACCTAGGAATTAAATGCTTCTATATGTGTTTTAATGATGGAAATCAGTTTTGAAAAAAAATTGTTTCTTTTATTATTGCTTAAATAATCTTAGGTTGATTCTTGTACATATGATTTACGGTTTAATCCTTAGGCAGACGTACATCAGAAAAGAACAGACAATTGTTGAAGTCCCTTACACATTTATTGCAAATAAAAGAAATAATCATTTTGATGTTCCATATGTGCACATTGCGGAAAATCATTCCTCTTTTCTGTGACACTATGGTCCGAAAAGTTTGATATAAAAACATAAGCCAAAACGTTAAAATTAAAGGAATCTTAGTTCGAAAATTATATGAGTCCAATGCCGGCTAAGGAATGCTTTATATGATGGAACAAACATTAATCTTAAATGGCTGTCAAAATTAAGATGAAAATTTTGCCAAAAGGTACATTTTCTGACAGCACGAAGTACTGCTACTTAGTTCACAAATTATGAATTTTCTCTGTTGTAGCATTGAATATGCGATTATCAAGCGAAGCTTCGGTGTTAGTTCTAACAGTAATAATAATATTTATTCTAAGATAGAGGTAAATTCATATTCAGGAAAAACATTAAAGTAATTGTAATTGTTTTTTTTCTCCTTGTCAAACTTTCAATTAAAACATGTATATAATTACTTCCTATGTAATGTTTATTATCATTGTTAGAACTAGATGAGCAAGAATCTCTAGCTAGAGATGGCAATTTGTTGGTCTTGTGACAAATAGGTGTGGTTTTAGTCCAAAACATTTGTATTTGTATAACATCTCATGTTTAACTTAATATGTGAATGCCATGACAAACGGGATGACCTTAAATGTTCTATTGTCAACTTGTTTTGTGCTATGTATGATTATTTGTTTCACTGTTTAAACGGTAATATTGTTTTTGTACTGACAGTTTTCTTCCCTTCTGAAACAATTTGGTTCAGTTGCCTGCCTTACGCGTTTAACTGTATTAGCTTTTTTAAAAGCAAAGTTAATTTTTTGAAAAATTGCTTATTCAATTACACACTTGATGATCCAACAAGAGAGAGAGAGAGAGAGAGAGAGAGAGAGAGAGAGAGAGAGAGAGAGAGAGAGAGAGAGAGAGAGAGAGAGAGAGACCTGGTGTTTCGGAAAGGTAGAAAAATTAATCAATTAACAAAAAATCCGTCATAACGGTTTATCGTTATTTTAGTAAATATGACTATTATTCTTGAAAATAGCATATTCAAACCTAAATTAAACTCACATCTAAATTCTTTTTTTGTGTTTCAGACTTACGGCAACAAAAAAGAAGAATGAGAATCGTTTTCATATAGTTCATTAAGAAGCAGTTTGTACTAATATGAAGGAACAAAGTATTTCAAATAATCAAATTGAAGCATTGTATTTACAAGCAGTTTCTTCCAGTGCGACGCCTGAGCCAAATCAAAGGAATAATGTCTATGATGTGATACATAAAGCTGAACAAACGTATAACCAAAAAGGAGAAGACGACAGTTACACAGTACTGAATATAAATAGAAAAGAAACAAAATATGAAGAAGAAGAAAATAATACCGGGAATTACAGCAATATTGTTGGATCTAAAAATAATTTATTATGACAATAAACATATGCATATTGGCTATAAAAGTAAATGTGTATTTGTTTAATCTGAAAGGAAACTAGATAATGACACCACTCATTTTGTGTTTGCTGGGAGAGACTACGACTTTTTTCATTTAAGAAGCTTTTGAAAGTTATTTCAATGTTATTTAAGGAAATTTAATATCAAAGATTAACGTTTCATTTCACTAAACCTAAATTTGTAAATAGAAGAAAAAACTTTACAACTTTATAATGAACGAGAAAAATAAATATACAGATGAACATTGAATAAAAAGAATCCATAACTGACAATTTGGATTTAGTAATTTCTATAAAAATAGTTCAAGCACTTAGAAATGTAAATGCAAAATAAGTAATATTTTAGTAGAGTCAATTATAAACCCTTGCATTTGGTTATATAATTGACCAATAATACTCGATGTAGATACAATATTGTACTGTAGTGCCTCAACCGTCTGACTCGTTTTGACACCTAAACCTAAAATAACAAATAGTCCTAAGTAGTGGTTCTTACAACCATTTTGTGCTAAAAAAAGACATCAATACCGTTATTATGTACAGGGGTAGAATTGTGAGATAAGAGATAATGTCACTTAAGTTTGATCAGATAAGCATGGGTCTGCAATGCAAGAAGTACATAAACCATGCAAAACCTTATAACTCAGACAGAATGTTTTTTTCTGCTACACAAAAAATAAGGATTATATTCCGACATATAATTGATACTTACCTTGGACCTCCGTTTATTTTTTATTTTATTTTATTTTATTATTATTGTTATTTTTGTTATTTTTATTTATTTATTAATTTATTTATTTTTTATTTTTTATATATATATATTTTTTTTTTTTTTTTTTTTTTTTTTTTTTTTTTTTTTTTTTTTTTTTTTTTTTTTTGTTCATAAACCAGTGGTATCAACAGTCATATTATATCTAACAATTAAGAAACTAAAGGGTTTTGTATTTGCACGTAACAAAACGAATTGTGGTAGAGTCACATAAAAAGCTAATTTCTAACAGTCATATTTAATTTTGTATAGATGATTTATAATGTAAAGAAAAATAAACCTTTATAGGCTTATAAAAGAAATGCAAATATTGCACAATTGTTTTAATAGCAAGAACTTAAAAATCCTTGTAAATTGCAAAATGTAAATCTAGAAAGAAGACAGTCGCTAAATCAGTCTCTTTCATATAGTTATATATAGATCTGTTTTTAATAATCCCAAGTTTGGGGAATATGCGAATACCATCTATCCTAGTGAGCTAAAAATAAATACTGCGACTGATTCTCCATGTTCTAATTTATATTTGGACTACACCTCAATGATGACACCCACGAAAAGTTACATCTGAAGCTATACGACGACAAACGTGATTACTTCAATTTTCTACTGTAAACATTCTATTTCTTTGCAGTAATATCCCTGCTTCTGGGTATGGTGTACAGGTTTTTTACAGTTAAAACGTGATGGTAGAGCTTGTCCCCAAAACAGGGACTTTCCACAACAGAGCTGCTTGTAGTTAAGTTTTTGGCTCAAAGATATTGAAAGTCTACCATGATTAAGGCTCATAAATGTGTGATGGTCGTCATTACAATTTTGTTGAAGTATAAAGTCAATGTATCCAATGATATATATGACTTCACATAGTTTCATATTCTTTCCATTCATGCTCTGTTGCGAGTGACGATGTAGCAAGCTAGAGAAGATGTTCTTACCCTTTCGTAGCATCCGGTCTCACATCCTTGATGGAACTTTACCTGTTTAACTGAATGAATTAATTCCATACTTTAAGTACAGTTACTTTAAAGTCACTTTAAAGTGTTAAATAGGGTTTTTATTGAAGACTATCAGCTGTAGAAACTTTAAGCTGTTAAACTATTAATTTATGTTGCATTTGTTGTGTTCTATTGATTTGTAATCTGAGGTTTTTGGTTTTGTATTTTTGTTTAACATCACTTTAAAAATTTCATTTTCTGAAAGCTTCATAACTTTCAAATTTTTTTCACCCAAAATTTTAAAGTTTATTTAAGCAGGTGTATGCTGAAAAATATTTTGAACATAAATCAATGAAAACCAGAGTTTTTAAATAGTGTGCACCAAATGCAATGACACAATTTTGTCACTGTGCAGAACTAAGCCAAGAGTAATGGCGAACTGGAGCAAGTGTAATGGTCCTGAGAATTTGAGAATACTTGACAATTTGAAATGACCTTATAGTATCAGATTATAGTATCAACCTTAGAAAAGACCAATCAAAACGCCTTATTGATGGTTTTGTTTTTAACGTCAAAGCGAAAATGAACTACGCAATGATAACTTGATTTATGTCATCACATGTCAGGGGGATTGTGAAAAACATTATGTGGTCGAAACAGTAACAAGCTTACGCCTTAGAGTCACAGTTCATAGACAACAAATAAATAAACCACAATATGAACAAATACTTCTTAGTGGACATATGAGACAATACGCTCAGGAAAAAAAACCCAAATTTACCATTTTTTTCAACCACAATTTCATGAAAGGAACCATAGAGAGACAAAGAGAAACAAAAAGTCCCTTTTTAAAACAAAACTGAGAGCCAAATTAAATTTAAATTTAGCAGTAGAACAATTATATTCCTTTTCTATTATGACGCCATAATCACGTCATGTGACTTTAGCATAACAACAACAATCAACTTCATACCCCTGATAAATGTAAATAAAACTAGTTGAGTAAAATGAAGTGATAGAAAGTTTTTAAATTTTAGTGAAGCCTTTTCATTATTGTCAATTGATGAGGAATGAATTTCTGAAATGTGCACATCTGGCACATCAAAATTCAACTGGTATTTCTGTTATATATTTACTACTCCTGAGCGATTGCCGCTGCTGGTGGAGTAAAACTCCCCGAGGGTATCCATAACTCAGTAGGCAGTACTTTGTGCTGTCAGAAAATCTACCATTTAGAAAAAATTTCAGCTACCTTAAATTGTAAAATTTGTTTAAAACTAAGGTTTGTTTCCTCGTGCAAAGCATTCCTTAGCTGGAATTGGATTAATATACTTTGGAACTTTAGATTCATTAATTTCCAACTGTTTGGCCTATGTTTTTTATCAAACTTTTCGGTCTTAGTGTCACTGATGAGGAATGAATTTCCGAAATGTGCACATCTGGCACATCAAATTTTAACTGGTATATGTGTTTCTCACTTCAAGAGACAAAATAAATTTCACATTCATACTTTACTGTTAAAAGTTCAATTTTTTATATCATTGTTTGAATTGTTTATATATCTGAAATGTTTGGTTAATCAAAACAATGGATTGCGCCGTCAACATACAGATGTGTCGGTTGTTTTGCTTTTGACCAGACGATAATAAACAACAATGACAAGGTACACTGTTATTCGCTCGTCTAATGGTTGATGCAATTTGGAAAAACCTGTGGCACCGAAGTGTGACGAGAAACAAGTACAGGGCACCCGTTCGCAATAATGAAAGGGGAGTTACTGTAATTTAAAAAAAAACTTCCTTCTTCAAGATAATATCTAGTAGACAGATGTTTTAAAACAACCATGTATGCTTTTATGAAACGTATTCTGGCTTTAACATTACTGTTTATTCTAAATATTTTCAAGAGAACTCACTTGTCCTTTTAAAAATAAAACCTTTATGCCCCACATCAGCCTATATTCAATTGTTTTTATCCTATCGTTATCACACATTATGTTTTTATTGAAAACACTTTATATAAAATTGACAATATTCATTTTTGATTACGAAAACTTAGTTTTGACTTATAAAATTTGAAAAAAAAATGTTTGATGCATTAAACTCAAGCCAATAATGTTAAATTTCCATGTTGAATGGAGATCCTCAATTGATTTAACAGCTATTTGTATTATAAATTGACGATGAAAAATTTATAAATGTTTAAATTAAAATAATAATCTACCTGTGACTTTTTTTTAAATAGTGTCTATCAAAAAGAGTTTTACGAAATGTGTAAGAATCTCTGAAGCAAAGCTTGGTTTAGGCTTTCTGCGGTCTATAACACATGCCTACAGTGAACAACGTTTCTCGACGTCTAGATTCGAATACCGATCACCTATATTTATTTATTTATTTACTTTATTTAATAAATGATAGTTTCTTAACTTTGGCTGGAGAAACCATAACACCACTCCCTACAACACGTTTTAACCTAACACACACACACACACACACACACACACACACACACACACACACACACACACACACACACTGTATAAGAGTTACATAAATACAGACTTTTGGGCTAGAAAGCCAGTTTTTAGTCGGACCAGCACTGCTTATTGGAAAGAGAAATAATGTTCGATGTTACTTTTTAGTCATTTATTGTATGGTCGTTTTCTTTTGATACGCGTACGATTGAGAAGTGAGAAATAAAACTACAACTGATGATGCTTCTGAACCTCATCTTATTCACTGTTTTTTTAAAGTCAATCATAGTATGGTCTTTTCCATTCTTTGACTACGGTTATATTTGAGAAGTGAGAATTATAACTGCATCTTTGTTCGTCATGATATTTCTGAACCTCATCTTGTTCACTCTTTCTTTAAGTTCATTCATATTACCACTGTAATAAGACAGGCGATACCTTTAAACATGCTATAGACAACCGTGGTCTTGCAATGGTAGACTTTTGACTGCAGCCAGCTTAAAAGAAATTGATCTATCGGAGTTAATCAGAGCAAATTTTACAGAATTTTTGACATCTTATATAATTGAAGTGGATCTTGCTGTGAAATATAAAGTTTTTTTTGTGTTATTGAGACCTATTCTTAGATAATATCAATCTGATAAGATGTATGAAGTTATTTTGTCTTTTTTTATTTTTATGACTTGTACTGACAAGGAATGATGTCAGTGCCATATGGCACATCAAAATTTAACAGTTATTTGTGTTATATATTTAGTTGGTACCGCTGTAGAGAAATTCGAAGTTAACTCCTCGGGACTCCATAATTTTGTCATTTCATTATATAAACTGATGACATTGTCTTCGAGATTTAAAAAATATGAAGCCGCATATTAAATATTTGTTCTCTAGGTCTGTGTCAGTTCTAAGACTAGAAGGTGGTATTTTCTGCTGTAAGGGGAAACTCCTTATAATGTTTCTGATGAATCTATTTTTCTTTCTTTTTTATGTGGAAAACATATCAATAATTCAGTTGTATACTTTTGTTTTTATTGGTCATTAACTAGCTTGCCAGTACTCAACCAGCACGCACTTCAACTTCAACTACAAGGGCACGAGCAGATAATGCAATTCTTCAGAACAGATACAGAGGTGGTTATTTCTCAGTTTAGAAAAAATGTATATATGGCAGAGAAAAATTAACCAATATATTCTTTTGTCATCAGTGACACAGGGGCCCGAAAAAGTTCATGTACAACAGATCATGTAAACATTTTAAAATTAATGAATCAGAAGTTAAAAAGTTATATGAATCCATATCCAGCTAAGAAATGGTTTGCATATGGAAACAAACGTTAGTTTAAAATTTATTAAAAAAATTAAGGCGACTAAAACTTCCAACAAGGTTCATTCTCTGACAGCACAAAGTATTGCAGTTGTACAAATTACGGTAATTCATTTTTTATCAGGGACACTAGAAGTCGAAAAAAAAAAAAAAAAAATCCGAAAGCAAAAAGTGCATCATGTGTAAGTATCACATTTATGTACCTGAAGCAATTTGAGATGGTACCTCAAATTTAAAATATCTGTCGAAAATAATCACCTCCTTCTTGTGATCATAATTGTCTAATCCAGCGACTTACAACCATAGAAAAGTCTGACCGTATTAATTACAGTGATGTAACGGAACAAGGAACCGAAGTTGATTTCATCTCTTTTATATTAAAATATATATATGTAGATAAAAATAAATTTTGTTATTTGAAAAAATATTCACAGGGTAATAAATGTGTTTGCATATACTGAAACGAGTCACATTTAAATCCTTGAAACAAAAGTCGCTTGACAACTGCAGTATTGATAACTTGGAGTTCTGTAAAGATACTAAACACATCGCGTTCTATAAAAGGATAAGTAAGACCATTTCTGATTTTATTAGTATGGGCGAGATATATAATCTTCATATTCATTTGTATCTCTGAGAAATTATGACTGATCATTGGCTAGTGAAAGAAGTTGTCCCTACATCATGAGTTAAATAGTATTGCAAACTACATGTACTTTGCGACAACGTTTTTGTGAAAATGGACAAATAGTTTTTTGTGGTATCTCGGAATAGGTTATCAATATATAGTCACCTGGTTATACCAACTTAGGTTTATGAAACTTCATTTATCATATCAAGTTGTACGATTCAGGATTTGGCCTCATACAATGTGAATATGCGTACTACATCTTCTGTAAGCACCGTTGATTTGTCTTGTGTGCAAGTTATTTTGAAAAGGCTTGAAAGACATTTTCAATTCAGTTGCAAAAACCATTTATTTTATAAGGTTCTTAGTGGTATATGTTACTGACAAAGCATTTTGTCTGTTTAGACTGCACAATTTAATTTCAAATTTGCAATGCTAAGCTAATGAGCTATTTTATATCTAATTACCTTTAATGAAATGTAAAAATTCTACTAAAAAAACTATTAAGCCTGATTGTGATAGAACCCGATATAAAATAAATTCAAGAATAAAGAAAACAATTGTTTAATGAATTAAATGTTTAAAAGATGTTATATAATTGCACAGGAAATGATATTACGATAATTCAGGAGAATAATCTTGTGTAAAATTAGTGTATGGTACGAATCAATACAACGACCAATTCAACAAAAAAACTGTCAGATGAACCTACAGTGTCGATGTAGTAAGCTAACATTTAATTTGTTTCGAGTAAAGAATTTATTTTTCACTAAAACTTGATAAATTCAGTACATTTATACCCAAACTATAACTGACAGTGTAACACCAATAGACTCTGACATAATTGAACTTTTTGTGTTTTCAGTTTTAGATGAAAAGTTAAAACATCGAAATGAGGTAAAACGATAGAGGATAGGGTTTATACAGGCATTCAAACATCTATTTCCTGATATACAAAGATATCTGATGTATTATAATGACGATGCCAATGGTACTACAATAAAACTTCATCCGTATCCTGTTCAACAATTTTACAATTATAAGACAGAGATTCTGTACATCTTATAAAATGATAAGGTTTTATTAAAGTCATTGTAACTACCTTGCATCTGCATCATGTTAATGTCAATGTAATATATTAAATATGTACTCTCTTTTACATTTTGTGTAGAAGGAATCACTCAAAACGGAACATTCTTGAACGTTGTAGAATATTGCGGAGAAGAATTGGATCGTAACTTTGCTTCGGTTTTATCCTGGAGACCAGTGTTTTTCCCGACTCTCAACAGAATTGATAGTAGGTTAATTTCAAATAATATTCAAAAATGCAGAAATAAGTATGATTATTGTTTTAAACAAACTTGTACATGTTCTTTTTCTTTTATTAAGAATGCGTTTTCTATGTTTATCTCATTTCCATTATTTTGTATAATTATGGTATTTTTTTTTTTTTAAAAAGTTGTGTTTTATTTTAAAAAAAAACATTTATTTACTACATATACTGGTCAAACCACATTTACTTACTTTATATTAAATGCATAATTCTAGAATAGTCTCAATACTTTTCAGCAAAGCATTGCACATATCCATTACGTAAAAGCAACGTTTGTATCTTTAAGGATTTTTATGTCAAATTATGCCAACAAATGAAAAATTGAACAAACCCAGTTATTTTAAAATTATACAAAAATAACTTTAAAATATAAGATCCATTTGAAAACTGGCCGAAATGGTTCTTCTTTGTATTTTCTGTTTTGAAAATAATCAATCTTAAGAAACTGTTGGTTAAACATTATTGTAATAATGATAATTCCCAGAAAATGCATTAGCAAACGAATAGAAAGAAATGGCAAGAAAACTAAGACTAAAGAAAAAAGAACGGAAAAGAAAACTTGAAAAATAAAAGATGGCAAGTGTTAATCTATCGTTTTATCGTTTTATGAAAACTTCGTGATACTGAATATGAAATTTAACTATCCTGAGAACAAATTGTTCTTTGCAGCAACTCGTGGAGCAGAAGAATCAGCCATGTAACAAGGCTTAAGGTTGTGCATTTAAAGTCTGCTGGATTGTCGTAGAAAAATATACAGTGTCAAGTTGTAAAACAAGATAGACGGTTAATACACAGAAGTACATTTCAAAGAAACTGAAAGTGTGAAAGACAGAATGCGTCCAGGACAGGCACTTAAATTAATATATCGTAAAAAACGTTATTATTTTTTTATTTATTTATTTATTTTTTTTTTTTTGAGAAAAGAATGTGTTTAACTTAGACTATCGATGTGGAAAATGGGTTGGAAAAAAACTTTAAGATGCATTACGAGTGAATTCGGTCTCAAAACTTATCTTCCGGAGCTAAAACAGTTATTAACAAAAAACCAGAAACTTAAACCATTTCAGTGACAAAGGAACAATTTGTTTTTGGAAATAATCTTTCTTGCACATTTAATTTACAAATTTTCCGTACGCCAGACATTTAGGGGATATGAACAAGTAATTGCTATAGTCCCTTAAGTAGACTATATTCAATTGTTATTATCCTACCTTTATCACAAGTTATGTTTTTATTGAAAATACTTTATTATTAAACCGACAGTATTAATTTTCTAATACGAAAACTGAGTTTTTCTGATGAAATTTGAAAAAAAAGGTTTGATGGATTTTAATTAAGCCAATAATGTTACAATTTCTATGTTGATTAGAGATAGTCATTTAAATAGTCACTATGAAAAAATTTTAATGTCATAATTTAAACAAATAATCTGTCCGTAATTTTATTATTTGTTTCAAATAGTGTCACACAAAATGAGGTTTAAGAAATATATAAGTATCTTCAGAGAAAACCCAGCTATAGAATGAAGCACAAGCTTATAATTATCAACGTTTCTCGACGCCTAGTTTCGGATACCGATTAGGGCAGATTCTAGTTTTATTCTGACCTGGTGTGAAGACAGAAGTCGTTTTCTCAGATTTATACGTTTTCTATCTAATTCATTTAACTGACAGCTTATATATGAATAATAGTCTCCTTACTTTGGAGAGACAAATCATAACACCACAATCAATCTAATGGACACACACACACACACACACTATGGAATTTGAATATCATGCAGAATTGTTGACTAGATAACCAGTCTATCGGATCTAAACTGCTTATTTGAAAGAGATATACTGTTACTATTACTTTATAGTAATTTATTGTATGGTCTTTTTCTTTGAATACGGTTACGCTTGAGAAGTCGGAGTTATGACAGCCACTTTATTTGTCAATGTCGTGATATTTCCGAACCTCAACTTCTCACTGTTTCTTTAAAGTCAATCATAGTATGGTCCTTTTCATTCTTTGAATACGGTTATGTTTGAAAAGCGGGAATTATAACTGCGTCTTTATTCGTCGATGTCATGACATTTCTGAACCTCAACTTATTCTCTCTTTCTTTAAGGCCATCCATATTACCACTGAAATCGGAGAGGCCATACATTCAAACATGTAATAGAAAACTGTGGTCTGGCAAATGGTAGACTTTTGACTGCAGCCAACTTAACAGAATTGGATCCATCGAAGTTAATCAGAGCAAATTTTACCGAATTTTGGACATCTAATATAATTGAAGTGGCTCATGCTGTGGAATATAAAGGTTTTTTTTTGTTATTGAGACCTATTCTTAGATAATATCGTTCTGATAAGACATGTCGACTTTGTTATTTGTTATGACCTTCAATAATGTTGGAATGTAGCCACGTAGTTATTTTGACATTTCGTTATGTAAACAAACTGACTAGATTTTCCTAAACAATATTTTAAACAAAGATTATAGTTTTTCTCATTTAAACTTGAACTTTATAAGGTCCAAATTTTTTTTAAAAAAAGTTTTTTTCCTCATTAAAATTTACAACAAAATTAAGATTTATACAAACAAAAACTTGAATATATAGCAAACTACTAAAAACCTTTTTTTAAAAAACAATTAATCGCAAAAAACCACTGTACTACATAAGTTGGTACAGGGTTATTCCTGTGTATTTAAGATTTAAAGATGTTGAATTAATAAAATGAAGGCTTTATTAAAAAAGATAGTCTAGTATAAATTTGGAAAGAAAAAATATTTTATGTGATCTCTAAAAAATACACATAATCAAAAGCACGTTTATAAACTAACCTTTTTTATACTCCTTCCGTAGATCTGTTGTATAGCAAACAGAACAAAATTGAAGATGATGATTTGCGAGTCTTTGAAAGTGGAAAAAAATCATACTCACTTAAAAGAACGAAATTGTACAGATTCGCTACCATATTTATGTAAAACGGGTGACACTAAAATTTAGATTTTCATGTGAAGTTTTACATAATAATAAACAGCAATGAATATTAGTCTGCAAATTAAATTATGTTTTGAGCTAACACTTCCCAAAAATTAAAAACCTTTAAACGATCAATTTTGTAACTAAAAATTAGTATGACGATAAATTTAAACGTGATGAAATTCTCTTCTAACACTCGCCTGTATTCCAAAGCACACAGTGTTTCTTTGTGAATTAGTTGACTTCAAACCCATAGCAACTTTGGCATAGCTGTTTTATCCTTCTGTTCTCTTACGGCATAAAAAAATATATGTCATCATGTCATATAATGACCATGTATTTTACATTTAGATGTATCCACTGGTTCTATTCAACAAGCAAGTGGTTTTGTCATATACTTACATTTAACTGTTTAATTCAATATGTATTTAAGATGAAAAATGAAATATTTCTTTCAATGATTGCTTAACAGGCCCTACAATATTTTTTTGAAACATTCCTTGCACATAGTATTTGCAGTTTTTTGTATGCTAGACTTTGGGAGATATAAACAAAAAAAAAGACTATATTTCAAAGTAATATTTATCACTTTGATAGCGGGATAACAATTCGTTTGTTTAAGAAGGCCAGAAGGCAAAGGCAATTAGTACATACTTAGAAACATGTCTTAGGCAGACTTCCTCATCTAGCATAAAAACGCAGTTATGTTCAACCAGAAACGATAGTTATGCGTCAACAATGTCTGATACAAGACGTGTCATTTGAGAAACAGCGAGTGGCATCAAGCTTGCTTCAAGAATTACATATGACTGTACTTTCCAGCAGTTCCACGGAATCAGTAACCGTCAGAATATCCAATAAATGTTCGCAAAATTTTTTTAAGCGTGTCAGTCTTTTTGTAAAGTTTTTAAAATAGAGGTCTTTAGGACTTTTGATTATATCTATATATCAAGGAAATTTTATTGAATGGTTTTAATACTGTATGTCTTGCAATAGATACGAATTGACAAATGTATGAGTAAAGGATTAGTAACAGGACTATCTAAATAGTTCTTTAACAATTAACAATTCATGCTTAAGATCGTGATAAAACACAAACTCCGTACATTATATTGTTTTAGGTAGAAATAAATATATAGTTTCAAACCTACATTTTTCTTTTGTGAAAGTTTATAAAGCCCTAAATAATTTTTAATGTTTGGCGATGAATCAAAGAAGCTTATAAAGCGAAACACATTTCAATATGGCCTAACAAAAGAGAAGTTACAATGTAACTTTAGAATAATGTTGTAACCTTGGAAAAAAATTTTTCCGTTAGGTTATATCTAGTGTTTTACTGTACATGTACAATGTATATGCATTTTAACACATTGTATAATTTCTCTGTTGTAGCATTTTGATAATAGCAACTGGTGCTGCGGTGTTGGTTTTTCAAAGTCATAATGATATCAATCATAAGAAAAATGTAAATTTATATGTAGGGAAAAATAAAAAACATTATAATTGTTGTTTTTCCTCCTTGTCAAACTGTCAATTTAACAAGGTAAATATGTGTATTATTACTTGCTAATAAATGTATATGTTCATTGTAACAAATAGATGAGCACACATACGCATCTCTAAGTAGAAAAATTGTTTAGTACATGTGACAATTAGGTGTGGTTTAAGTTCTTCTAAAGATTTCATTTATTTTTATTTTAAAACATTTGAATAACATCACTTGTTTACTTAATATGTTAATGCCACCACAACTGACTCAGTGATATTGCAAGTCTGGGCCATCAAATATTTTGATGGTCGTCATTACAATGTTGTTGATAATTATGCCATTCCATAGTTTCATGTACCTTTCATTCTCAAATTCGTTTTTGCACTAGCAGATATAGGTATCTAATCAAGAGTTGCCTGCCCTTCTTAGGCAGCATGTCTCACTTTGCTAGTGGAAATTCACGTGTTTAATTAAGCTGGTAAGATTTTAAAGCAAAGTGAAAGATTTGAAAAATGTCTTATTGTACTAAATACATAAAGTTCCATCAGGAGAAAGAGACCGACCCTGCCAAAAGGTAAACAAAATAATCAGCTAAGAAACAATCTTTCATGTCGATTTATTTTTATATTAGTATATAGGTCCGTCCAGAAAGTTTTGGAACCCCCTTAAATAAAAACAAATTTCAATTTTTACAGACATATTTCATTTTAATATAAAAGCAAACATTTCGTTTAGCCACCCCTTGATTTATACAAATCAGCGACTCTTCTTGTCATTCTTCTATAAAGAGTCCTTAGGGAAGTTCTATTAATATTATATTAATGGAAACTAACAGACTTCCACAGATCATCGGTATATGTAGGTGCATCTCGGGCTACTCTTTCACCAATATGGCCCTAAACGTTTTTAATCGGAGACTAACCTGTAGAACTCGGAGGTTAAAACAGAATTTAACTCCTTTATTTTTCAAGAACGCCAGGGTTTTCCTGGATGAAACAAGGAGCGTTGTCCTGATGAAAAATATATTCGTTATAAGGTATTACCAAACATTTAACAAAGAACATCTGCCTCATTTATTATAGTCGACTGGTATAGATAGCTATTTAAAGTTCCAGTCACTCTTGTTAAGATACTTGGCCAATAGTGCGAGATAATGTCCCATACGTGAACTTGGTAGGAATCTTAACTTTCATTTCAATGCAGCTTGAGATGAATTATTTTATGAGTATAAGGTCATACTCTGAATTTCTTCCGACTGCTGTTAGCTTTGAAAATAGTTTTGTCTGCAAACAATTTTTTTCTCAAAAATGATTTTGGTTTTATGTTTCCTCGCCCAAGAAAAACGTGTCTGTTTTTGATTTTTGTGAATAACAGCAATTGTTTCCTCTCTGGTACATAGAGTTATCTAAACCTTGCTAATGGAGACTTTCGCATTATCTCTAGAAAATGTATTAAAACCGAAAGTTTACCAAAAACTTACCCTTTTGTTTCGTTTCATGCTTCGTAGACTTTTTCTTTGAATTTTTAAAGAAACTTTCCTCGCCACGGCTAACTTAACAGCCGTACACATCAGAAGTATTTACATTTTCCCAGTTTCAGTTTGATTGGTTTTTTTTTATTAATTTTGTTTATTTTGTTTTAAACATAATAAGATAATGTAGCAATAAACAAGAAGGTAATTAAGTATTTCTTTAAAATTTTGGTAAAACTGCTTTTTTCATTTAATGATTAATAATAAATATAATTTCAAGATTGAGCATAATAAAGAAATTACATTAAGTATTTGTGTCGTTTTCTAAAATTCCTTTTACACTTTTACATTAATATAATTTGATGCATCTAAAAACACGTTTTTTCCGAAAAGAGAGCAAAACGTAAATTTTCTTGAGGGTGCAAAACTTTCTGGGCGTACCTGTATATAACTATTATTCTCAAAAAAATCAGAATCAGATCTAAACTAAAATCCAGATATTTTATCAATGTTGCAGACTTAAAAGAACGAAGAAGAATGAAAATTGTTTCCATACAGCAGTATATGATAATAAGAATGAACAAGATATTTATAACAGTCAAATTGAAGCATCGCATTCAAAATAAGTTTCTGTCAAAGCGACGCTTGAACCAAAGAATGTTAATGATATGATAAATAAAAGTAAAGAACCAGATAACCAAATCGAAAGAGGCCACATTTATACAGTGTTGACAAAATAGAAAAAAATCAACATATAAAGAAGTAGAAAATAATACCGGAAATTTCATTAACAAAAGTTAATTCAATATTCTGATGCATATTGGTTATAATGATAATAATGTATCTGTTAAATTTAAAAGGAAACAAGGAGATGCGTCAATTAATCTTTGTCCGCAAGGACAGACTACGATCCTCTTCATTTTAAAGGCCTTGGAAAAATTATTTAATTGTTATTTCAAAGTTCATTATTATAAAGTTCATCATTTCATTATTAAAATTGATGTTAGACAAAACTACTTTCAAAATTGTAGGATTTAATTTTAAGAAGTTTCAATTTCTAAAATTAACGAAAAATTATACAAATGATAGCGAAAAAAGGAATCCATAACTGAAAAAAAGATACTCAGCAATAATCGGATCAACGACGACAAAAAATAAAAATAGTCATAATAAGTGCGTTTAATGATTCATTTCCTATTATCTTGTGCAAATATTGCTGTTAATTTACAATTGTTTTAATAGCAAGAACTTTAAAACTTTTGTTATTTGCATAATACATTATTTTATGGTACAAAGTTAATTTCATATTTTAGTTTAAGCATAGTCCCGGGGCAAATACGGTATATACATATTTTCTTTCTGGAACCGTAAGTTGTATTACAGACAAACATAAAACCTGATAAAGCTTCCAACAACATTTTTTGTAAGAAATTCTATGTTAGATGTCTTTTTAAGGAGCTTCCTTTAGATAGTATATCAGAAAATCCTATTTATACCAAAACAATTGTTCAAAAGATGAAATTCTTTCCAATAAAAGGGAAGTTCTTAAATCTTTCGGTTCAATTTAAAGCAAACGTAACTTGACCTTCCTTAGTTTCCTGGATTTCAAAACTTCACAATAGTCCATAAAAGGGAAGATATTTAGCAAGTGGTTTCTCTAAATGTACTACTAAACAATTATCAGTCATTCTTACAGTCGCAAAAAATGGCCTTCAGACTTTTTCAAAAAAAGTCTATTCTTCAACTTGCATTAATGAAATGTTGATTTTCGAAAACAAAAAACTTTAACATCTTGTTTTTGATGCTTTATCTTCGGTAAAAAGTATATAAAGTGATTTGATTTTTTACACATTTAAACGACGTCTAAAACATTACAATCACTTGCAATTGCTTTACAAAAACTGTACACCAAGAAATAAATATCTAGTGTTCAAAAGAGATTCTGGTTATTTTGTAAAACACCATACTGACTACAAATAAAATTATGCATCTTTGCTTATTGATTTGTTTTTTTACTCATATGTATCAGAATTTTTGTAGAACCAAATCTGAAGAGAATACGCATAATCATTCAATTCCACATACATATCTATATAAAGATGACGGATTGTTTCTTAAAAATTCCCAATTTAGAGAATATGTAAATGTCATATATCCTAATGTGGTTATAATAAAAGATACGATTGATTTTTATGTTTTCTATATGTTTTCTGCTTCGTATTCGGACTTATATCTTAATTATGATATCGACGAAAGGTAACATCTGAAGCTATACAGCAAACGTGATGACTTCAATTTTCTACTGTCAACTTTCAGTTTCTTTGCAGTTACATTCCTGCTTCTCCTGCATATGGTGTATATGTTTTACAGTCAATACATTGGAGTAGAGCTTGTTCCCGAGACCCTTAATGTTTTATCACCGTCATCACAATATTGTTGATAAGTATAATGTCAATGTATCCAAACTTATGTCGGTTTTATATGACTTTAATTGAAACATGTTCCTACCATTCTCAAATTTTAATATGTACGTGACGGATGTAGCTAGCTAGAGATGAGGTGCCTAACTTTCCGAATCATCCGAACTCTGTTTATTAATATTAATATAATTCAATTGTATAACTTGACCAGAATTCCCAGAATTCAAAGGTTTTTCTTCCTTTATTTTTTTAATTTTTTTTTAAATTTTTTTATTTTATTATTTTTTTTTGTTGATTGTTATTCGGACATTGACTGGTATGTCTGTGTTTTATTTTTTAATTTTTACTATAAAAAGAACAATGTCGGGATTGTTATTTAGACATAGACTAGTGTGTTATGTTTTATTCTTATATTGATTAATTCCATATTTTCAATACAATTTCTTTAAACATACTCTGAAGAACCAAATAAGGTTTTTACTGAATATTAAATTTGAAACCAGTTTTAATATAAAGGAGTAGATATGATAAGGGTAATATTTTACCCCCATTTTTTTTATCATAAATATTTAAAGTATATACATGTATTATACATCGATGAAATCGGCATATATTGACCTTTTTAACTGAGATTGTTCTGTTGCAATAACAGTTGTATATTTTAAGATATTTAAAGTTAAAAATTGCAAAAAACGGCGAAAAACGATATTTTGCTAATTTTGCCACTCATTTATTTACAAATTTGGTATGAGCGAGGTCGAGAACAAGTTTTATATTAATACCGGGTGTGTATGTTAGTAACATGTATTTTATCTTAAAAGGAAAATCTTGTTCTCGACCTTGCTCATAGCTAACGAAAACAAAACGTGTAGATTTTTTTCATCGTATTTTTGCATGGAACTAACTTCCGGTTTCCCACTGCATGGCACAAACTTCCCTGTACAGCTTTTGTTTCTGAACATCTTCCCCTAAATAGCCAAACGATTCCAGATTCATGATTATAAAATAAATGTCTCTGATAATTCAATGTAATTTGGTGTTTCATTTCTCTGTGAAATGGACTATATTTTTACAATGCGGTAACCAAAGAAACAATGTAAGGCTCATTAAGGACTCGTCGGATCACTCAAACTGGAAGCCCCCTGTTTTATCCAAAACATTCCGTAATCGAGAACAACTTAGAAATTGCAATGGGATAGCAAGAAATGTAAGTAAAATAAGTCATAAAAATGAACATCATATTTACATTTTTATATTATATTAATACGTACAACATAAACTTTGGAGACCCTTGCGATCATGAAATGACCTTTGCTGCTGCTTTTGCAGTGCAGAGATGGGTTCATTTGATAGGCCCTAATGTTGATATATCCAAAATAACACCACTGTCTATTATTTATTATTTCATATGCCCTACACATGTTTTTTTTTATAAATTCTGTTTCATGTATTATGTCTGTTCAAGACTTATAACTTATTCCGACAGCGATATCGTCTGCTTGCATCGTGACATGCACAGAGCACACCAGACTACAGATTGTATATTTGTTTAGATCTATATATGGTGTTGATCATTTTAAAAATTTGTTTTCTTTTTTTTTTTTTTTTTTTTTTTGGTTTATATATATATATTGTCAATATATGTTCTCTTAATCATTTTGTTTTCAAGTTTTCACAATAACATTAAAAAGTAACCCCCAGGATACCCCATCAATGTGTTAACATAAAGATGGCGTAGATAACGTACTGAACATTTATGAGTAACATTGTACAACAATTCTATAGTCTGTTTCCGTAGCGTAATCGGTTAAATGGTTAGTACCACATCCTGCGGATTGAGAGATCGAATCCATGACGGAGTGTCGTTTTTTTTTCCCTTCTTTTTTTATTCAATATATCAAATGATTATATACTGCCTACATTAAGTGTTTTTTTTTTTTTTTTTTTTTTTTTTTTTTTTTTTTTTTTTTTAAACCTGAGACTAAATATATATATATATATATATATATATATATATATATATATATATGAGAAATGTTTGGAAGGGTGTTTTGTTTGCTGGACATATTTCTTTCTTAATTTTTTCGCCCCTCAAAAGGAGAAGGAATATGTTATCTTGAATCTGTGTATTCAAATAAAAGGAAATATGTTACGCTACAGGACATTGATGTATTTAAGGTTGCCCGCATGTCAGTAAATCTCCCCATGCAGTATGTGTGTATGTGTGTTTGAAAGGCCTAGAACCCTCTAATCTCAGTGTCAGTTGATGTAATCCCTATATGCATGTATATTTGTCTGACATCATGGCATAAATCGGCCACCATATTATACTGATTTGACTAACATCTTTGCACTGCTTACTTGGCGTTGTGATAGCCCTAGGGGCCACGGTGGCTGAGTGGTAAAGACGTCAGCCTAGAAACCTGAAGGTCTCTCATAGCTGCGGGTTCGAAAGCGCTCGATCGAACGCATGTGAGAAAGCTTTTTCCTTACCGTGATCCTTTACTAGGTTGGCTCTGTGTAAGTATAATGTAACTGAGTGGTTTGCAATGTTAATCTGCGACATTGTGAGCCAGTGTGCTAGCACTTTAAAAGTCGCCATCAATGCGCGCTAGTACAAAGCAGATCAAAAACACTAGCACTAACTCACGCACCACATGAAATCGTTCTTAGCTGTAGCCTTAAGCTATATAAACTTCTTCTCATCGCGAATGACTGAAAAAGTCGATGCGATGTTTAACAATATGCAAACTAGCAAACAAATCAGTAAATCCCTATGTTATTTACATTAGTTGTCAGCGAACATTAATTATTTCTTTTTAATTGCTTAGTTTTTAATCTATTTTTTTTAAATTTATTTTACACGTAATTACAATTCTATCTTTTTATTCTGTTTCAGTTTTACAGGATGCCAAAAACCATTCGATGCGCTCTCTGTAATAAAATTAGCAAACCAAATTCAAGGAGAAAAGTATGGTCAGGGGGATTCAAAAAGCACCTGGAAAGATGTATGTCTAGAAAACTAACATCTGAAGATATTGTATGTTCTGGATGCACGGCCCGATATTATAAGTCTTTAAAGATAAAAACAACAAGCAGCAACAACAGCTTTCCATCTTCAACATCAAGTGATCCAAATTACCAAGTACCAACTGAAAACAGCCAGTCAATACAGAGTCCAAAATCAATCCATCTAAATATAACATCAACACCTAGAAGTAATAAATATTGCGTCGTGTGTCAGAAATATGGAAATGCTAGACATCGCCTCATATCAATACCAGCAAAGGCAAGAACACAAGCTTTTATTGAAAAGGGAATATTCATCGATCATTTCAACAGATGTTGCGCTACACATATACAAGATTCATTCTTTAATACAATATCCCTCCTTTATTGAAAGGAACAAAGACATCGGATTTATTATCCAGGACAGACATCACAGACCTTCTCAACAATGTCAGATCTTTTATGAAAACATCGTTTAAACCTGAACTTCGACTTGCCGTCATTGCTATCTGAAGATGCCTATATAGAACTCACAGGTCTCACCAAGGAACAATTCTCCGATCTCAGCACATATTTAACATCATTAAGAAGCACAGCTCTCAGGTCCATACGTACATGTCTTGTCATTCTATTAGTACTCAAAACTGGATTATCAAATAAACGTTTGGCGATCTTATTTGGACTTAAAAAATCACAAATACAAAGATGTGTTCACAGTGAAAGAGCAGCTTTAATCGATAACTTTGTGCCACACCATCTGGGATTTGGTCATATAACACATGAAGATTTTGTTAAACAGCACACAACTTATACAGCAAAGACACTTTTTTCATCTGGATCTGGAAATGAAGCTATTGTTATACTTGATGGTACGTATATCTATATCCAGAAGAGTTCCAGCTACCAGTTTCAACGCCGCTCTTTCAGTCTTCATAAACATCGTCAATTAGTTAAACCAATGGTGATAGTTGGCTCCGACGGCTACAATCTGAGTGTGTTAGGTCCATACTTAGCTGACGGGAAAAACAACGATGCTGCAATTACGAAGCATATGTTTGTCAATAACATTGAGAGCATCAGCGACTGGTTTAATGAGCAAGACGTGTGCATCGTAGACAGAGGTTTTAGAGATGCTGTAACTTTCCTTGAAACGAAAGGTTACCGTGTCGAGATGCCTGCATATTTAAATAAGGGATCCAAACAACATTCTACTGAGGATGCAAATAATTCTAGATTGGTCAGCAAAGTAAGATGGATTGTTGAGGGAGTAAATGGTCGAATAAAGCAGTTCAAGATGATGGAAAAAGTTATGCCAAATCAGTATATTTCATGTATAAGAGACTTTGTTCGCATAATATGTGCCATTTTAAACAAATATTAGAAACCCCTTGCTACATCTGATGCGTTAACGGAGGAGCTTGCACGTAAGATGATGTTGAAAGCTTCAGAAGGAAACCATTTGCTAACTACATTACAACAGAGTAACCTTTTAAATAAAAGATCGGTTTATACCAGCATCTCTGCTTCGAGTGACATGTTTAATGATTTCCCTGTACTCTCCAATGAAGATTTGAGAAACATAACATTTGGTGTTTACCGTAAATAAAGCAGGCACCATTTTATGTCAGAGAACATACTCCAGATGATGGTGATTATGAACTCTTCTTTTGCAAAGATGATGCCAACTTATTAAAAGTGAAAATACAGTCACGCCATTCAAATAGTGTCATTCACTCTATCTGGATTCAATATTCATCGGAGTTGGAGGATAGTAAACCCATTTAAGGATGGTATTGTACCTGCAAAGCCGGAGCGAGGGTTGTCGGATGTTGCGCTCACATTGCAAGTGTCTTATGGTATATGGGTTTCAGTAGACATCAGTCAACAGAATACGGTAAACGACAGCAGACTGGATATATATTAGACGCTGCAGATATGCCAGAAACTGACAGTCAAAGTTCAGACGATTCGACCACAGAAGAATAGATGTTTTATACTCAGAAGAAGATATAATTTACTTTAGACACAGACTATGATTGTTACATTTGTAACTTTCTATACAGAAGTCTTCATTAGACGAATAACTCCATCTTAATCTTATTATTTCACTTTATCAAAGTTTTCATAATTTTTATCACTCATAATATTAACAGATCTGATTGTAGGCCAGTTTCTGACTTTACCAAAATCCTTTGTTCACGTGAATCTAACGTGAACAATTTTCACATGAATTTCATGTTAATTTCACATGGAATTCACGTTAAAATAACGTGTTCTCAACGTGAAAACCGACATAAAATTCACGTGATTTTCGTGTGAAATACAAATCACGTGTATTTCAAATTTTTTGTAGAAATTCAAGCAAGGTAACAAAGTAGATCAGGTTTGAAATCTCACGTTATTGCTCACTCACGTGAAATTCACGTAAAAATAACGTGAATTTGACATAAAAGTTTTCAAGTGATTTTCACGTTTTTGGTCGTTTCATGTAAATCTCACGTGAAAATTTTCACATGAAATTCACGTTATTATAACGTGAACTAAGTGAAAGAATTTTGCTGTTTAGATAAGTTTGATTCAGAGACCACAAAGCTATTTGAAAAAAACCTGTTTAAAAGCAACATTCAAAATTATCAGTTGTAAGGCTACAATTTTTTTTTTTTTTTTTTTTTTTTTGAAGAAAACATTGTTTGTCGTACGTTGTTGATCATGAGTTATGACACATAATTTCATAGTTTCTTTTGTGTATGACTTATGTTGCATGCTGGGGAATGGTCTACGTCCACTCTTTTTATGTATCAGTAACCGAATGGTGAATATTCGCATATTATAATTATGTTCAAAAGGTTTGAAGGCACATTTTGATATATTTTCAATAGTTAGAATGAATATTTCCGATACAATATATATGTACATCTGAAACTGGTCAACTAAGTTTGGCATTAATTAATCTATTTTATTTAGTAAATGTTCCCATTTATTAATTAAACCCAATGCTATTTGACTTTCTTATTCCCTTGTGATGGGGGTATAGTGTTTGGTCGGTCTGTCCGTCCGTTAGCCTTTTGTTTACCTTCATTGCTTGTGGTACATTATTTAGAAGAGTGCAGTTAACTTAATACATGAATGCATCTACATTCTAGTAACATAAGAAATATAAAATGTCACTGTATTTTCTGTGACTTTGGTGTATACAATTTTCTTTAACTCATGCAGTATTATCTTTCGAAGGTCGATGTATTGTCATATTCCAGAATCTCTTTTTTGCATTACTGAGGATAAAAAAGCTACATCAGTAAGCGATCTGGCCTGTCAAAATAATTTAGGTCATGTGACCAAGATTTCATTTCTTGAATTTGTTATCTTCAAAGGACACATACTTTTCTATAAGAGATAGAGACTGAGTGGTACAACTATATGATTATTAAGAATTCTAGAATGCTGGAATAAATGCATGTCACAGTAATCACAATTACAAGCTAGAATGACCTTGATTTAGTCCTGCATTTGGTTATCTTCTCACGACTGATCAGAGACATACTGATTACCTCTATATGAGCATAAATCAGTAATATCGAGATTTATGATTGAACAGCTTCAATTCTTGGTATTTAGATGTCAAATAATTATAGATGCTATCAATTAAATTGGTCAGCCTATTAGTGATGTATTATACATCGTTGGAAATTCGCCTTTCTTTTAAAAACTTGTGTTTTTATGTTAAAAAACTTCTTTTGTCAAAGATTCGCATTGCTTTGGTGATGCATATTTGCTTGTTGTTAATTATATATATATTGTTGAATTTCCTTGCGTTTTGATAACTTTGAATATATTGATCTCATGGTCTGAGCACACAATAACACTGTCGTGTTACACCTCACTGTTGTAATTTATATTCAGGTAAAGCTAAAAGCAAGTTAAATATGTAATCACTGAAATGTTTAAGTGTTACTTACTCATGAACGTAACATGTGAATATATGTGTCATTATTATTGTATGCCCAGGAGGTGAGGTCAACTTTACGTTTTTCTACAAGAATTAGTTGTATTTGTGAATTTAATACTTTTATAGGTTATAGTGAACCATTGATGGACTTCGTTTTTTACAAGTTAATAAGTTATATTCTGTCATTAGATTTCATGATGTACATTTAGATCAATGAATTTTACAAAAACAGTCAATTTTAAAGAGATTTGACCAATTAAATAATTTTAAAACGAAAATGTCGGCTTTACTTTATCATTATATAAATGTAACGTATTACAGTTTACGAAGTTTCCGGCAAGCAGTTTCACTCTATACTCAAACTCCAATATTTAAGTTTTACCGTATATGTATAAATAAAGGGACAAAAAATACCAAGTAGTAATCAATAAAGTAGTCCAGTGAACCATCGGCAATATTTAGTATAAAGCGTGAACTTTCAGACATCTGGAAGTGAGATCAGGTGCTCCGGAAGAGTGAGCATCTCATGCCCGGCATGCGGCACCTGTCACGCATTTATAATAAATGTATAAATGAGTGGTGATAGGGAAAAGCATACATCTAAATGGTGTCAAATATATCTGTACTAAGTACAGATACGAACACGCCATACTTGCTGACAAGATCGAGATGACGACCATAGAATTTTTTGATGGCGTGAAAGAGTCTCGACTGAAGGTATCTCTGATTCATCAACTTGATTTAATTTAGTGTAGACTATTCTAAGGCAAAGACTATTTTTGACAAATTGGCGTGGACGTACTTTAATTTTATTTTCGTGGTGTATTTTAATTACTGTTGCAGTGTGAAAATCGCTAAAATTATACCGTCGCTAAAATTAATACCTTTGCGGCAATTCTTTATAAAAGAAAGCTTTGAATGTTTTTTACTTGTTAAAACTTCCAATTTTTGAGCTGTACAGTTTAAGAGTGCCCGAATCTCAATAATCTCCATTTAATTTTTTGTTTGACGTCATTTTCAGTAAATGGTTTCTTTATAGGGTTTTTTCATTAGATGTTTATTTAATTCCTATTTATTTGAATATACCTCAAATATGGATATTTTCATTGCATCAACTTTTGTCGCAAAATGTGCATTGTTTTTCGGCACATGTCCATTCCTTATAACCTGTCCAAGAATCAATGTAATATTGTTAACATTGCTGATAAAAAAAACCATTCAGAAAATGAAGTTGTATGCATGGGTTACATTAGAATATAAGTAACACCAATATCCTAAATATTCTGTAGTTAAAATCCTAATGCTAATAAAGATTATAAGCATATTTTACTTATTTTGCACTTGGCAAAAGTACCCCATTTAGGGCCCCAAATATTAAAAAACATGATGTCATAGCAACCTAAAAATTTATTTTTGGAAAAAGCTGTATCATTTGCAAATAATATAATGTTTTCAGTAATATTTGAACGGGGGCCAAATATGGCCCTTACCATACCAACTCCTTTATATTGTATTTGTTGTAGTGATTTCTTATAACTATGAATTTTGAAGTTTTCGGCTGTTTATAGAATATTTTAGCTTTTTGAAAGCTTTATAAATATGCTCATGAATATTTAAAACATAAAGTCGGTGGAAACAAGGGTTTGAAAAATTTGTGCACTGATTTAAAAGCCAATTATAGCGGCATGTACAGTCTCCGTTAAGAGTACTAGCTCAAGTATAATGGACCCTGTAATACAATGATTCAGTCATAATATAGTACTGTACCAAGCACAATAACTCCTAGTATGAAAGATCGCAGTGCTGGAGCAAGTGTAATGACTCTGAGAATTTAAGAATACAAGATCAAGTTTAATCGACCCAAGTGTAGTTAAATATGGTTAAATAGACAATTTCAAATGTCTTCATTGTATCAGATTATAGTTTTATTTAAAACTATGGTTTGTTCCCTCATGCAAAGCATTTCTTAGCTGGATTTGGGTTTACATAATTTTGGAACTTTAGATTTATTAATTTTCAACCGTTTGGCTTATGTTTTTATCTATCAAACTTTTAGGTCTTAGTGTCACGAGGAATAAATTTCCGAATTGTGCACGTCTGCTCAAGACCAACCTCCTCCTTTAATGGTCTTTAAGGATCCGTAAAGATCCTTACATATGTTCTTAAAGATCCCTAAAGGTGCCTTAAAGCCTCCTTAAAGCCATTTCATCTTTAAGGATCTTTAATGGTCCTTTAAGGACTTTTAAAGAACACCTTTAAAGATCTTTAAAGATCTTTAAGGAGGCTTAAAGGATCCTTTATGGAACTGAAATTTTAAGGATCTTTAAGAAGGCTTTAAGGATCCTTAAAATGTTTCATAAAAACTCAATTTTTTAAATTATTAATGGAACGATGGCTATCACATTCATTCAGTTAAAAAGTATGATTTGAATTTAGTATATTTTGAATTTTTATAGTTTATACGACATAGGATAACGCCTGTCTAAATTCTAGTTTCTGCATTAAGTTTTTGTAGCAGAGCCGCATGTAGTTTCCTAATAATACTTGTTTATTAATTCAAAAATGAACAGTACATGTAAACAACCCGTGTTTTAATCAAATCGGCAGTAAGCATAAAGTAATTCACGTTATTTGTTAATTGTACACAGCAGTACTTGTTTGATTTTAGATCCTAGGTGAGTTCACGTGCAGCTTTTGATTTTGATGTGCAGTTTCTTATCTAGGTAGGAGATCACTATGCAGTCAAATAACATGTTTAAATGATAACCTAACCCTGAACTCTTGGTGTTGGAAATGAAATGTGTTTTCGGAGGTGATTTCAAGAGACAATTTTAATATTAAAATATAAAAACATACATTAACTAAAGGAATAAAAGGATTCGCAAAATAATCTTTTAAGCATGTCATATATTTTATATTATATTATTTTTATTTTATTTTATTTTATTTTATTTTATTTTATTTTATTTTTTTTATTTTATTTCCTTTCATTTCATTTCATTTCATTTCATTTCATTTCATGTCATGTCATTTCATTTCATTTTATTTTATTTTATTTCATTTTATTTTATTTTATTTAATTTCATTTTATTTTACTGCGGGTAGTTTTATGCATAGATGCAAATAAAGCATGAGAGAGAGAAAGAGAGAGAGAGAGAGAGAGAGAGAGAGGGGGGGAGGGATACGTGGCGTCAGCCGAAACTAAAGAGAGAATATCCGCTTGTGTTTCAGAGAGAGAGAGAGAGAGAGAGAGAGAGAGAGAGAGAGAGAGAGAGAGAGAGAGAGAGAGAGAGAGTACCTTCTTGTGTTTCAGAGAGAGAGGGGGTCAGCAGAAACCGAATATAAGAGGGAGAGACAAAGAGACAGAGAAGAAATAAGATCTGGAACTGAATACAGAGAGAGAGAGAGAGAGAGAGAGAGAGAGAGAGAGAAAGAGAGAGAGAGAGAGAGAGAGCTGATTAAAGTGAGAGAGAGAAAGAGAGAGAGAGAGAGAGAGAGAGAGAGAGAGAGAGAGAGAGAGAGAGAGAGAGAGAGGGAGCTGAATACACACACACAGATTGTAGATTGAATTCTTGACTTGCCTATAAATGAATTTAAAAAAAACAGCTCTCCCTAGCGCCTTTCTATATATTCAATTTCTGATTATTATCTCTCTCTCTGTGCTTAATTCGCAACTTGACGGTGAAAAACAGGTTATTCCCCACACACATTTTTCTGAATAATATTTCTAGTACCTTAGTATATTAAATGTACTGCAGATTCTAGGGAAAAATTACTGTTATTTTTTTTTTTTTTTTTTTTGTTGAAAAATTGACTCGGAAAGACCATATTTTTTTATTTTAAAAAATTATCCTTTTGTTGTGAGAAATATTTTAAAAGAAGTAAAAGAAAATTTTTCACAATAAATGAAAAATGTCCAACTTGTTTTCTTTTATTCACGTGATCTCATTTGCATATTGTTAGGGTCATTTTTTAAAATTATTAACATCGGTATCATCTCTTCCATAGCTACATAGGTTAGGTGATAGAATCCTAACTTGAGGGATCAGGGTTCGATTCCCAGTAAGAACGGATAACTTATGAAAATTTTCATGATAGAATTTCTCATAATTTACATTTAATTAATTAGCATCCAATGAGACTTAATAATGTAAAACAATTAAATAAATAAAATTTAAAACTTGAAATTGAAAAAGAAAATTAATATATTTTCGCTTTATTTTTTCAAAATTATTATTAGTTCAAATGCATTAGTTTTTTTTCAAATAAAATTTAAAAAAAAAGATAATTATAAAAATAATGCTTCATTGCTTTTGATTTAAAAAAAAAAAAGAAAAATATAAGTTTTTACTTAAAGATCCTTGAAGCCTCGTTAAAGATCCATAAAATTTCAGTTCAATTAAGGATCTTTAAGTAGTCCTTAACGACTCCTTTAATGCATATTTAAGGATCTTTAAAGCCCCCTTAAAGGCCCTTAAAGAGACATTTAAGGTAGCTTTAAGGAGGCTTTAGGGATCCTTAAAGATGCCTTTTCATCATGTGCTGGCACAGGCAAAATTTAACTGGTATCTGTGTTATATATTAGACCAAGAACGATGGTCCTGAGGGTTTCAGAATACTAGACCAAGTAAAAGCCCCCAGTGTGTCAAACAAGATAAAAAGACAAAGCAAAATTACCTCAGTAGTCATAGTATAGTGCTAGACTAAGTACATAAGCACTCAGTTTGGACCAAGTGCAATGGCCCCTCGTGTGTTAGATAAGAAATCGGACCTAGGTAAATGCCTTCAGTAAATCCAACTATAGTACTAGACAAATTACATTGGTAATGGAATTGAAATAATAACCTTAATACTGGAACAAATAAAATGGTTCAGTGATTTTAGGTTATAAGAATTACTCAATTACTTTTGGCCAAGGATGTTTTAAAAACTTCTAGATCAAGTAAAATATAGAGTAATTGCTTTTTATGTTTCAGTAAATATCCAAACGGTTAATTCGGCTTAGTTATAGATTGTCTTAGAAATCGGCCAACAACAAGAAAATAACAAAGCTCAAGTGAAACAAAAAAATCTACTACTGAACTTTTAAAATAGTATTTGACATTGAATTGATTTGCACGCTGCTTTTACACCACGTAGGCATTGCTCTCTGGATCAATATGAAATAAAATATTTACCACCGGCTTAAAATTTACTGAATGACTGAATGACAAGATGATCATAAATAAATAAAAGACTTTGAATATATATATATATATATATATATATATATATATATATATATAGTGTGTGTGTGTGTGTGTGTGTGTGTATGTGTGTGTGTGCGTGTTTGTTTGAAATAATATAATCATTAATGATAAGTTTGAATTGTGTTCATTGCCTAAAAAGTACTAGTTAAACTGCAAATATTTAACGAATTGCATCAGCCAGATTGAACGTTAAAAGAAGGATTGTGAATGCTTTTCTTTGTACCCAATGTTTGTAGTGTTTCTTTAACACTTACCCTGCCATGAAATAAATTCAGGTACAAAATTGATTGCGGTATTTTCTTCCTATTTCTTTAAAAATCGGTTATTTGCGCATTAAATTGATCATTGTTAGACATATCTTTCTCACTAATAACATTTATCATCCGATATTAGTTAAATATGTTACACAAATCAAATTTAGCTACACGTTTAAAGACTACATTAAACGTTATATATAAATCACAGTTTTATCGATAAAATTTATCTCCTGGTGGGTGAAACACGTCTTAACAAGATAACAAAAAACTACTTCCTTCTTCAAAATTGTATACTAAAACACAGAGTTTTAAAAACAGTCATGTATATTTTTATGGAACGTATCTTTGTTTTTACAGTGTTTTTTTCGTTAGGTAAATGCCTGTTTTTGTTTTTGTTCTTTACCTCTCTCTCTCTCTCTCTCTCTCTCTCTCTCTCTCTTTCTCTCTCTCTCTCTCTCTCTCTCTCTCTCTCTCTCTCTCTCTCTCTCTCTCTCTCTCTTACGATTTCATTCATTCTTTTTTAATTTTGTTGTGGCAAATCAAGATTTTGACTTTACATAAAGGTTGTCAAATCTGACATTTTTAAGAATTAAGCAAGTAATCGGAACCTTCATTCCTTATTAAACAAATGACACATATTTCTAGTCTAGCTTGCGAAGTTGTTATTCATTTGTGACGTTCTTGGCAAACAACTGCATCGCCAAGTACAAAATCTGTAATAAGTTGAAAGTTAATTGACAAAGTTCTACAGCACTGTTGAAATCGACTATACATTGATAATACAAACCACGTATATTAACGTAAGACATGATAACACAAAATTACATAAAAACATAGCACTGAATCAAAAAAGTTAAAAGCATTGCATAAAATATATATTCAAAAGTACAAAGCAAAAGCCCTGGATAGAAGAAAAATGTAACTGTACTGCGAATGAGAATTCAAAATAAAAAGTCAAGTTGATGCAGCAAGCAGAAACTGCTAAACATCAAAAGGTTGGGATAAATCTCTTGTCTAAATTGGTTTGACAGCTTATCCAGTCTGGAATCAATTAACTGAAGAACATTGATCTCAAAGCTTGCTGTCTTGACACTAGGAATTTCTGCTTGATTTTGGTCGCTGAAAGAACATCAGTCTTTTTAGACTAGAATGATATCTTAGAGATATCGCAAATTTCATTAGTATGATACAGATGCTTTAGCATTAGTTTAAATTAAAATATAGTGAAATCACTACCTCTTCAGCGGCCATGTTTTAATATAAAGGTGCGTATAAAACCTTTATGTCCCACATCAGCCTATATTCAATTGTTATTATCCTACCTTTATCACACGTTTTTTATACTGAAATACTTTATAATTAAACTGACAGTATTTATATTCAATACAGAAAATGAGTTTTGATTATGAAATTCGAAAAAAAAATTTTGATCGATTTGACTGAAACCAATAACGTTACAAGTTCTATGTTGATTGGAGATCTTAATTAAATAAAACAAATACCAGTTCTTGTCCATAATACAATTTAAAAAACAAAGTAAAAACTTTGCAAACTGGCAAAATATGTTATACACGTGAGCTTCCATCAAGGAAGTGAGGCAGGGTGCTCAGAAAGGGTAAGAACCTACTGTCTAGCTAGCTATACCCGTCACGTGCAAGTCATTTTTGAGAATGAAAGGAACGAAGAACTATGGTAAGTTAAATATATCCAGTATAAGTTGGGATATAGTGACTACATACTTATCAACAATATTGTGATGACGGCCATAAAACTTTTAAGGGCCCTGCTTAGCCTAGGCTTGCAATATCCTTGTGTCAACAATTTAATTGTAAGTAATTTGCTTCGTTGCAGAAAGTCCCCATAATGAAAACAAGCTCTACCGTACCGTATTAACTGTGAATCATATACACCATACGCAGGAGAAGCAGGGATATTATTGCAAAGAAAACGGAAAGTTGACAATAGAAAAATTGAAGTCATCACGTTTGTCGTATAGCTTCAGATGTAACCTTTCGTGGGTGTCATAATTGAGGTATAAGTCCAAATATAAAGAACATGGAGAAACTGTCGTGTCTTTAATTTCAAGCTCACTTAGATAGATGACATTCATTTATTTTTCAAATTTTTCAAATTATTTAGAGAAAGAACTTAATTTTTATATCTGTATGTGTAGTTGAATGATTTAGCGACAGTCTTTTCTCCAGATTTGACAAGGTTCTGTAAAAATTCTGATTCATATGAATAAAGAAACAAATCAGCAAGCAAAGGTGCACAGTTTGTGCCCATTGGTATACCGATTGTTTGTTGAAAGATAATATTGCCAAACACAACAAATATGTTGTCTAACAAAAACTCTTTTTGTTGATGGTATCTTTAGTATATTTTTGTTTGCAGTCTGTATGGTGTTTTACAAAATAACCAGAATCCCTGTTGGGCACTAGATATTTATATCTTGGTTTACCGTTTTTGTAAAAGAATGAAAAGTGAATGATTTGTTTTAGACGTTCTTTCAATTTAGCATGAGGGATAGTGGTGTAAAGGGTAGAAAAATCTAAAGTTTTTTTTTACTTTTTAACGACGATAGAGTATTAAAAACAAAATGGTAAAGTAGTTCTTTAGAATTTTTTAGAATCCACAATTGGCTGATGCCAGATGTAGAATAGACTATCTGAATAAGTCTGAAGGCCATCTTTGACGACTGTCAAAATTTGTGTTAGAATTAGTAATAATGATTTAGTAGTACATTTAGAGGAACCTAATATATATCTTTCCTTGTATGGATTTTTGTGAAGTTTTGGAATCCAATACAAGTAAGGCAGGTCAAGTTCTTCCTGTTTTAAATTGAAACCAAAAGACATTTTAAAATTAGCCAAAATGAAAAATTGATAAATGTTATAATTTAAACAATAACCTGTCTATAAGTTTTTTCAAAAAAGTGCCGCACAAACTGAGGATTAAGAAATGTTGAAGAATCTCCAAAGCAAAGCCGACAATGGGTTGTTGGCAATTTATAGCGCAAGTTTAGGTTAACTACGTTTCTCGACGCTAACGTTCGAATACCAATCAGGGCAGATCCTGACCTGTTTTGAAGCCAAAGACCGTTATCTATCAAATTTATTTAACCTACTTCCTTTATATAATTGAAAGTTTCGGCGGAAAAAAAAAACATAACTCCTTAGGACACGTTTCAACCTAACACAAACAAACAAACACACACACACACACACACACACACACACACACACACACACACACACTGTATGAAGTAGACAACATGTAGAAGAAGGCCAGTTTTCAGTCGCATCTGAACCGGTTATTTGAAAGAGAAATTTTTTTTACTGTTTCTTTAAAATCATAGTATGGCATGTTTCTTTTAATGTGGATCCGTTTGGGAATTGAGAATTATAACTGCAACTTTATTTATTAATGTCATAATATTTCTTAAACTCAACTCGTTCACTGTTTCTTTAAAGTCAATCATCGTATGGTCCTCTTTATTCTTTGAAGACGTTTACATTTAAGATGTAAGAATTGTAACTTCATCTTTGTAAAATATGTGTTTGTTCGTCGACGTCATGACATTTTTTAACCTTAACTTGTTCTCTCTTTTTAAGGTCATTCATATTATCACTGTAATCGGACAGGCAATACATTGGAACATGCTATACACAACTGTGGTTTTGCAAATGGTAGACTTTTGACCGCAGAAGACTTAAAAGAAATGGATCTATCGGAGTTATTCAGAGCAAATATTACAGAATTTTGGATATCTAATATAATTGAAGTGGCTCATGCTGTTGAATATAAAGGTAGTTTTTTTTATTATTGACAACTATAATATAAATCTGATAAGATGTATGAAGACATTTCGACTTTGTTATTTGTTATGACTTTTAATAATGTTGAAATGTAGCCATGTAGTTAATTTGACATTTCGTTATATAAACAAACTGACGACATTGTTTGCGAGATTTAAGAAAATATGAAGCTATATGTTAATTTTTCTCAAGGTCTGTGTCAGTTCTAAGCCTGAATGGGTGCATTTGCTGCTGTAAGGGTAAACGCCGTATAATTGTTCTGATCAATCCATTTTTCTTTCTATTTGATGGACAAAACACATCATTTAACTCATTATTTTCCGAAATGTGCACATATGGCACATCAAAACTTAGCAGGTATTTGTGTTATATATTTACTACCCCTGAGCGGGTACCGCTGCTGGTGGAGTAAAACTCCCCGAAGGTATCCATAACTCAGTAGGCAGTACTTTGTCCTTTGTGTTAGAAAATATACCGTTTAACAAAATTTTCAGTTTTCTTACTTTTTGAAATTTATTTAAAACTAAAGTTTGTTCACTCATGCAAAGCATTCCTAAGCTGGATTTGGATTCATACAATTTTGGAACTTTAGATTCATTATTTTCAAATGTTTAGCTTATGTTTTTTATCTATCAAACCTTCTGCACCTAGTGTCACTGATGAGGAATGAATTTGCGAAATGTGCACATATGGCACATCAAAATTTAGCAGGTATTTCTGTTATATATTGTTTAAATTATTTTTAGGATGTTATGTGTATTCAACATCACAATCTCAAAGTAATCCAGATTCATTAGGAGGAATAAATTTGGTTGATTGCCAAAAAGTGTGTGACGACAATAACAACATCTATCCATTATATGGCTTGTATGTAAGTACACTTGATACCAAGATTGTGGTTTTTAATAGTGAAATAAGGTGAAATAGAAACGTGTATTTTTTCTACTTTAGATAATCATATACTTTTATAAAATGTTAGAATTTCATCTGAAGCTCGATTAATTGTTTTTGTCATAAAGACATATTTTGGTTTAGAAAACTTATTGTTTCAGACAAACAAAACAAAGCGACAAAAAGGAAAATGATCCACATGAATTACCATTTTCTGATGTTGAATACCTCGTACTTTATAGATACTCGATGATATTTGTGTTTCAATGTGTCATTAACTAACTTGTCAATACTTAACCACCTGGAAACAAGGTGATTGAAGTAGAATTGTCGCGTTTTTCAATTTCAACCACCTCGGCACGAGCAGATAATACAGTTTGCCAGAACAAAAGATACAGACATGGTTATTTCTCAGTTTAAAATATGCATATATAGCACAGTAAAACAAATCAACTTATTCCTCACCAGTGACAGTAGGTGCCGAAAAAGTTGACAGATAAAAAGATCTGCTAAACATTTGAAAATCAATGAATCCAAAGTTATAATGTTATAAAAATCCAATATCAAGCGATTGAATGTCGGTAAAAGGGAAGAAACCTTAGTTCTATATTAATCTAAAATATTAAAACGGCTACAAATTTTGCCAAGAAGTATATTTTCTGACAGCAAATAGTATTCTCTTCTATATATATCTAATTGAAAGAAATTGAGATGACAACTAAAATTCAAAATATCTGTCGAAAGTAGACACCTTTCTATAGTGATCTTATTGGTCTGCTCTAGCGATTTACCACAATACATAAGTTTAACTGTATTATTTTCAGTGACGTAACTGAATGAGGCACCGAAATTTATTTTAGGTTCATGTGCTAAGTTTAATAAAACGTTTTTTTTAATAATAATATATATTTGCAGATAAAAATAAATCTGTTAATTACAAACTTAATTACAAATTTACAGGGTAATAAATGTGTTTGCATACACAGAAACGAGTCACATTTAAATCCTTTGAACCAAGGGTGCTTTGACAACTGCAGTATTGATACTTTGGAGTTCTGTAAAGATACTAAACTCATCGCACTTTATAAAAAGATAAGTTAGACCATTTTGATTTTATTACTATGAGCGGGATATATGGTTTCTCATATTGATATATATGTACATATGTGAAATTATCATTGCTCATGATATAAGGACAGAAATTGTCACTACATCATGAGTTAAATAGTATTGCAAACTGCATGTACTTTCCTTTTGTAACAAGGTTTTCGTGAATTTGGACAAATTATTTTTTGCGATATCTCGCATATATTCTTTATATTATGTTGTATAAACAGTATGCCTTATAGAATGCGAATAAGCGAATGCAAAAGCACCGCTGACTTGTCTTGTTTTCGAGGTATTTTGAAAAGGTTTGTGAGCCATTTCTAATTCAGTCGCTAAAAACAGTAATTTTATTTCTTCCTGTTTGACATGTGTTAGTGACAGCGCTTTTATTTTACCTAGTTTGCACAATTATTTTAAATTTAAGTTTGCAATGCTTAATTTATACGCTATTTAAAGTCTAGCTGCTTTCAATGAAATGGAAACATTCATTGACAAAAGGTAAGATAAACAGACTAAATGTAGCAAAAAGTGCAAAACCTGATCGTGATGCAACCCGATATGAAAAAAGATCTAATTTTTTAATGAATAGAATGTTTAAATGTTTATTATCTTATCGCACAGGAAATGACAATATGATACTTCAGACGAATAATCTTGTGAAAAATAAGTGTATAGTACGAATCAATACAACGACCAGTTCAACAGAAGACTGCCAGAAGAACCTACAGTATCGATGTAGTAAGCTAACATTTGATTTTGACAAGTATTGAATTTCTGTTTTACTACAATATGATAAATCCAGCACATTAGTACGAAAACTATAACAGACAGTGTTACACCAATAGACATAATTGAACTCTTTTTTGTTGTCAGTTTTAGATGAAAGATTTAAAGATCTAAAAAGGTAAACAGATATCTGATGTATTATTACGTAGATGTCGATAGTACTACAACAAGACAGAGGTTCGGTACATGTTAGAAAATGATATAAAAGAGCATTGTTGTAGTCATTGGAGCTACCTTGCATACTTGTTTATTATGTTACAAATTTGTCTAAACATTTTGTTTATTAATAAACGTTTATGTGTTTTTCCGTATAAATCTTATATTTTATATGTATCATGTTAATGCCAATGTAACATATTATTAATGTACTCTCTTTTACATTTTGTGTAGAAGGACTCACTCAAAACAGAACATTCTTAAACGCTTTAGAAAATTGCGGAGAAGAATTGGATCGTGACTTTGCTTCGGTTTTATCCTGAAGACAAGTTTTTTTCCCGACTCTTAACACAGTTGAAGGTAGGTTAATTTTATACAAGAAAATGCAGAAATAAATATCATTATTGTTTTTAAAAATCTTGTAAATTATGAGACACTCCTTTTTTAACTAAGAATTTGTTTTTATTTGTTTTTTCTTATTACCTTTATTTTGTATCGTTTTGACTATTTTTTTTCGAAAAAAAAAAAATCTTTTGTGTTCTATTTTTAAAAAAGCCTTTGTTGCATATTTATCCATAGGGCTATACTTTATGAAACAATTTAAAATGAGATTTTCCTAGTCAAAATTTAAACAAAGATTATTGTGTTTCTCATTAAAACTTGAACTTTTAGAAAATTTAGATTTATACAAACAAAAACTTGAATATAAAACAAACTACGGAAAACCTTTTTCAAAAAACCATTAATTGCAAAAAGCCACTGTAGCTACAAAAGTTGATACTGGGTTATTCCCGTGTATTTAAGATTGAAAGATGTTTGATTAATCAAATGAAAGCTTTATTTAAAAAAGGATAGTCTAGTTTTTTATTATTATGGATTCTGTTGAAGAGTATGCTAGAGGTTGGGCTAAATTAGAAGACGTAGAGCTTGACACTTTATCCGACTGGATAAGGACAATTAGAAATTTTGTCAAGTCAAGAATTGCAAAACTTAATGGGTCTATGGGTACTAAACCTTCTTTAGTGCTCAGGGACCCTGAGGTTTCTGCGGTCCTTACTGACATACATAACAGGTATGTTGTTGTCCCTGCTGATAAAGCTTCTAATAACATTATTTTCGTTTGTAAGAAATTCTATGTTGAATGTCTTATTAAGGAGCTTGGTTTAGATAGTATATCAGAGAATCCTACTTATACCAAAACTAATTTTACAAAAGATGAAGTTCTTTCCAATCATAGGGGAGTCCTTCAGTCTTTTGGTATCAATTTAAAACAGGAAGAACTTGACCTGCCTTACTTGTATTGGATTCCAAAACTTCACAAAAATCCATACAAGGAAAGATATATTGCAGGTTCCTCTAAATGTACTACTAAATCATTATCAGTAATTCTAACACAAATTTTGACAGTCGTCAAAGATGGCCTTCAGACTTATTCAGATAGAGTCTATTCTACATCTGGCATCAACCAAATGTGGATTCTCAAAAATTCTAAAGAACTACTTGACCATTTTGTCTCTAAAACTCTATCTTCGGTAAAAAGTATAAAAACTTTTGATTTTTCTACCCTTTACACCACTATCCCTCATGCTAAATTGAAAGAACGTCTAAAACAAATCATTCACTTTTCATTTTTTTACAAAAACGGTAAACCAAGATATAAATATCTAGTGCTCAACAGGGATTCTGGTTATTTTGTAAAACACTATACAGACTGCAAACAAAAATATACTGAAGATACCATCAACAAAATGTTAGAGTTTTTGATAGACAACATATTTGTTGTGTTTGGCAATATTATCTTTCAACAAACAATCGGTATACCAATGGGCACAAACTGTGCACCTTTGCTTGCTGATTTGTTTCTTTATTCATATGAATCAGAATTTTTACAGAACCTTGTCAAATCTGGAAAAAAGACTGTCGCTAAATCATTCAACTACACATACAGATATATAGATGACGTTCTTTCTCTAAATAATCACAAATTTGGAGAATATGTGAATGTCATCTATCCAAGTGAGCTTGAAATAAAAGACACGACAGATTCTCCATGTTCTGCTTCATATTTGGACTTATACCTCAATTATGACACCCATGAAAGGTTACATCTGAAGCTATACGACAAACGGGATGACTTCAATTTTTCTATTGTCAACTTTCCGTTTCTTTGCAGTAATATCCCTGCTTCTCCTGCGTATGGTGTATATGTTTCACAGTTAATACGGTACGGTAGAGCTTGTTCCCACTATGGGAACTTTCTGCAACGAAGCAAATTACTTACAATTAAATTGTTGACACAAGGATATTGCAAGCCTAGGCTAATCAGGGCCCTTAAAAAGTTTTATGGCCGTCATCACAATATTGTTGATAAGTATGTAGTCACTGTATCCCAACTTATACTGGATATATTTGACTTACCATAGGTCTTTGTTCCTTTCATTCTCAAAATTGACTTACACGTGACGGGTGTAGCTAGCTAAACAGGAGGTGCTTACCCTTCCGGAGCACCCGGCCTCACTTCCTTGATGGAAGTTCGCGTGTGTCACCTATTTTGCCAGTTTGCAAAGTTTTGGCTTTGTTTTTGGGATTGTGATATGGACGAGGACTGGTATGTTTGTTTTATTTAAATTTGGAAAGAAAAATTATTTTATGTGATCTGTAAAAAAAAATAAAGATAATCAAAAGCACGTTTATTGACTAATCTTTTTTATACTCTTCCGTAGATCTGTTGGATAGCAAACAGAAAAAATTGAAGATGAAGATCTGCCAGTCTTTGAAAGTGGAAAAAAATTATACTCACTTAAAGCAACGAAATTGTACAGATTCGCTACCATTTATATGTAAAACAGGTGACACAAAAATTTTAAATTTCATATAAAAACATAATAAAAACACCAATTATAAAGCGAATAGTGTTTTAGCTAACACTTCATAAAAATGAAAACACTTTAAATAATCAATTTTGTAACTACAAATCAGTACAACAATAAATTAAAATGTGATAAAACTCTGTACTTACATTCTTCTGGATTCCAACGCACACGACTTTTTTTTTTTTTTTTTTCTTTTTTTTTTTTTTTTTTTTTTTTTTTCTTTTCTTTTCTTTTTTTTTTTTTTTTGTTAATTTGTTTGTTTTAAAATCATAGCAACTTTGGCATGGGAGCTTCTGTTCTCTTACAACATGGAATATGTCATCATGTCTTTAAATGACCACGTTAATGACATGCAGTTTAAATTTACATGTATTCCTTGGTTCTATTCAACAAATGAGTGATACTGTTGTATATATTTAACTGTTATTTTAACTACATTTGTTTAAATGATAATAGAAAACTGAAATATTTTCTTTGTAAGCTCGACATTTAGGAGATATGAACCATAATATTGTAGCTAAAACTGATCATTTACGCGTTTGCTTACATAAGAAAGATTCGAACAAACAGGACATCGCCATAATCACTACTAGGCAATTTTAACCATAATTGACAGAGTAAAGGACAAAACTAAAAAAAAACAACTAATAAACAGACACACAATTCCGCAAATTCAATGTTTTAAATTTGCAACATATAATTCAATTTTTTATGAAATGATAGACTGTTTTATGAACACAATTTATCACTAATTAAAATTAATTAAAATTAATTAAAATACTTTTGTTTCAGAAGGTCAGAAGGCAATAATTACATACGTAGAGACATGTCTTTTCCATATTAGTCAGACTTCCTCACCTAGCATGAAAATACAGTTATTTTCAACCAGAAGTGATTATCATGCGTCAGCAATGTCTGATACAAGGGGTGCTACTCGAAAAACAACGAGTGATAACAACAATGCTTCAACGATTTCATATTTGAGAGATATGGCCATACAATCCAGCAGTTCCACGGAATCTGTAACCTTCAGAATGACCAATAAATGTTCGTAAAATTTTTCTCAGCGTTTCTGTTTTGTGGTCAAGTTTTGAAAACAGAGGTTTTTAGGGTTTTTAATTATTTTTATATATCTATATATCAATGCAATTTTACTGAAAATATAAATGCTTTTTATACTGTATGTCCTGCAATAGATACGGATTGACAAATGTATGAGTAATGGATTGGTAATAGGGCAATCTGAAACAGTCCTTTAAAAATTAACAATTTATGCTAAAGATTGTGATACAATACAAACTCAATTACATTGTTTTTAGATAGACTTACATTTTCTGATTGTGAGACTTTAGAAATTCTTAAATGATTTGTTTATTCAGATTTTGGTGTTTGACGGAGAATCAAAGAAGCTTATCAAGCGGAACACAAAAAAATAGGTTTAGGATTTTAAAATAGTCTAACAAAAGAGAAATAACAAAGTAACTTAGGAAACAATGTTTTTCTGTTAGGTTTTATTGTACATAAACAATGAATATGCATTTTAACACATTGTGAAATTCCTCTGTTGTAGCATTGTTCATAGGAATGGCAACTGGTGCTGCGGTGATGGTTTTTATATTCATCACGATAATCATCATAAGAAAAAGGTAAATTCATATGTAGGAAAAACATTAAAATATTATAATTGTTGATTTTCCTCCTTGTCAAACTGTCACTTAAACCAGGTAAATATGTGTATAATAGCTGGCTAAGAAATGTATATATTCATTCTTAGAACTAGATGAGCAAACATACGCCTCTCTAACTAGATAATGTTTCAGTCCATGTGACAATTAGATGTGGTTTTAGTCCTTCAACGGGTTTTTATTTATTTTTATTTTAAAACATTTGAATAAAATCACATGTTTTACTTAATATGTTAATGTCATCACAACTGACTCAGTGATATTGCAAATCTAGATCCTCAAATATTGTGATGGTCTTTACAATGTTGTTGATAAGTATGCTATTCCATATTTCCATATACCTTTCATTCTCAATTTGTTTTTGCACTGGCGGACGTAGGTATCTACTCAAGAGTTGTCTGCCCGTCTGAAGCAACATGTCTGACTTTGCTGGTGGAAATTTAAGTATTTACCTAAGCTAGTTAGATTTTAAAGCAAAGCAAAAGATGTGAAAAATCTCTTATTATACTAAACACATAAATTTCCACCAGGAGAAAGGACCCGGCTGCCCGCGGAAAAGTAAACGAAATAATCAGCTAACAAACAATCTTTCATGTCGATGTATGTTAATATTAGTATATAGGTCCGTCCAGAAAGTTTTATAACCACCTTAAATAAAAGCAAATTTCAATTTCTACAGACATATTTCATTAAAATATAAAAGCACCTAAATCATGATACCACCTTCACAATGCATCAATATTTCGTGTAGCCACCCCTTGATTTATACAAATCAGCCACTCTCCTTGTCATTCTTCTGTAAAGACTCCTAAGGTAAGTTCTATCAATACTGTACAAATGGGAACTAAGAAACTTCCACAGATCGTCAATAAATGTTGGTTCATCTCGGACTACTCTTTCACTAATGTAGTCCCAAACGGTTTTAATCGCAGACTAATCTGTGGAACTCGGAGGCCAAATCAGAATTTAACTCCTTTAGTTTTTAAGAACGCCATGGCGTTCCTGGACGAATCACAAGGAGTGTTTTCCTTCTGAAAAATTTATTTGTTATAAGGAATTACCAAACATTTACAAAGAACATATGCCTTATATATTAGAGTTGACGGGTATATATAGCTATTTAAAGTTCTAGTCACTCGTGTTAAGATACTTGGCCAATAGTGCGAGATAATGTCCCAAAATCGGATTTTTCAGGGTGCTTCACTTTCGTTTCAATGCACCTTTGGATGTCTTTTTATGAGTATATGGCCATACTCTAAATTCCTTCCAACTGCTGTTAGCTTTGAAATAGATTCGTCTGTAATCAAAATTATTCTCAAAAATGATTTTAATTTTATGTTCCCTCGCCCAAGAGAAACGTTTGTGTTTTTGATTTGTGAGTAAGAGAGCAATTGTTTCCTCTCTAGTACATAGAGCTACCTAAACCTTGCTAATGGACACTTCACTTTAGTATTGTCTCTCTAGAAAATGTATTAAAACCAAAAGTTTACCTAAAACTTACCTTTTTTCTTGTTTCTTTGGTCTCTTAGACTTTTTCTATGGATTTATTTTAGATCTTTCTTCGTCACTCAACAGCCATACACATCAGAAGCATTTAGATATTCCCAGTTTCAGTTGTTTTTTTTTTTTTTTTTTTTTTTTTTGTGTGTGTGTGTGTTGTTGTTGTTGTTTTATAAATTTTGTTTATTTGTTTATTTTGGTTTAAATATAATAAGGTCATGAAGCAATATACAAGTGGGTAATTGAACATTTCTTTAAAGGTTTTGTAAAACTGCCTTTTCTTATTTAATAATTAATAGTAAATATAATTTCAAGATTAAGGAAAAAAAAGCTAGAAGCAGAAATATTATAGTATTTTTGTCGTTTTCTATAAATTCTTTAACATTAATACAACAAAAGGTAAATTCTTATGGAGGTGCAAAACTTTCTGGACGGACCTGTATATAACTATTATTTTTCAAATATCAGAATGAGACCTGAAATCAAATCCATATATTTATCAATGTTGCAGACTTAAAAGAACAAAGAAGAATGAAAATTGTTTCCATACAACAGTCTATGATAATAAGAATGAACAAAATATTGATAACAATCAAATTGAAGCGCCACATTCACAAGCAATTTCTGTCAATGTGACGCTTGAAGCAAATAAAAACAATGTCTATGATATGATAAATAAAAATAAACAGATAACCAAAACGAAGGAGGTCACATGTATACAGTGCTGAAAAAATACAAAAGAACCAACATATAAAGTGAAAAATAATACCGAAAATTACATTAACAATATACTGATGCATATCGGCTTTAATGATAATAATGTATTTGTTAAATTTAAAAAGAAACCAGTTTCAAAAGTTTCAAGCCCTAAAATTAACGAAAAATTATACAGATTATAGCGAAAAAAGGAATCAATAACTGACAATAATATATACAGCGATATCCGGAGCAACGACGAGCATTTGAGAATGTAGATTCGAAATAAATCATTAAGATTGTAACAATTTAACTGGTATTTGTATTATATAACACTAAAATATTATAAACCAAACCCTTGCATGTGCTTGATATACAGTCGATCTTGGTTCTATTGAAATACAAGGGACTGAAAGTTTTTTTTCAAATCAAACGAATTTCAATTTATCCGAATACAAACATTTGGTGTATTCATATAAACATATGTATACGATAAGCAACAACCAACAACAGCACATTCTGATTTATTTGTTTATCTTACTAAATATTATTTTTCATGTGTATATTTTGTACACCTACACAGGTGTATTTGTGTGTCTACAAACATGTATTTTGTAAATGATGTATACCTGTGAAGTTTTATCTAAGCGAATTCAAATAAACTGTTTTCAAAACAACGCTTCAATGTTGATGGGGGCTTTCAACTTAGGCAAAATTTCAATCAAAGCGACAAAGAAAATAATGTAGTTCTACAGGGGAATTTATTTTTTCAAATTAATCGATTTTTTTAAATAAGAGGGTTAAATATGTCCAAGTTCGACTGTACAACAGTACCCAGTGGAGAAGATAAAATATCGTTCTGTAGTATCTTAACCATCTCATTTTTTGGAATTAAAATAGCAAATATTTCTAAAAATAAATATATTCAAACACATTGTACCAAAGAATTTTAGATCAAAACCGTTATCATCTCTAATTTGATTGGAAATGTTCATCTAGTAACTAATGAGTAAGAAAACATGTCTAAACATTAATGGATACGAAGCAAGAGTTTCTATCTGTTAAAGTAAGACAACATTTTTTGAAATTTTCTAAAATACAAAATCTTGGCACCTTTCTTTTTGAATGGGATAATGCGGCGGTGTAACAAATGTGAATCTTGTTTTTCTCAGATGTGTATAAGAAAATATCTTAAGCTTGATCACATAATCATGGCTCTGCAATGCTGGAAGTACATAAATCATGTTTAAAATACATTATTTATCTGAGACAGAACGTCTTTCTGCTACATATAAGATAAAATTATTGTAATTTGGTATATAATTGATAACTGCCTATGAGTATAACAATTGGACCACAAGTATCTTGCTGTTTATGAAATAGTGATATCAACAATTACATAATTTCTGACGGTTCGGAAACAAAAGAGTATTATGATTAATTATATTTTTTTTGACAATAAGGAAACTGGATTATTTTATGTTTGCAAACGATAAAACATCATCTACTATAACTTTGACGTGTTTCATGGAATACAACTTGCGTGCGTTTAACAAAAAAGTGTATACTTCATTTAAGTAATAAAAAAGTTATTTAGCACCCTGTATTTTGAGACAAAAATTCAGCAATAAATGTCTCAATTTTTTGTAATGCAAAATAAAAAAGGGATTACTAAGTGTAAAGTTTTAGGGATTTATTTATTTTGCTCTCAATGTCCCAGGGAGTTTTAAAGCTTAAAAGGAATAAGTACAAATGTAGAAAGTAAATGACCATAATTTTTCTTGTGCAAGAGCAGGGAGAGCTTATCAACATAGTCAAAATTAGTACGTTTCATTACTTACTATACTGTAGTGGAATTGTGGTAACACAAAAAAACATTTTGAAAGATTTTTATAAAACCTTTTCAGTTTATCAGATTAGTTTGTTTTTAGAGGTTGAGCTTTAAGAAGTAAGCTACATTCTTTGGGCGGCAGGAGGGTAAAGGGTTCGGGGAGGTATGTTGATTTTATTTTCATTTGTTGGTAGAAAAAGGCAATTTAACTTAATGATAAATATAATTCTACATCCTTTGAATCCAATTTTACAAAAGATCAATTTGCCTTCAATTTTGTCTTCCCAAATTGTTAAATGGCTGTATGATATTACCGTTATACTGTCTGTTTTTATAACATGTCTTTCTTATTTTAGACATTTTTGTTTTGCACCTTCAGTGCTAAATTTTTTACCTTTACCCTTACATTTATTAGTAAGATCATAATTCATTCTGTGTAGGTAAAATGATGTAATAGAAACATTTGAAGATGCAAATATTGCCGTCAATTTACAATTGTTTTAATGGCTAGAACTTAAAAACTCTTGTAATTTGCACAATGCATTATTTTGTGGTACAAAATTATTTTGATATTTTAGTTTAAACATGGTCCCGGGGCAAATACGGTATATACATATTTTCTTGCTGGTACCGCAAGTTGTATTACAGACAAACATGAAAACTGATAAAGCTTCCAACGACATTTTTGTTTGTAAGCATTTCTACGTTGAATGTCTTCTTAATGAGCTTTCTAAAGATGATAAAGCAAACAATCCTATTTATACCGAAACAATTGTACCACAGATGAAGTTCTTTTTCAATCAAAGGGAAGTTCTTAAGTCTTTCGGTTCAATTTAAAGCAAAAATAACTAGACCTTCCTTATTTTCCCGGATTCCTAAACTTCACAAAAGTCCATAAAAGGGAAGATATTTAGCAAGATGTTTCTCTAAGTGTACTATGTACTTGTCAACAATTGTCAGTGATTCCTACATTAAGTTTGACGATGGTAAAAAGATGGCCTTCATAGTTATTCAGAAAAAGGTCAATTCTTCAACATGCGTGAATGAAATGTTAATTTTCAAAAAAAAAAAAAAAAAAAAAAAAAAAAAAAAAAAAAAAAAAAAAACACGAGAACATCTTGTGGCAGATGCTTTATCTCTTGTAAAAACTATAAAGTTATTTTATTCTTCTATACATTTAAACAACGTTTGAAACATTTGATTTACTTGTATTTCTTTTACAAAAACCGGTACACCAAGATATAGATATCTAGTGTTCAATAGGGATCCTGGTTATTTTGTTAAACACCATACTGACTGCAAACAAAATAGACAACATATTTTTATGTTTGGCAATGTTATTTTCAAACAAAAAATCGGAACTTAAATTGGAACATTCTGCATCTTTCCTTGCTGATTTCTTTCTTTATTCATATGAATCAGAATTTTTGCAGAACCAAATTTTAAGAGAAGACGCTTTATCATTCAATTCCGCATACAGATATATAAAGATGAAGTTTTGTTTCTTAAAAATCCCCACTTGGGAGAATATGAAAATATCATCTATCCTAATGAGGTATAAATAAAAGATATCAGTGTTTTTCTATGTTTTAAATCTTCTGCTTCGTTTTCGGACTTATATCTCAATTATGACACCGACAAAAGGTAACATCTGAAGCTATACATAAACGTGATGGGTTAAATTTTCTATTGTCAACGTTCCGTTTCTTTGCAGTTACGTACATTCCTGCTTATGGTGTATATATTTTACAGTCAATACGTTAGGGTAGAGCTTGTTTCCAAGACCCTTAAAGTTTTATCACAATATTGTTGATAAGTATGAAGCTATTGTATCCAAACTTATAGCGGTTTATTTGACTTCCCACTGTAACCTGTTTCCTCCATTCATAAATTTTAATATCCACGTGACAGATATAGCTAGCGAGGTTGTTTGCTGTTTGTAGAATATTTTAGCTTTTTTGACAGCTTTATAACTTTAAAAATCTTTACACCAATTCATTTTTCATAGTGTTATTTATTTGAGGTTATTTTCGTTGATGTGTGCTTATTAAGATTTTAAACATAAAATCAATGGAAACCAGGGTTTCAATAACTGTGCACCAAATACCATGACTAGTTTATCAATGTCTACACCTAAGCGCAGTATAATGACACTTATAGTGAACATTAAGCGTACTAGATTAGGTATACTGGACCCTGTAATACAAAGATGTGAGTAAGTCAGCATATAGTACTGGACCAAGCACAATAACTCCTAGTATGAAAGATTGCAGTGCTGGAGCAAGTTTAATGGATACTTTATCAAGTGTGGTTCAATATTGTTAATTAGACAATTCTAAATGTCTTAATGTTATCATATTATAGTATTAGACCGATGGACCCGAGGGTTTCTGAAAACTAGACCCAAGTACAATGCCCCCCTGTGTGTCAAACTAGATTAATAGACCAAGTAAACTTCTCTCAGTAAGTCATACTATTGTACTAAACCAAGTACATTAGCACCCAAGTTTGAACCAAGTGTAATTACCACTTGTGTGTTAAATGAGAAATCAGACCTAGTTAAATGTCTTGAGTAATTCCGACTTGACAAAGTACATAGGTAATGGAATTGAAATGATAATCTTAATACTAGAACAAATAAAATGGTTCAGGGAATTCAAATTGTAGTATTTCTCAATTACTTTTGTCCCAGGATGTTTTACTAAAATACTAGATCAAGTAAAATATGGAGTAATTCCGTTTTATGTTTCAGTAAATATCCCAGCGGTTAACTCGGCTTAGTTATGGATTGTCTTAGAAATTGGCCAACAACAAGAAAATAACAATCCAAAAGTGAACCAAAAGGCTACTACTGAAGTTCTAAACTAGTATTAACATTGGATTGATTTTCGCGCTGCTTTTTATAAGCTAGCTTTTTACACCATGTAGGCACTGCTTTCTGTGGATCAATATGAAAAAAGAATTTATTACCGGCTAAAAATTTACTGAATGACTGGATGACAAGATGTTCATAAATAAATAAAAGACTTTGAGAAAATATGTATATATATATATATATATATATATATGGCGAGGCCGGTGATATTGCGCGTCCGGTGATTCTGCGCACCTGTATTTCCACCGTATTTTGAAAAAAATGGTACCAAAATAAAACAGATTTTGCCTATAAAAATTTTAAATAACGTTTTTTCTGTAGATAAATTCCGATAATGTTTCAGAATAATACAGATAATTTACAATTTCATTCAATTTGTTGAAGTTTGTTGTGTATATAGTAGTCAATACGCAATTTTGAAAACTGTTAATTATTGTTATGCGTAACATACTGATCATTTGATTGAAATAAAGAGAAACCGTCAGAGAAACAGTCGCATCACCATGACCAATGTAGTATATTTATAAAAACAGAGTTAATCACCATTGCGAGGAATCACCGAACATTGTTTACATTTGTGAAGATTGGGGGTGAAAGCATTCTTTATATTGTAGAAGTATAAAATCGTTTAGAAATCTTGAATTTTTTACATTACAACAACAATATTGAGTTGATTTTTCAGTCAAACAAAGTGTTTTGTAATCATTTATGTCGTTTGGTCGTAACACGAGAGAATGAATATATATATATATATATATATATAACTATATATATATAGTTATATATATATATATATATATATATATATATATATATATATATATATATATATATATATAACTATATATATATAACTATATATATATATATATATATATATATATATATATATAACTATATATATATATATATATATATATATATATATATATATATAAATACACGATGCTGTATAAAACGTCTAAAACAAATCATTCACTTTTCAGTCTTTCACAAAAACGGTCAACCAAGATATAAATATGTAGTGCTCAACAGGGATTCTGGTTATTTTGTAAAACACCATACAAACTGCAAACAAAAATATACTGAAGATACCATCAACAAAATGATAGAGTTTTTGATATATTTGTTGTGTTTGGCAATATTATTTTTCAACAAACAATCGGTATACCAATGGGCAAAAACTGTGTTCCTTTGTTTGCTGATTTGTTTCTTTATTCATATGAATCAGAATTGTTACAGAACTTTGTCAAATCTGGAGAAAAGACTGTCGCTAAATCATTCAACTACACATACAGATATATAGATGGCGTTCTTTCTCTAAATAACCACAAATTTGGAGAATATGTGAATGTCATCTATCCGAGTGAGCTTGAAATAAAAGACACGACAGATTCTCCATGTTCTGCTTCATATTTGGCAATTATGACACCCATGAAAGGTTAAATCTGAAGCTATACGACAAACGGGATGACTTCAATTTTTCTATTAACAACTTTCCGTTTCTTTGCAGTAATATTCCTGCTTCTACTGCGTATGGTGTATATGTTTCACAGATAATACGGTACGGTAGAGCTTGTTTTCACTATGGTATAAACTTTCGTGGTTTTGGTATGGAGAGCATTTTCGCTGGTATAAATGTTAAGCGACCGCGAAAATAGCGAACATTAATACAAAGCGAATATTTCTACGTATACAGTATATTTCACTTACCATAGTTCTTTGTTCCTTTCATACTCAAAATTGACTTGCACGTGCCGTGTGTAGCTAGCTAGACAGGAGGTGCTTACCCTTCCGGAGCACCCGGCCTAACCTCCTTGATGGAAGTTCACGTGTATAACATATTTTGCCAGTTTGCAAAGTTTTTTTTCTTTGTTTTTGGGATTGTGATATGGACAAGAACTGGTATGTTTGTTTTATCGTTATTTTTATTATTATTATTAATTATTATTATTATTATTATTATTATATATTATACAATTATAGCATTGTGATGAGGTCGATATGTCTTTTATCGACTGAAGAAAATCGATATCGACCGAGGACGTAGTCCGAGGTTGATATCGATTTTCTACAGTCGATAAAACACATATCGACCGAAATCACCATGCTACAATTGCTTTATTATTAAATCCGACCATAAATGTGTTCACCTTTAAAAATAAAGATCATACATTCTTATATATCAACAATAACATGTACGTGTGGATGCCATTTAAAAACAATGACTACAACGCGGAGCGGAAAACGCTCACGGAAGAACCCGGGCACGTGCTCCAAGTCAATATGATGTTTTTGCACGCGCTTCTGTGCAATATGATATTTATCGCAAACCACGTGATGCAATCTAAGCCAATGGGAATGTTTTAATAATATGATTTAATAATAATAATAATAATAATAATAATAATATATATATATATATATATATATATATATATATATATATATATATATATATATATATATATATATATATATTTATATATTTGCAAAATAAAATCACTACTGAAAAGTTTGAATTGTGTTCATTGCCTTAAAAGTACTATTTAATCTGCAAATATATGGCAAATCGTATCAGCCAGATTGAACGTTAAGAATAGGATTGTTTTTTCTTTGTATTCAATGTTTAGTGTTTCTTTCACACTAACCCTGTCCTGAAGTCAATTTAGACACAAACTTGTATACGACATTTTCTTTTCTATTTCTTTAAAAATTTCGGTTATTTGCTCTTAAAATCGATCATAGTTAGACATATCTTTTTCACTAAGAACATTTATCATCCGATATTAGTTAAATATGTGACACGCAATTTAGTTTCACGTTTAAAGAATACATTAAACGTTATATATATAAATCACAGTTTTATTGATAAATTTTATCTCTTGGTGAGTAAAACACGCCATAAGAAGATAACAAAAATTACTTCCTTCTTTATACATTAGTACACAGATTTTTAAAAACAGTCATGTTTATTTTTATGAAACGTATCCTGAGTTTTACAGTGCTGTTTTCGTCAGGTAAATGCCTGTTTTTGTTTTTGCGACTTATTTTTTGTCATGAATTGAAAGTTTTTTCTCTCTCTCTCTCTCTCTCTCTCTCTCTCTCTCTCTCTCTCTCTCTCTCTCTCTCTCTCTCCATTTTATTCTTTCGGAATTTTGTTGTCGCAAATCAAGATTTTGACTTTACATAACAGTTGTCAAATCTGACATTTTTAAGAATTAACCAAATAATCGGCAATGCTCTACAGCGCTGTTAAAATCGACTATACATTGACAAGAACAAAACACGTATATAAACGTAATACATCATATCACAAAATTACATTAAAAACATAACACTGAATCAAATATAGTTGAAAGCTTTGCATAGGATATCAATTTAAAAGTACAAAATAAAAGCACCAGGTTGATTTAAAAAAATTTAACAGTACTGACAAAGAGAAAGCAAAATAAAATAATGCAATTTGACGCAACTAGCAGAAACTGCAGATATTTGCATGCAACACTTTGACATGAGTTACCAGACTACCGATTTATGTGACTCTTAAATTGCGTGAGATATCTTGTCTAAAACGGTTTGACAGCTTATTCCACAGTCTGGAACCAATTAACTGAAGAAAATTGATCCCATATCTTGTTGTTTTGAATCTAGGAATTTCTGCTTGATTTTGGTGCCTAAAATAAAATTAGTTTTAAAAAAATTAGAATGATATCTTGGAGTTGTCAGAAGTTTTGTTAGTATATACAGGTGCAACTTAAACTACTAAACATAGGTTATTTTAACTGTGAAATCACTAGCCTTTCAGCGGCCAAGTTTTAATATAAAGGTGCAAATAAAACTTTTATGCCCCACATCAGCCTATATTTAATTGTTATTATCACGCGTTATTTTATAATGATAACACTTTATAATTAAAAGTTTTAATTTTCAATACCAAAATTGAGTTTTTTCTTATGAAATTTGAACAAAAATGTTTGATGGATTTAACTGAAGCCAATAATGTTACAATTTCTATGTTGATTGGAGATCTTAATTTATTTAGTCACTATAGAAAATTTATAAATGTTATGATTAAAACAACAATATGTCACGCAAAGCCGAGAATAGATTGTCGGCAGTCTATAGCACAAGCTTAGTTTAACTACGTTTCTAAGGTTCGAATACCAATCTAGACAGATTCTACTTTTTATCTGACCCTGTGCTAAGCCTTAGACCATTGTCCATCCAATTTTTTTAAAAGTACTTCCATTTTATAAAAAAAAGGTTATAAACTTTGGCTGAAGAAATCATAACACAACGTCTTAGGACAAGTTCCAACCTAACACACACACACACACACACACACACACACACACACACACACACACACACACACTGTTTCGAGTAGACAACATGTCGAAGATAGCCAGTTTTCAGTCGGATCTGAGCCGGTTATTTGACAGAGAAATATTGTTCACTGTTACTTAATAATAATAATGTCGTTATATTTCTAAAATTCAACTCGTTCACTGTTTCTTTAAAGTCAATCATAGTGTGGTCCTCTTTATTCCTTGAATACGGTTACATTTAATAAGTAAGAATATTATTAAGATTTTATTTTGATGTGAGGCACTTTATTACATGTCACAAAAAATGAGTTTGAAAAAATGGTATTATCCAAACAATAATAAACACATATAAAAAAGATAGTTTATTCTAAAGTGAACAAGAAACCAGGAATTGCCACCATATAGCCCACCTGAATGGATGTCTCATTTTTGGCCGGGTTGCACGAAGTACAAATCCGGTTAATAGTATGGTAAAAAACGGGCAGTCGGGCGGTGGGGCGATCGGGCGGGCAGGCGGTGAAAATAGGGTACCAACTCTACTCCATTTACAGTTTTCAACCAAAAACCTTGAAACTTCACAGAATGTTTCTATAAATATTGAAGATGTGCACCTGGATTTTTGGAAATATTTCAGGATTTTTTCCCCATTTTTCCAGATTTTGAAACTTAGCTACTTTGTACTGTATATATCAAAAGATTATCAAAGATGTGCACCTGACTTGACTTCATGGAATCGTTTTCCAGAGTTTAAAAAAAGAGTACCTATTTAGTTAAATAACTCCTCCTTCATTGTTTCATTATATATATATATAATAAATAAATAAGTATATATAATATTCATTACAACCCGGGCAAGAAATATATATATAATGATATATATAATAAATAAATAAGTATATATAATATTCATTACAACCCGGGCAAGAAATCACATAGATCGTATTGTTATAATGTCGTATTTTCTGAATGACGTCATTACTATTTACTTTGTTACTATGCTATGAATGTTACTATGTAAAGCGTCTGAAGATGTAATGAAAGCGCTAATGCTTTACAAAATCTTGTATATATATATATATATATATATATATATATATATATATATATATATATATATATATATATATATATATATATATATATATATATATATATATATATATATATGTGTGTATATGTATATATATATCCTCAAGACGCCTAAATTCGCGGTAGGGTCAAATTCGTGGCAGGTTGTTGACACCGGATATCATTTACAGGAAGTACATCACTGCATACACTCAAAGTCAAATAGGCGCCCAAAGTGTCAAACTTTCCATACTTAGTAAGACAATTTTTAAATATGTCCTAAACTGATAAGAAAAAATAAAAATATCAAAAGTTTCGATTTTTGACAGATTTCACTATTCCCAAATTATTCTTGAAGTTATCTTTATTTTAAATCACAAGTAAAATAATAACGATGTAAACTATGTTGTCTCGAAGAAGAGAGTCTGGCCTATTTACCCGATCAACATCTGAAACTTTTGTGTCAAGTAATACTTGTTTTGAGTGTCATCAAAACCGTGTGTCTCTTACGCTATATTTAGTAAAATGCATGCATTTTTCACTATATAATATGATGTAAAATGACGTGAATTCCGCATGTCATACCGGAAATGCCTAATCGTTTTTAATCCTTGTAATAACTGTGTAATCAATAGTAATCCAAAAATTTGCGTTGTTTATCTAAACTAGATCATTAAAATATATTTTTTTAAAACAGTCAGTCTTGTAAACTCTAACCAGGAGAAATCTCGTGATCCGAGAGACTTCCCACGAGTTTGGCCACGTTTTTCCAAAATGGCGTCTGCCGAGAGGGTTTTGTTTACAAACGATGTTTTCCGGTATATTCATATGAAAACAACTAAATTTTTCTTCATTTTAAAGCAAAGTGCAAGAAATGTAAAACGGAATTGACTTTTTTACTATTTACTTACGATTAGCCATTAAATTTAGCAACGAACTGTAAGTACCACGCATATTGGCATATCGGAGGATATATATATATAAATGGAAGGATTATATTAAATGTCCATTTTATTCTGTTTGATAGGTTTACAACTTGTCTCTGGAGGAATGCAAAAGACCATTTACAGTATATATATATATATATATATATATATATATATGTGTGTGTGTGTGTGTGTGTGTGTGTTTGAGTTATCAGTTTACTATTCAATTGTTTGTGGTTTTCTTTAAGTACTCCTGTTTTCCCAACCATTCAATAATAATACAAAAAATAATAAATACAACAACAATATTTTTTGCGAGTGAACGGAATAATATAAGGAATTTAAAAAAATATCACAGCTAAATGTATGCCCCAGGAAAAATGAAAACTAAAATCTAGTACAATCAAATTGCTGTAGGTAGATCAATAAACATGTTTTAAAAAACTCTGATTGTCAATTTTAAAATTTTATTTTGCCTAAAAATTATATTATAATTATTATTATTATTATTATTATTATTATTATTATTTTATTATTATTATTATTATAATTGGGAGTACTTAGGAAAAATGTTTTTTCTTACTTTTTAAAATTTAGAAATGAAATATCCATTTTTTTTGGAAGTGAAATCTTTATACTATGTATGACAAATAACGTTTACCAAATAACAATATTTTACTTTACTCAAACTGTAAATATATTATTGTATATTACTGGGTATATATAACTTTATAAACATGCAAATCAATTTTGAAAATTATAAGTTACATCATGTTAAATACAGGTGTGGGTCTGAATCTAAGGAACGTATCTTAAAAACAAAAGGATTAATAATAATCTTAATTATCGGTACATGTCAAATGGATGTTAATTCCACTTCATTAAATCATTTTACCATGAAATTATCATAAAATGCTAATCTAAAAGTTCAGATTTTCTTCTTTTATTAGTTGGTAAATAATATTCTGTGGGCTACTTTAATGGTGTGACGTCACCACATGGAAACCTCAATATTGAACTTTTTAATTTGGATTTCTGGAAATGTATCAGAAATTCATCGATATCTGCCTTATTTTGGAATGGAATTTTATGGAATATCGCTTAAGCCATATTTAAGTACGACGAATAAAATATGTCAAAACTAAAAATCGTTACAGGTACCCTTTTAAATAAACAAAAATGATTATCTATGTGTATTAATGTTTATACCTTTTTTAATTGCTGTGCCAAATGATCTTCAAACTGCTTCTGTAGATCACCAATATCAGGTAATGTGTCTATACATACATAATTTTCATTTACAACAATATGATTACATGATATTCAGTTTGTCATGTGTTTTTTAAATACATGTTTGTTTCTCAACATATCTTTTTTGACATTTAAAAATTTAAAAAAAGCCCTTAAGTGGTAAATGGAATGAAATTGATGAAAATAGGATTTCTGACCAACCAAGACATTTTTAAAAAGTAGAACACCAAAAAAAGGCACAGAGAGAGAGAGAGAGAGAGAGAGAGAGAGAGAGAGAGAGAGAGAGAGAGAGAGAGAGAGAGAGAGAGAACATTTAAATTATATTTAGGTAATTGCATTTCCTCTGCATAAGTGCATTAGTGTAAAAGTAAAAATAGTAGTTCCTAACAAATAAATTAAATAAGTTCTTTTTAAGCATTTTTGCTACACTGACTTTTAGATGAAACAAGCCTCTTCATGGTTTTGGTCTGGGTGAACAAGTGATCTACACTGGGCCTATAACGGACACCATCTTTAACTGACTATATTCTAATCTTAAGTAAGTCAGATTATTTATCAGCTGGACTACCACTTCAGTTTTCTTCATCATCCCTAAACTGAACAAAGTAAACTTTTGATATAGTCGAAAGAATCTTGACTTTGTCACTGTCAGACTAATTTTTTAACAGTATAGCTTATAAAAATTCATTTTTTTAACCAAGTGCAAATGTTGATGACTTACCTAAATCTTTACTACGAAATTCAAGAATTGGATCAATCAAATCATTTTCTGTAAACTGCTGCCTTTTTGTCTTCAAAACCTTAAGGCCATGATCTATTAAAATATTTGTTTCATGATCCAAAAGCCGTTGTTCATGACGCTGGAAAGTGCGTTTATTGGTAAATTCTTCACAACAAACTGGACAAATGTACCTTTTTCATGATTTTGCCCGCAAGAATGAGTAAAAAGTAATTAAGGCAAGTTATTAAAAAGTAGAAGCAAACAAAGTGATTAAATGCAACAAGACAAGCTTTAATGGGATAAATGTTTGAATATAATTTTTTGCAATATCATATAATAAATATGCACACCTTATTTTTGAGCACAGGGATTGTGATATATATCAATAAATTAAACTTCAAACCACCAGGGTATCAGAATTAAGAATTCGTTATGATAGATTTCATTCATAACCAAATTACACAAACATGTATTTCACTTTATTTTATTCGAGATGATTCTCTTTCAGCGAAGTATGTATGTATGTGTGTACCGGTATATACAGTATGTGTTGAGAGAGATTTATCTTGGTAAAATGTGTGTTTGTTCGACGATGTCATGACATTTCTGAATCTAAACTTGTTATCTCTTTTTAAGGTCAATCATATTACCACTGTAATCGGACAGGCAATACATTGGAACAAGCTATAAGCAACTGTGGTGATGCAAATGGTAGACTTTTGACTGCAGCAAACTTAAAAGAAATGGATCTATTGGAGTTATTCAGAGCAAATGTTACAGAATTTTGGATATCTAATATAATTAAAGTGGCTCATGCTGTTGAATATAAAGGTAGTTTTTTATTATTGAGAACTATAATATAAATCTGATAAGATTTATGAAGACATTTCGACTCTGTTATTTGTATGACTTTTTATAATGTTGAAATGTAGCCACAAAATTATTTTGACATTTCGTTATATAAACTATACAAACTGACGGCAATGTTTGCGAGATTTTAGAAAATATAAAGCTACATGTTAATTTTTCTCTAGGTCTGTGTCAGTTCTAAGCCTACATTGTGGCATTTGCTGCTGTAAGGGTAAACGCCGTATAATTGTTCTGATAAATCCATTTTTCTTTCTTTGTTATGCACATATTGCACATCAAAATTTAGCAGGTATTTGTGTTATAGATTTACTACCCATGAGCGGGTACCGCTGCTGGTGGAGTAAAACTCCCCAAGGGGATTCCATAACTCAGTAAGCAGTACTTTGTGCTGTCAGAAAATATACCATTTAGCAAAATTTTCAGTCGTCTTTATTTTTGAAATTGATTTAAAACTAAGGTTTGTTACCTCATGCAAACCATTCCTCAGCTGGATTGTGATACATACAATTTTGGAACTTTAGATTCATTATTTTTCAACAGTTTGGCTTATGTTTTTTATCTATCAAACTTTTCGGCCCCTAGTGTCACTGATGAAGAATGATTTTTCGAAATGTGCACATATAGCACATCAAAATTTAGCAGGTATTTGTGTTATATATTGTTTAATTGATTTTTAGGATGTTATGTGTATTCAAAATCACAATCTCAAAGTAATCCAGATTCATTAGGAGGAATAAATTTAGTTGATTGTCAAAAAGTGTGTGACAACAATAACAACATCTATCCATTATATGGCTTGTATGTAAGTAACTTGATATCAAGATTGCGGTTCATTGTGAAATGAGGTGAAATAGAAACGTGTATATTTTTATTACTTTAGATAATCATGTACTTTTATAAAACGTTAGAATTTCACCTGAAGCTCGATTATTTGTGATTGTCATAAAGACATATTTTGGTATAGAAAACTAATTGTTTTAGAAAAACGAAACAAAGCGAAAAAAGGAATATGATCCACAAGAATTACCATTTTCTGATGTTGAATACCTGGTGCTGTATAGATACTCGATAACACTTTTGTTTCAATGGGTCCTTAACCCCCTTGTCAATACTTAACCAGCCGGTAACAAGGTGATTGAAGTAGAATTGTCGCGTTTTTCAATTTCAACCACCTCGGCACGAGCAAATAATACAATTTACCAGAACAAAAGATACAGAGATGGTTATTTCTCAGTTTGAATTTAAATATATAACACAATAAAACAAATTAACTTATTCCTTATCAGTGACACAACAAAAGTTGACAGATAAAAAAGATTCACTAAAAATTTGAAAATCAATAAATCCAAAGATCCAAAGTTATAACAATGCAAATTCAGCTAAGGAATGTTTGCAAAATGGAACAAACCTTAGTTCTAAATTTATCTAAAAATTAAAACGGCTATAAAATATGCAAGAAGGTATATTTTCTGACAGCACATAGTACTGCCTACTGAGATATAGATACCCTCTTTGATCTTTACTCCACAAGCAACTGTAACCTCTCAGGGTAGATAATGTTTAACGCAAATACCTATTCAATTGTAATGTATCATATGTGCACATTTCGGAAATTCATTCTTTATCAGTGTCACTAAGGGCCGAGAAAGAAAGATTGTAAAGCAACATTTGTACACATGACATATTTACCTGAAACAATTTCAAATGACAACTCAAATTCAAAATATCTGTCAAAATTTTTCACCTGTCGTCTATGGTGATAATGTTGCTCTGCTCAAGCGATTGACCACCATAGACAAGTATAACTGTATTATTTTCAATGATGTTACTGAATGAGACATAGAAATCTATTTTAGTTTCATGTGCTAAGTTTCATACAACGTTTCTTTTAATAATAATAATAATATATATTTGTAGATAAAAATAAATTTGTTCCTTAAAAACAAATATTTACAGGGTAATAATTGTGTTTGCATAAACAGAAACGAGTCACATTTTAATCTTTCAAACCAAAGTTGCTTCGATAACTGCAGTATTGATACTTTGGAGTTCTGTAAAGTTACTAAACTCATCGCACTCTATAAAAAGATAAGTAAGACCATTTTGATTTTATTACTATGAGCGGGATATATGGTTTCTCATATTATTTTGTACATATGAAAAATTATTACTGCTCATGACGTATTGAAAAAACATTGCATGTACTTTCGTTTTGCAACAAAGTTTTCGTTAATTTGGACAAACTATTTTTTGTGGTATCTCGCAATACCTTATCAATATACAGTCACCTGCTAATACTAACTTCGGTTGGTTGAACATCATTCGTTATATCATGTTGTATAATTCATTTGGACCCATAGAATGCAAATAAGCGAATACGAAAGCACCGCTGACTTGTCTTGTGTGCAAGGTATTTTGAAAAGGTTTAAAAGCTATTTTCATTGTACAATTATTTTTATTTCTAGTTTGCAATACTTAACTAATACACTATTTTAAGTCTAGTTGCTTTCAGAGAATTGCAAACATCCATTGTAAAAAGGTAAGATAAACAGACTAAATATAGCAAAAAGCGCTAAACCTGATCGTGATACAACCCGATATAAAAAAATAGAAAAAAGATCTAATTTTTTAATGAATGGAATGTTTAAATGTTTATTATCTTATCGCACAGGAAATGACAATACGATACTTCAGACGAATAATCTTGTAAAAAATAAGTGTATAGTACTTAAATATAGCAAAAACTACTAGACCTGTTCGTAACAGAATCCGATATAAAACTAAGTTAAGAATAAAGATTTAGATATTTAACGAATGAAATTTTTAAAAGTTTGTGTAACGCAAAATGTCATTATTTTATTGCACAGGAAATGAAAATAAGATACTTCAAATAAATAACCTTGTGAAAAATAAGTGTATTGTACGAATCAATACAACGAGCAGTTCAACAGAAAACTGTCAGAAGAACCTACAGTATCGATGTAGTAAGCTAACGTTTGATTTGTTATTAGTATAGATTTTTTGTTTTACTAAAATTTTAAAAATGCAGTACATGTATACCTTAACTATAAATTACAGTGCAAATTGACATAATTGAACCTTCATGTGTTGTCATTTTAAGATGAAAAGTTAAAACATGTAAATGAGGCAGAACTAAGGAGGTTAAGGTTTATACGGGCATCTTAAAAGATATCTGATGTATTATGAAACGCTTTTAGGTACTACAACAATAAAACTTCATCCGTATCTTGTCCATTCTTTTGCAACAAGACAGAGACTCGGTACATGTTTGAAGTGATATAATAGAGCATTGTTAGTCATTGTAGCTACCTTGCATACTTGTACCTTATTGCATATTACTTGTTTTCGAAAAGGCAATTATGTTACACATTTGGCTAAACATTTTATTTATTATTGAACGTTTTCGTGTTTTTTTCGTATAATTCTTAAAAGTTTCAAGTTAATGTCAATGTAACAATTAATTATGTACTCTCTTTTACATTTTGTGTAGATGGAAGCACTCAAAACGGTACATTCTTGAATGCTTTGGAAAATTGCGGAAAAGAATTGGATCGTGACCATACTTCGGTTTTATCCTGGAGACCAATGTTTTTCCCGACTATCGACGGTATTGAAGGTAGATAAATTTCATAAAATATAAAAAAGCAGAAATGAAATAATAACTGTTTAAAAAAATTTAAAAATTGTGAATTTTTATTTTTTTAACTCAGAATTTGATTTCCTATGTTTCTATTTTCCGTTATTTTGTATAATTATGCTAACTATTCTTTAAAAAGAAATATCTTTTTGTGGTCTTTTTTCAAAAAATTCCATTTGTCGTATTACATAAATACCCAAAGGAAAAAGAAAAGCAGGGTAAAATTTAGAGGTGATTTGTGGTCAATTCTATGAATGGTATTAAATTTGGTTCTACACTATCAATAACGATATTTCATGAATTATTTCTGAATATTTCACTGAATTATGACCTTTACTTTTAGAGTTATTAGATTACCTCATTAAATCGTTTTAAATTGGGGTATAGTTCTCAGTTCCGGGTATGTCAATATCCCGCAGCTGTCACAACCCTTATTCTCCTGTGCATTGAGTGTTTTACTTTCTTACGGGGATATTGTTCCACTCTTCAAACAAGGCATTTCTCAGTTGATCGAGCGTAGTGGTAGGGTAGTTCTGACGCCACCTTACCCTCCTGTCGAGTTCGTCCTAAAGATGTTTAATTGGAGACAATCTGGACTATAGGCTGGCAACCAATCGGCTGAATGTTATGATTAGTCAGAAACTATCTACAAACTCCTGCAACATGAGAACGGGCATTGTCTTGTTGAAATATGAGATTCTGTTCTTGGACTAAAGGAACAGCAACCGGGCAAAGGATTTCATCCCTATACCTACAGCGGTCAGAGTCCCATCCAACACAACCAACGATGATTAACCCCGTGAGATTATCACCACCAAACTTTCCACCCCACTAACGCATGCGTAGGCGAAATGTTCCCTAAGTCGTCATATATACGTCGGTCTCCATTGCCTCATTGGATTCTGGGAGTATGTGCCGCCGACCAAGTCATTTGGCTCTGGTGATGCGGACGAGTGAGAGGCAGACCGACGCATGGACGTCTACATTGCAGACCCGCCTCACGTAATCGGTTCCTTACAGTTTTTGAGTAAATATGACGGTTATGCTTGCCTATTGTACTAATATTGTTAGTAGTTACAATGGCAGTAACGTACCGAATACGCAGGTTGGCAAGAGGTATAGCCCTGTCGTGAGATAAATTGGCAGAAACGCACGGAAGCCCTGTTTAAGGTCGGTCGGCAAGCCCCCCCCCCCCTTTTTCTCTGTGGTAAAAACATTCACGTCGAACTACCTATCAACCTGCCGTTGATTTTGATCTCGCATAAGTAACGCAATGGCCTGACATCTCTGAACTTCCGAAAGTCTTGCCATTACCGTATAAAATTAAAATAGGGTTTTGATTACTGCAAAGAGTGTGTTGATTTCAAGAGTATCGAATGATATGAAAACTGTGTTGACGAAAAAATCAAATTTATTCTGCACGGAGTTTTTGCTTTTGACGGCTTGCACTACGTGACAATGTATGTAATGCATGTAAGTTTTCTTCCCGTGTTGAGAACAGTAACCCAGATAATAACCTGATTGATTTTCATGATAATGTTTCTTTTTCCTTTGGGTATACAGTATATGCATACGACTATATGATATGAAACATTAAAAAACAATTTTTCTAGACATAATTTAAACAAGTTTATTGATTATTGTGTTCCTTATTTAAACTATAACTTCATAAATTTTTGATTTCTTTCCTTGACAAAATTTACAGTTAAATATGTTTTATACTAACAATAACTTGAATGAAATGAAACCACTAAAAAACTTTTTCCAAAAACAACAAATCGCAAAATACCACAGTAGCTACATAAGTTGGAATCGTGGTGATTTCCGTACATTAAGGACGTTAAGGTTAATAAAAAGAAAGTTATATTTTTTCAATGAATAAATTTGCAAAGAAAAATTATTTGATGTGAACTTTTAAAAAATAGGATGATCAAAAACACTAACATTTCTTTTTAACACTACTTCCGTAGATCTGAAGGATAGCAAACAGAAAAAATTGAAGATGACGATATGCCAGTCTTTTAAAGTGGAAAAAAATCTTACTCGCATGAAAGAACGAAATTGCACAGATTCGCTACCATATATATGTAAAACAGGTGATTCAAAAATTTAGAATTTTATATAAAGTCTTACATAAAAATAAACAGCAATAAACATTTTTAGCCTGCAAATCATGTTTTGAGTTAACACGTAATAAAAATAAAAACCCTTTGACTGATCAATTTTGCAACTACTAATTAGTGCTTCGATAGATTTAAACATGATGAAATTCTGTACTAACATTTTTTTATATTCCAAAGCACACAATGTTTTTTTGTGAAGTTGCTGGTTTCAAAACCATTGCAGCTTTGGCATAGTTGTTTTATGCTTCTGTTCTCTTACGGCATGAAATGTATATGGAATTACGTCATTATTGACCAAGTTTAAAACATGTATTTTAAATTTACATGTATTCCTTAGTTCTTTTTAACAAACAAGTGTTATTGTAACGATGTTAAGTGTTTAACTACATGTTTTTTATGATTATAGAAAAATAAAATATTTTCTTCAAAGATTGCAAAACAAACTCTTAGTTTTTTGTAAAACAAACTTTCTTGTACATAATATTTTTAAGATAGAAATCAAGCATATATGAACATGTTAATTATTAAAGTCTCTTAATCGTTATCTGCAAATAGACATAACAGATCATTTACCCAATTTTGACCATTTTGGGCTTACAAAAAGAAACATTTTAGCCATAATTAAAAAAGTTAAAGACAAAACTAATAAACAGACCAATAATGCGGCATTGTCTTTAGATTTGCAAAACATATTTCGTTTTATATGAAAAAATAGTTATGTTTTTTAATTTGCTAATTATCACTCTGATATGGCTCTTAACATGTTTATGTTTCAGAAGGCCAAGAGACAAATACTGCATATTCAAAATCATGTCTCTCCCAAAATTGGCAGACTGCCTCATTTAGCATCAACACAAACATATCTTCAACCGGAAGCAGTATTCATTCGTCAACAATGCCAGATACAAGTGTTGATGCTCGAGATACCAGAAGTGTCATCAACTATGCTTTAACGAAGGCATATAAAGGTGATTCGACTCTACAATCTAGTACAACTAACATCGACTACGCATCAAAGTTCTCATATATAAGAGATACAACTATACAATCTAGTACCCCCACGGAATCTGTAGCCACTGGAATGTCCAAAAAACGTTCGTATAATTTTTTCCAAGTTTTTCTGCCTTGTTGTGACACTTTCAATACAGAGGTGTTCATGACGTTTTAATATTTCTATATTTCAGTGCACTTACAATAACACTCTGGATAATGTAAATGCTGAATATTTTGCAATTGGTTCAAAACATTAAACCAGGCGCAGGTTATCAACCGAATAAAAATTATTTCGACTGGCAACAAGTCAGTCTGGTATAGTTTGGTATCGTTCTTTAGACATTAACAATTGATGCTCAAGATCATGATAAAACAAAATCCAGTTTATAGCTATAATTAAATAGGCATATGATATATGATAATCCAAAATAATGATAAGACTTCACTAGTATTTGAAAACTTTGTATCACTTCATTTTACTCAAAAAGTTTCATTTACATTCATCGGGAGTATGAAGTTGATTGTTGTTGCTATGCCATAGTCACATAACGTGATTATGATGTCATTAATGGAAAAGGAATGTAATTGTTCTATTGCTTAATTTGTATTTGGCTCTCAATTTTGTTTTAAAAAAGTACTCTTCTATATCACTTTGCCTCTCTGTGGTTTCTTTCACGAATCTGTAGATGGGAAAAATGGTACGTTTTGGGGGTTTTCTCGAGCACATTGTCAAATATGTCCACTAAGAGGTGCTTGTTCATATCGTGGTTGATTTCTTTATTGTCTATGAACTGTGACTCTAAGGCGTTAGCTTGTTACTGTTTGGACCACATAATGTTTTCCACAACTCTAACATGTGATGACATAAATCACATTATCACAACTCAGTTTGTTTTTGCTTTGACGTTGAAAACAAAGCCAGTGATAAGGCATTTTGATCGGCCTTTTTAACTTCATAGACTTCTTCGATGCAACAGAATCTCGCTTTTGTCAGTATTTTTCAATGACGGCGTTTGTCTTTAACTTTTATAATAATTTTGTTTTTTTCCAATATCCGCTTCATCCTCTCATTGTTACATAATACGGTAAGACTTTTGTAGATTCAGGATTTTTCGGATGGAATGTAGATACAAACAGATAACGTTTTCATTATTTCTTAATTGAATCCTTCGTAGTTATGTTTTCTCAATAGATCTAGCTTTTGAGATGCCATGATTAATTAATTGTTCAGAATAGTTTTTTCTAAAAAGAATCCCTTGTATTCCTGTAATCCAATGTTAAGTGTATGGTTTTCTGATACTATTGTGTAGTCTCATAGATAGAATATCAGGTATATTTTTTTAATATGTCGTGGATGACATGATTAAAATGTGACGTATTTTTTTGTGTTCCTAGTTTTGTAGTATTTATCTGTTTCGATTTTTTGTTCACAATCTATTTTACTAAAACATCTATTAACAGTTATTGAATGTGATCAGATTCCATTGTGAAAGTGATTGCAGGATGAAGTTCTTTAAGAAAGAATGAAACGAGTTCAGTGAATCTCTGTCTTTTTTCAAATAATAAAACAGTTGTCTATGAATCTTTTCCAATTTGTTTTAATATAAGTTTGTTCTTCTAGACCGATTGTTGATTGTATTTATTTATACATTTTCTTCTTCTAAATATGCTAGAGCTATTGTTGCATATGTTGGAGCAACTTTTGTTCCCATGGCGGTTACCATTTTTTTGCTTGTAATGATTATTATCAAAATGTACGTAATTGTTTTCAAGAATGAAATTAAGACCGTTTTCTGTGTCCGTTCGGGCAAAAGCTCTGCGTGTTTGTTTAACCAATATTTTATGGCTTTTATTCCGAAATCATGTGGTATTTTTAAATAAAGATTTGTTACATCAAATTCAACTAAAATAGAATTTTCTACAGTTTCTGAAGGTAGAATATTTAAGAAATCAACTGTATCAATTGACATTTGGTTTTAGGAGAATATCAATAAAGTTACTGAGACGATGCGTTTCACAAACGGGTCCTGCTACAAGGTGTTACTGAACGTGTACTATATGCACATTAACAAATTTTAAATTTTCTCTGTTGTAGCATTAATTATAGGAATTGCAAGCGCTGCTGCTACAATAATCTTAGCTGTTATCAGTATATTCATTGTAAGAAAAAGGTAAATGCATATGTAAAACAAGTTACAAAAGATCTATAATTTTTTCTGTTTGTCAAACTGTCAATTCATCCATAAGAATACTTATATAATTATTTACTGCAGAACATATAAGCTCATTGGGAAGACTAGATGAGCATTTGTTGTCGGAGGTGGTAAGGTACAAAGTTAGTTGTGAATATAGTGTATAAAACTTGTTTTTCGACCTTCCGTTTTTAATACATATGTATTTTCAAAACATATGCATTACAGCGCATGTTTACACAAGATACTCATATTGTATTTTTACTAAATGTGTCACTTGTCAGAAGTACGAAAATTATTAGACACTTAAAACGGATTTCTTTTATAGTGCGGTTACTCTTGTAAACAAGTCAGTTTTATTAAATAAATGTAGATCAGTTTCATATTTTCGAAACCGTGTAAAAACTTTTTAAACTGGCCTATTTAGTAAAACACATGAACTTCCATCAGGATTTTAAGCCGGGTGCTCTGGAAGGATAAACACGTTCTCTGTACCAATGAATCAGTTAACAAACAATCCGTCATGGCAGATTATGTTTTGATAATAAAATATTCTTTAAAATATCACACATATTAAGATTTGAAATAAATTCAAATTCAAATCTTTTATTTATGTTTCAGGCTTAAGCGAACAAAGACGAAGACTAAAAATGATTTGCATACTGTTAATTTCCAAGCAGTCGCTAATGAGACGGAAGAACAAGCTATTTTGAACCACCAAAATGAAGAGTCATATTCACTTGCAGTTTCTGTCAATGTGATGACTGAGTCAAATCAACGGAATGACGTCTATGCCGTGGTAAATAAAAATAAACATGCAGATAATCGAACTGAGGAATTTTACTCACTTGCTTCTCCAGTATCTAGCACATCTGTACAAAGTAAACAGAAAGAAGGGAGTGGCGACATTTATGCGGTAGTCAATAAAAATAAAAAGGAAACAGAAAATGAAGAACCACAAAATAATACAGAATATAATTCCAACATTGATGGTTCTAAAATTATTACCGGAAGCGATGACAATTTATTTATGCATACCGGATATTACGATAATAATACAATTGTTGAATCTGAACGGAAACCAGGAAATTGCGTCACATATCCTTTGTCCTCTGGGACAGACTACGACCATATTGATTTTAGAGGTTCTGGAAACACAGATGAGTTACCTGGAGCAACAGGTCCTTTATATGACCATGCTGCTGTAGGAGAAAACAGTGCAGGCTTGATATACGATGTTCGACGTGATGTTGAACAACATGGCACTGATGATACTTACGATCACGCTTTATCATTGTGAAACAGATATGCATGAACTTAATTTTTACAGAGTTGTATATCTGTTTACTCTCGATAATTTAAAATAGTTTTGGTACATTTATACTTTCAAATTTCTTTTTCTGACCGTTATTACAAGTTATTCATTTTAAAATTTAACGTTTCATATTTGATCAAATTTTACATTTGGATATATGATCTAGTATTTGAAGAAGGAATTTTTTTTAATGAAAGGTTTAATTTTAGATCGGTTCAAATTCTAAAATAAATAAAAGAAAAATATACAAAAGATACAGCAATAAATAAATAAATAAATAAATAATGAACCTGTAGCTGACAAACAAGTACTACAATCAGATCAAAGAAGACCATTTAAAATGTAGAGAGTAAATGAATTAGATAGTAGAAACATTGCTTTTTTTAAAACCTTGCATTGTTATTTGAAATGATAGCACAACAATAACCGGTAGTGAATATAAAAGATAAAATATTACTCTGTAATGCCCTAACCGTCAAACTCATTTTGAAGCTAAGAATATATAAGAAAATATTCTGAAACATTAGTTTAGCATAACATGACAAAAAATATAAATCAAACTTTTTATCATTTTCGGTTTGATTGGAAGTGTTCCTGTTAATACTAGCTATATGTTACTCGTACAACCCACGGTGGTGTCATTTAAAATGGGTAAATGGAAGTTTAAATAAGATGTGTATTTGGAACTTGTTATATTCTCATTATACAATAAAATTTCTAAATACCTGTGCAAACACTTTTGTTACTTGTGAAAGTGTGCGTGTGTGTGTGTGTTTTATCACATATTTGGTCCTCACTGTCGCCTCATCTGTACCTACATTATACCTTTTTGAGACTGTTTATTTAGAACCTAACCAAACAATGTTGTTAATTTAAGACCAAATGTAGTAATGAAAGTATCAAAGCGCAGGAAAACAGTTTTATGATTTTGGATAAAATCTTTGGTTTCAGTGATAATACAAATCGTCTTCATTTTTCAACTGTATCAACACTTTTTTTGAAAATGTTTGCCTCAAACCTATTGTCGGACTTGTCTGCTTAATCGGCATTAGATAGGCGTAGTTGATTGTAAATAATTGCGGTAATGTGTGGTTGAAATATAGTTGTACTTTGTATGTTAGTTATCACTTTTCTTTCTATAGTTATGTCATTGAAAATTAATATTGTACAGTACTATATATAATGTAATTACTATTGCAAGAGCTATATAAAATAAATATAAATAAATAAATGAATATGAAATAAACTTACTTTTACAATATACAGTTGTATTCAAATCAAAGATAATTGTTTAATAGTCTAATTAATTGATAAATAGACAATATACACAATACTTGTCTTCAAAATTAAATCATTTTATATATTATTTTTGTTTGTTTAAAATATTCAGTTGTTTTGATTTCTGAATACTTACTAGTAGTATTTTATTGTTTAATATGTGTATGCAAATAAAAGTGTAATCTATTTTAATGCACCAGTTATATATGGTAATTAAAATTTAATTAAAAGCTTATATTATTGTTTATTGTCTTCTTTTTCTATAACATGCCAACAAAATGCCACTTACTACGAGACAAATGGTTTTAAAATCTTGTACTTATAATTTAAATATAGTAGCTCAATAATTTTATGAACATCGAAAAAAGTAATTTGTTAAAAAGGGCAGCCAACGGCTTTCATATGGTACGTAATGACACATGGTATAAATAATTCCATGTGAATAATATAATTTCGCATCTGGGAATGAACTTTTGTCCATTGAGTGGATTAGTAAAGAAATGTATGATACGAAAAAGAATATGACATTTTGGGCTTTTTGGCTTGGTCTGTTAGGCAAAATGTTTGTGGTTCACATTCAATCACGTCTGATTTATGCGTTTTCGTAAAAATGCATGTCTGACACAATGTTTAATTCCATTACATTCAAATTTCATAAAACAATATTAAAACGTAAGCAAAATTATATACCTAACAAAGCGATGAAAGAATGCAACTTAACTTCACTAAAATGAAATCTACTATGTACACGCATTCTGACCTTTTATTTACCTGTACGGTGAATATTCAATCACCGGCACGGCGTTTATTTTATTAAACTATTGGAATACACATTAAAACAGAACTAAGGTTTTGTAGAAATAAAAGTATTGATGACGAATGGATATTTTGAAAGGAAACTATATGTAAAGCTTTTAGATACAGAAAAGACAGAAAAGGGTAAAGTCTGTGAGAAATATCTTTACAGACAGGTATGATCGATAAAAGACTAACTTTATAAAGCTGACATTTCTAGCTGTAGTTTAATTTCATAACGACAATCTTATACAAAAACACTATAAACATTTTTTAACTTTTTCTTCATCGCTTCATCAAGATGACACTCAATCGACCTATACATATAAATCTTAATACATATACCAAGGTATATCACAACCAATGAAATCGAACGATTTGACATTTAAAGATGTCGCTGGGCATAAGGTAAGTATAATAGATATTAGTATGATAAAGTAGAGGCTCCAGAAAGGAAAACTAAAATCTAAAATCTAAAGATAGTGAAGTGCAAGTGCATGCAAATATAAAACATACCTAAAATCACGCTACCACATTCTTCCCCTCGTGCGAAAATTGACATCCTCGTCATTTATATATGTACTGTATCTCTCCTTGTATAATTTTTAAAACGGTTTTCGACGCTTCCTTTTCAAACCTATTTAATATAACTTTTTTATGACAGACTGTAGATACTCAGTTCTATCTTTCCAATCTGGTCATTAGAGGTTGCTGTACTCGTATGAAATCCTTACACCTGAAGTTTTTATTATTCTACCTGACTTCGATCTTCTACACTTCATCACTACTATCCTCAACTACTTGATCCTTATCCTTATCCGACTGGTGTTTAAAGGTTGTACTGTTTCATCTTAATTGTTGCTTCATCTCAGATTACTGGCTATCCGAACACATAAGCATCAGTTTCTTTATACTCATCTACATTATTTCTATACTCTACTGAATCTTTTGTCACACTTTCAGGATGAGAATCATTCTTTAGTCCAGGTTCTAGAATTCCACCAGTTGAATTGCAGTTCTCACCGGTCACACTGGGGACCTCCCCCATTTCAATGTCCTCATTGACTACCATTGCAAAAAAAATTAATTAATTAAATAAATAAAAAAACTACTAAATAAATAAATAAGAATTTCAAAAATTCATATTTGGGGGATTCAGAGGCATGCGTTCAGGAAAACAAAAATAAAATGGTGTTAAATGGTTCATTCTGGTGACACTTGAACATGATATATATCTCATTGTAATCATGGATCACAAACTCATATAACAAATCCCAGTCTCATCATGGATCACAAATCCAAGTGTAATCATAATTAACAACATCTATTGTAATCATGGGCCACAATTCCCAGTCCAATAATGAATCACACACGCCTATGTTATCATAGATAACAAATCGGTGTCATGATGGATCACAAAGCAGTTTCATCATAATTCACAAATCCTAATCATTATAGATCACAAACCCTTCCGTTATGGATCACAAATCCCAGTGTAATTATGGATCACAAACCTTCAGATCATGGATCACAAATCCCAGTGTAATCGTGGATAACAATTCCCAGTCCCATAATGAATCACAAACACAGGAGCGGCTTTGTCATCACAGATAACAAATCACAGTGTCATGATGGATTATAAATCGTAAACCCCAGTGTCGTCATGATTCACAAATCAGTGTCATCATGAATCACAAATCCCAGTCTCATCATGGATCACAAATCCCAATGTCATCATGGATCACAAATCCCAGTCTCATCATGGATCACAAATCCCAATGTCATCATGGATCACAAATCCCAGTCTCATTATGGATCACAAATTCAAATGTCATCATGCATCATAAACTCCAGTGTCATCATGAATCACAAATCCGAATGCCATCATGGATCACAAATCCCAACCTAATCATAGATCACAACACCCTGTCCAATCATGGATCACAAATCCCAGTGTCATCATTAATTATCACCTCAATATCCGACAGAATTCGAAGATTTAACTTCTGGAAAATCTGTTAACAATTTCATTATTTAATGTACACATCTTTGTAATTTATAAAAACATGTTTCAAGTTGAAAACTAAAGTTTGTATCATAACACAGTTGCCTCTTGTTACATGATTTTGCATTCGGGAAAAACTACCAAAATTATTTTGCTAAATTCAATATAAAAATTCTAATAACAAAATTAATCATGTTAAAAATGCTTTGAACAATTGGAGGCCTTTTTTAATGTGTTGCATCCGATTTTAGAGCATTAAATTAATTTTTACATCCAAAAAAAGAGCTGTATTGGCCAGCCGGTTGACCTGTTCGCCTTCAAAGCTTCTCAACCTTATGAGTTTTGACTCTTGAGACCAGAAGTGAAAGGATTTTTGTTGTCAGAGACACTTACTGGTTAGTTCAGTGCCAGTATAATGAACCGAGTGGTTTATAAGTTCTCACTAGTAATTTGCAGAATAGAAGCACCAATCGCACTCTCAAGTACCACGACATTTGTTTAAATTTATCCTCAAGAATAATAATTGTTATAAATCTGAAAAATTGCATATGTGACGTACAATATTCAACTTACTACTTCATTAAAATGAGTGTCCAAGTCAAACAAAAATAAATGAAAAATTAACAACACTATTTTATAAATAAAATATAATTATTAATTATGAATAAGTGTCATTGATGTATTAAAACAGAATCCCTGAATCAAAAATTGAAAAATGGCTGCAACTTGAGATTTAAATTTGGATCTTTTAAATATCATTTATAGTATGAATATGTATCTTAATATATCAATGACAGATCTGTGTATGCGTATGTTTGTGAGTGCACATGATGTGTGCATGTGTGCGTGTATTGATGTATTTTTCTTCTGTCTATGTAGTTTGTACTGACATTTCTACTTCTCTATTATCAGTTCATCAACTATCATCTTCAGCATTTTGTCCTCTAAGAGGGTCAACCACCACTAATAAAAAGACCAAGGTAGAGCATTTTCTCATTTACTAAGGTACATTGACGTATGCAAAAAGACCAAAGATTAATTTAGGCATATTTCTCGGTGTGGGTAAAATATACGGTGGCACAGAGGTGACATGAAATATATTTTTCATATTACGTGCGCACGTATTACCTTTTACGTGCACACGTAGTAATCAATACGTGCGCACGTATTAACTTTTACGTGCGCACGTATTACTAATAGGTAATACGTGCGCACGTATTGGTTAACCTATTACGTGCGCACGTATTACTTATAGGTAATACGTGCGCACGTATTGGTTAACCTATTACGTGCGCACGTATTACTTATAGGTAGTACGTGCGCACGTATTGGTTACTACGTGTGCACGTAAAAGGTAATACGTGCGCACGTAATATGAAAAATATATTTCATGTCACCTCTGTGCCACCGTATCAAAAAGTTTAAGATAAAAATGTTAAATTAAGTTCTCAGTTAATAGCCGTAAACTCAAGTGTCATGTGTGCATGGTCAAGTGGTAGCAGGGTGGACCTGTGAGCAAAGGCGTGATTAAAGATAATTGATCCTAAAATTTGATTGGTTAAATTAAAAGTAGTGGATTCATTCATATGACCAAAAGTCAGCTTTGGCGAAATTTTGAGATACTGGTCACTTTGTGAACTGAACTCTAAAAAAAGATCAAATTTTTTATAAAATTGTTAATTTCATTTTAGGTGAGTTAAAATACATTAATTAAGCAACTTTGATTAAACAATGTTAAATCTTATAAAAAAAATAGTTTATTGTAATTTTATGGTTTTAAAATAAGTCATTTAAATTAGTAATTCGAGCGAAATTCCTGATTGGTCAATTTGAAAAATTCTTCCAAATTTCATGTTTTGTTTTATATTGTAATTTCTATTGTTTGAAGACTTTTGTGAACTGAACTCCAAAAATAAAGATGAATTTTTTATAAGATTGTTAATTTCATTTTAGACCAGAAGACACCAAAGAACAGGCCCAACACAAAGTCACCCCTCCGGAGTTCTGCCTAAAGCTGGTAAGGTCCAGATAATATTGAAATATAGTATACTAAAACATGGGACGTGTAACCCAATTCATTCAACCAACCTATCTCTACTTATGTATTGGAATTCAAATTCAAAAACATGTTTTTTACGAAAATAACATTAAATTTCTTCTTCTGTCGGATATGAATTGTCTTCAGCGACTTCAATGCAATTTTATTATTTATGTCTTATCATGATAATATGCCCCTTATTTAAAAATTACCACATATATATATAACGGGAACAAAATACTAGATATTATCTATAGTTAATATAACTACCCCTGTTTTATCAAACTTTTCAGTATAGTTTTAAAAGTATTAGAGGTATTTCAACAAGCATGCATTAGAATTAGAGGATGTCGTTAAAATGATATCGCTGACACGATATGGGTTTAGCAATGAAATCTGTCTGGTTCCGGATTTGGTCCTTGGATGGTAACCGTTAATTTTATTTACATTTAAGGATTAAATTGTTGAGATTTGGTTATTCAAGATATTTTTATGTCCTACTTTCGAATTGTGTTATTTAAGAAAATTTCAAAAGTATCACATGAACGTCGGATATGTTTCAATAGTCTGTGGATATTTATATACCCGGTAGTGACGTTTTTCATAGGCACGATTAAAACAGAACTCTTTGAAATGTTTTTTTTTTTTTTTTTTTTTTTTTTTTTTTTTTTTTTTTCTCAATGATATGGACATACGGTATTCTGATGTGTCCTCGCTTTCATGTTTGCTTTTTGAAAACATGTCTGTTGAACATAGTCGTTCTAGCTTGACTAGTCACTAGTGGCATTGTTGAATACGTAACCGTTACTTAGAGCTTAAATATGCATGTTTGGAATTTGCGCACTGTAGATGTGAAACTATGCGCAAAGACGCATTTTCTAAAGGGAGTGCCTTGACATTCCGAAAAATATAGGGAAAAAAGGTTTATATATATTTCGTTAATTTCTCTATTTTCGGGAACTGACTGTGATTAAATCCGTATAAAATTTTAGCATTGTTATCATATGAAAATTAATGGAAATCGGAAAAACGTGTTACTTGGCAATAACAATAACATAACCAAGAATTTCAGCTTTTTTTTGTTTTTTTTTTTTTTTTTTTTTTTTTTTTTTTTTTTAGTTGAGTTGAGTTGAGCTGAGTTATCATGGTGTTTAACGTACTAGCCAAGAATATTTCACTTATATCCATGTATTAATCCTAACCGTCTATTTTCTCAGTCCCCCTCAAGTTACCTTTTGCCCACTAAATTTTCCGCCCGTCCCAACTATCAAAACTGATCCCATGTTGGTGAACAAAACTAAACATAAACTGTTTTAATTGTCTATCAAAATTTGAGAGATCTTTGCTTTATTTATTCATTAATTTTCTAACAAATTAGTAAGATTATTAAAAATCCGGATTATATATATTGTCCTTGTTATTTTCCATTTGTATACAACTCTATTTCAGTTACTTCCGACTGATAACAATTTTCGAGACTGATAAAATACATGTCTAAAACACACGGGAACCATGGAAGAAATTATGTATTTAGGATTCGATTTTAGTACACAACAGGTAGCACAATATATATACTTTATTGAATAAAAAAAGTAAGTTGCAAATATAAAGTTCCATTCTGTAGTAGTGGGGAGGGAATAGACCACTTCTACTGACTTCGGTCTATTGGTGAACATTTTACTCATTCGGTAGACCGTCAAGCTCGGCACTAGGCGTTAAGTAATAATCGGAGCCTAGATAAGTGATCGTGATTTCTACAATGGCCTCACACACCGTCGAAATTTTCGTATATGGTTGAGATGTCAAGGTCGTGTAAAATCTGTTGTTGAGAGGCATTTGATGAGGACAAGATTGGGTTGTGAAAATGAAAAAAAATCTGACGTGTCAGTCTGAGGGAAGGAATCTAGAAATAAGAATTGTAACAGGATGAAGAAAAATAAATGCAGGGTTAGAACCAAGGGTTAACCAATCTGACTTTGAATTGGGACTGAACCAGGGACCTCCCACGCTAGAGGAGTAATCTACCAACTGAGTCTCACAGAACACTACATTAATCACTTGTTGTTTTGAGATGCCCTTGATGCCATGAAAAATCTTGCCAATCTTGTCAAATGGACTTTTAATGGCCTCACCATTGTATGTCCACCACTTCTTATAGGGCAACACTGGCAATCTATCTGTAACAGCAAGTAGTACAGGTTTAGGTAATTGAATCTTGGACCACCCACACAATAAGTGCTCTACTGACTGGGTAACCCAGGCAGCTATAGAAGGAAATTAGCAGCTTTTACTGGGTATACATGTAATCCATGCAGGGTTCACCTATAATTCATTCCATAGTTGGTCTTGCTTAACAGTGAAAGGTTTAATGTAACCAGTTCTAAAATAGATGGCCATAATTTTCAACAATGCATAAAGTCTATGATATTTGTTAATGTTCCCATTGTTTTCTATATAAGACTTAATTAAAAGTACAATTCTAAAATATTGAAATTTGACTTTGAGAGAATCATGCAGGCCGTTCAAAACATAAAACTCTTGTTTCTATTTCAGATAAAGGTAACAGCTGTTTATGATGATTTACAAATGATTTATGAGTCGGCTGTCAAATTTGATACAGACCTGCCAGAATTTAAGTAAGTGACACTGTTTTCCAAAATTCAAGTACATGGAAGTTTTATAATTGCAGACTCCTTAAAATTAAAAAAAGAAAGTGATGCAGACATACAAGAATTTAATTTTTTTTTTTTTTTTTTTTTTTTTTTTGTCATCTGATCCTGACATTATTGATTTTAGATATTACCCTTTTTTTTAAAATTGATAATGAAAAAGAAATTATCAGTTGTCTCAATATGTTGTCTTTTTTGTCTTGTTCGGCTGTTTTATCAATGACTTGTATTGTGCCATGCTTTTGTTGCCTTGGCTGTTGCTGGATACATGTTTTTCAGTAACTAACCACTCTTTTTTATTCATTTTTAACCATAATGTTAAGTTTAATCTTATCTTTGTAGAACACATGGTGGAGCACATATACATGATGATCAAGTTACAGTTACAGCACCAACTACAATGTGGATCAAGGTGTGTAATACAACAACTCCAAAACAAATCCACGGCTTGCAGGTCAAAGGTCACCAAATTATTCTCTGTGACCAATAGAATTTCCAAGTTGTGTACAGACCTACCCCACTGTTGTTTTGCTGGTGATTCGCTCTGTGTTCTTTAAGTAAGACCACTAGGCCACTTAGGCCACCAGAAAGTTGAGTTGAGTTGAGTAATGGTGTTTAACATCCCAGTCAAGAATATTTCACATATATCGAGATATTGCCAGCCATAGACGAAAATGCAGAAATTTTGCCCATGCATTGTGCTTATTGCATTATACAGCCATGCATTATACATTATTCTGCCATGCCTTGGGACCTCGTTTATTTTAAGTTCCCATCTGAAAGAACTGTGACTTTCTTTCCGTAATGCCGAGTGCTTGGCAAAAGAACAGTCACTACCCACTTGATTTCAAGTCTTGGGTCAGATGCGGCCGGGGTTCGAACCCATGACCTTCCACTTACAGATTGAGGACTCTACCGAGCTACTGCAGTTGTGCTACCAAAGAGATTCCTGACCAAGTTGTTATGAATCTAAATTCTTGAATTTAAATGACCTGTATGATTTGTCTTTCAGCAAGGATTTAAATTTCAAATTGCTTAAAAAATATGTATGTTTCAGACGGGTATGCAGGAGTTAACCTTGCGGTAGACTTGCATTTTTTTCTAGGAAGTCTCAGCTGCTACATGTCACCAAGACAGAGATCAGCACCAGTCTGATTAGCCTAGCCTATTTAGACTCAAGACAGACTCTTTACTTTCTTAAAATCTATATGATCATTTATTTAGGCTTTCAATATTAGTCCTAAAGTAGGACCAACATACCTTTCCTATCTAATGGGTCTAAAGATCATAGACTTGGGAAAATGTCATTTTGGACAATATTTCTAACAGGAAAATGCTGTAAGAATTGTAATAGAAATGAAAAGTTTGCATATATATACATGTGTATATTCAATTATGCAAAGTGTGAAGATTGACCAATCTATTTGGGAAAAATATACATGTAGGTATTTGGCTCAGAAAACTGGAGGGGGTTCTTTTTTTCCATATAAATATGTTTTTCTTATGTTTTTCCTCATAGCAGAAAAGGCATTGAAATTATGTTTTTTTGCAGGCACTGGAAATGCTACTAAACAGAATGCAGAATGGAGGATTTGATTTCAGTAAAGTTAAATGCGTTTCTGGTGCTGGACAGGTAAAAATGTCACTTCAGATAGATTTGTTTTTTTTTCTTTTTCTGTTTTAGAGAAAAGACAAGTTGAAACTACCTATGATAGGTCTATTATTTACAGATATTTTATTTTTAAATTACTCATATATAGTAGTAACAGTGTGTTGTACAAGTACATGTATAATCAAATGATAAAAAAAAAACATTACAAATTATATGTCAGTTTTTGGCAGTTTACACAGCTCCTTATACCCTGTCAAATATTTATTTAGTCTGAGCTGTGGGTGTATTTGCCACCCTTTATAGTAGCACTAATTGTTTTTAACCTCAATTTTTTTTTCTGTATGACATGTGATCTACAAGTTACTTCCCTTATACTGCTTAACATTGCGTGCATTATGAACAATGACAGATTTATGAACTTAGACTTCCCAACTCTTGCAACACATGCAAACAAGTGGCTGTGCTAAAAATTTCTTTGAAGGATGACAGGTGTATGTATAATGGTTCAAACAATAAAATGTATATATTATAACACAAATTTATTGCATAATTGCAATTTTCCAAGTTACATAGGAAGCATTATCAAAGTCCCACCTATCGTTAAAAATTAAAAAGTCGTAAATCAAGTACCCTACTATATGCTCAAATCATTTCGTAGACTAGCATGTTTGATGGATTGCCTTTATCAATCAGGATTGTTTCCAACCACTAGGGGTGCATGCTGTCAGTACTTAAGATACTTTGATTTTATTTCTCAGTCATAGTTTGTATTTTGATTGTTGCTTTCCAATTATTTCAACAGCAACATGGAAGTGTATACTGGAAAAAAGGAGCAAGAGAAAAGCTGAAGAATGAATTACTTCTGTATAGTTTATATGACCAGTTAAAGGTAAGGAATATGGTTAATCAATGTATCATGTGATGTCCCATACAATTGTTGTAAAACTATTATTGTAAACATACTAATTTTAACAGTGTATTAATTTCAGCGATTTTCATGCAAAGACGGTAGTGCTAATTTAAATACACAGTGAAAATAAGAATTTCTTATAATCTGTTTCTCAAAAGTCATTTGGCACTCATTTAAATCCACGTAAATTAGTCGAGAATGTAAATTGCACTAAAATGTGTACTCGCTAAATTTAGTACATTTACAGTATTTCCATTGAATTTGGAATCACTTACATTAAGGTTGTCAATTTACCTTAAGAAGGCATTTTTCATTACTTTTAAATTTGAATTATTTGGAAATTTTTTGTGGAAATGTTCTTAAATTGTTTAGTGGCCTTGATGGCCGATTGGTCTGAACCCTGTGCTTACGGATCACAGTGCCTCTCACCGCCTGGGTTCGAATCCCCCTCGGGACAGATCCTGGTGTGAGAAAGTTTGTCGGTTCGCTTGCCGAAGGTTGGTGGTTCTCTGGGCACTCCAGTTTCCTCCACCATCCCAGAACTGACCACCTCGAAATAAGTGACAGAATCTTGAATGGGGTGTTAAACTCCATTACTCCACTCCACTCTACTCATAAGGTGTTAATTGTGTGGTAAACCAATAAACCAGTTAATGCCATGAGGGCTAACTTATCTTACATGTAAAAACATTAGAAAACATAAATACATGTACATGTAGATGTATTTGTACTTAGATAATGATCACATCCCTGAAGATATCTTAGTCATCAACAACATTGAGACAAATTTTTAGTTTAAAATTACTACTTCTTCATGCCTTTTAATAAAATCAAATGTTGACATTTGTATAGTTTTTTGTGCAGTATCGACTTCTGCCGTATAATTTGTAATAATGTTTATTATATTTGTGTATTGACTCACAGTTACATTAATTAATAGTATATGTTTATATTTATGCTTACAGGATTGCTTTAGTATTCCCGATTCTCCAATATGGATGGATGCAAGCACCACTGCCCAGTGTAAGAAATTAGAAGAGGCAGTGGGAGGAGCCATGGTAAGCTAAATATTGAAGGTAGTGTAAAGTGGGAGGAGCCATGATAAGCTAAATATTGAAGGTAGTGTAAAGTGGCAGGAGCCATGATAAGCTAAATATTTAAGGTAGTGTAAAGTGGGAGGAGCCATGATAAGCTAAATATTGAAGGTTCTGTTAAGTGGAAAGAGCCATTGTAAATAAATATTGAAGGTTTGGTAAAGTGGGGGGAGCTTTGTAAGCAAATATTGAGGGTTCTGTAAAGTGGGAGGAGCCATGGTATGTTAAATATTGAAGGATATAAAACAAAAGATGGATGAACCATATACATTATAAAGATTAAAAAAATATATAAAATTTTTGCCAATGTTCTTCACCATTGTTGATTACTATACAGTCTTCATTTCATAGACATGTAAGGTTGGTTGGTTGTAATTTTGTTATAACATTGCAGCAGCAATTTTTTTTTTTTTTTTTTGTTACAAAATTTTCCACACAAACGTTAATCAATATTAATCATGTGATGGGCTTATAAATCCAGTTGTATGTCGTTTGATTACAAATAATTCCTCTATTGAGTTATTTGGATTTTACATGTACATAATAAACTTTTTAATTCATTCAAGCATGTCACCATCTGGATGTCAAATTGCAGAAACACTAAAACTGAATTCTTATTATTTTTTCTAAATCAGAGATTGGCTGAAATCACAGGTGCTAGAGCATTTGAACGATATACTGGAACACAGATTATGAAAATATCAGAAAATAACACAGAGGCATACAATAATACAGAGGTAAGATTCAGTGGTTCAGGGTTTGAACTCCTTTTAATGCAAGGGTTGTAAGTTACAGTTTAAACCACATGGGGTTTATTAATGTACATGTACCATCCAATTTACTCCAAATTTCCTCTAAAGGGAGAACAAAAAAGTTTGAGAATTCCAATGAATTTTCTTTCGTTGTTGATGTTTAAGGACTTCATCCATTTTGAAAACAGGACCATGTGACCTCAAAATCTCTTGCCAAATATTTTGAAAGACAAATCATTCACATTTCAATTGAGGTTAGTAACTTTTCTATAAAAATCCTGGGTTTTGAAACAGATATTGTTCTGACCCTACATACAGCTGCATAAAGTGTGTTAAATTCAGAGAAAACTGTGTGTAATTGACACCACATGATGTTTTTATGTAAATATTTGCACACAATATTGACATTGAAATTCTGGTAAAGCCCCGTTCCATTGAGTGGTAGAGTAAAACCACTTTCTTAAAATTTGAAGATTAAACCATGAACTCATTACCTGATTAGTTGTTGTGCCAGCCTGGGGAGATATTGTTATAAGAAAGTTTGTCAGTTATCTTGACAAAGGTGGGTCATTCTCATGGGGTACTCCAGTTTCCTCCACCATTTCAAACCATTTCAGCTTTGATAAAAATAAAGAATTTTGACTTGAGGCATCAAACTCCAATATTCTACCATATTGTCCACTCTAAAATTTATGACTTTTATTTCATGATTTTCTTAAAAATTCTGTTGGTTATTATTTGTTATCAATTTTAAGGTCACAAGTCACACTTTTAAAGTTAGATTTTTTTTTATTAGGGGTATTTTGTTTCCAGGTAAACTTGTACATACATGTACAAGCTTATAAGAGTATATTGCTTGTGAAACTCTTCAGTATGTAAGTTAAAAAATTAACAGTGTATCTACACACAGCTGCCAGGCATAAATGTGTTAAACTCAGAGAAAAACTCAGACCTGATGTGATTGACATCACATTAACAGTATGTAAGTTAAAAAAGTAATAGATGTATCTATACTCCTTGTTGGAATATTGATACTCATATAATATAGGTCAACTTTGAATGCATGTATTTTGAATTTTTGAATTCTTAAGGAATGAAATTTTATGCTCATAGATACATTTGTTTTATGTCTATTTACAGAGAATATCTCTAGTAAGTAGTTTTGCAGCATCATTATTTCTCGGGGATTATGCACCAATTGATTATAGTGATGGCTCTGGAATGAACTTATTTGATATCACTAAACATACTTGGTCACCAGAATGTTTACAGGTAAGTGACATAAGAACTGTCCTAATCTTAATCAATGAAACACTTTTAACCCACCCACCTGCCTTCTCAATCAAAAAAACTTGGTCATCAAAATGTTTACAGGTAAGTGACATTAATTTTGTCTTATTCTTAATCACCTAAACACTTTAACCCATCTGCATTTCCACTTGATCAAAAAACTTAGTCACCCAAATGTTTACAGATAGTAACACTGGTATTTACTCTCACTCACACAACACTTACACTTTTACTCTTGACACAACCACCTACAGTTCTTACTCATTCATAAAAATTTGTTACCAGAATGCTTATATTTAGATTGCTTGAGCATTACTATATTGAGAAAACGACTTTCAAATTTGTACTCAATATGGATTATGTACCCTTGAGGGCAAGATGTTGAAAATCTGGTGGGAAAGTACAAATGCTAATAGTGCCAGACTGTATATAAATCATTATAAGCATAGCATATTTTATATTCATGTTTTTGCAGGCTTGTGGTGATGATTTAGCTAATAAGTTAGGTGAACCTGTTCCTTCACCCAAAATATTGGTAAGTCACTACTTCTGAAACTCATTTTAGCTGTCACTCTCTCTCAAAATATTTAAATGCTCCACCTGGTCTTATATAAAAACAGGCAAAACTGTAAACCAATTTGTTAGAAAATACAGTAAAAGTACTTTAACTTTTTATTTCAATTAAATTTGTCTTTAATAAATTTAATCTAAATTAGGTTCAGTTTGCTGAAAATTTTTGAAAGAAATAAAAATCATTTGTTTTAGTTTTTAAAATCTAAAATAACAGTAAATTCATTAAAAAATAATTTTTAAAAAAATAAATGGATATTGGTAAAATAAAAAAAAAAAAAAGAATTATTGTTTTAATATCAACATTTTAAGTGTGATAGTTGATGTTTTTTTTTTTTTTTTTTTTTTTTTTTTTTTGAACAATCAACACTGAACTTCTAAGTTATGCCAGATAAGCAAATTAAGATTGATTGAAATTGTAGCAAATAAAGATTGATTGAAATTGTATGTGACTTGCATATACATGTATTGTGGATTCAAACCCTGGTCAGATCTCTGAATTTTGCAGAGGTTATTTTTCTTCATTTCCTTCCAAACTATGTGTAATGCTACAAAAAGCTTATTTACTTAGAGTCTTTAGAATGAGACCGAAAACAGAGATTCTGTCGTCATAAAGTAGATTATGTTTTAAGGTTTGTTTTTAGAATCGAGACAATTTTTAAAAAAATTGATCAATCAACTCAATTTTGTATAATAATATTATATTTTTTACACAAAAAACTTTTATACTGATGTGACAATTTCTCATGATAGAAGCATCAATTTAACATAATAATTTAAATCCACTCATTTTTATACGCCCGTCAAAGACGGGGCGTATTATGGGATCACCCTTGGTGGGCGGGCGGGCGGGCAGGCGAGCGTACTGGCGGCGGGTTTGTCCGGCCCATAACTCTGAGATCTATGGTCAGAATGACTTGAAACTTGGTATGCTTACTTACCACGATGATGCGAAGTGCAGTGCTCAGGAACCGTAACACTAGCTTCCTTAATTTTTGAGTTATTCCCCTTTGAATGCTGTAAGCATGTTTGTCCGGATCATAACTTTGACATCTATGGTCAGAATGACTTGAAACTTGGTATGCTTACTAACCATGATGATGCCAAGTGCAGTGCACAGGAACCGTAACTCTAGCTTCCTTAATTTTTGAGTTATTCCCCTTTGTGTGCTGCCAGAGTACGCGGCGGGTTTGTCTGGCCCATAACTCTGACATCTATGGTCAGAATGACTTGAAACTTGGTATGCTTACTTACCACAATGATCCGAAGTGCAGTGCTCAGGAACTGTAACTCTAGCTTCCTTAATTTATTCTACCAGGGAGCAGATACACATAGAGTTGTAGGCTGAAGAACTTGATGTCTTTGAAACAACCAAGTATACTAGAGATTACCTCAATTTTGTGATGAAGGTTACAAGAACATGATGGTAAAATTATATAAATGGTGTGGCTGGTGGTAAGTCTATTTTGTTACTGAAAATAATACCAAAATCTCAATAATTACTATTGTTTTTTATTGTACTTGTTGACTTGTGCACTGCATTTTGTATCATTGTGATGAATAATTGAATTGACTTATTGATTATGAACAGCTCATATGAACTGTATAAGTCCCTTTACAGTTCATAATAAACAAAATATCCACATAAATGACTTGCAGATTTGACGGGCGTATCATGCTCTGCCATGCGGAACTCTTGTTATTTTTATTTTCTATTCATATTCATTATCATTATTCATCTGTTCAATAAACCACTTTTGCAGCTCAGTTGGTAGAGTGCTTGCTTTGTGGGAGGTCTGAGTTTAAACCCTGGCTAGTTTTGACAAAGACTTGAAAACAGGTAGTGTCTGTTCTTTCCCCAAGCAATTGGCATTTAGAAATGAAAGTCACTGGGTCCTTCAGAGGAGACCTTAAAAACTGATGCCCTGTGTCACAACAGGCATGGCATGTTAAAGAAAACTCCTTGCACTTTGCCCTGATCACACTGCAAATGTAACAATTTCTGCCACATTACCTATAACAGGTGACATCTTGATATAAGTGAAATATTTTGGACTTAGACATAAAACCTGATCCAATCAATTAATTTATTAATCAGTCAGAATAAGTTAAACTAAAATTTTTGTACATGTATTCCAGTTCAAAATTTATTCTTTTGAAGGGAATGATATTTTTGGTTTTTCTTTGTATTATATTTACATCTCTATTTACAGGGGAACATTTCTGAATATCTTGTCATGAAATATAATTTTCCTAAGGATTGTAAAGTTGTGGCTTTTACTGGTGATAATCCATGTAAGTAACCGTAAACTGAAAATTATTTAAAATCTTCTGATAAAATGAAAGATCAAGTTGAACAGTTGTCAACAGTTTTAAGTAAACCAGTCTGAAAGATCAAGTTGAACAGTTGTCAACAGTTGTCAGCAATGTTAACTAAACCAGTCTGAAAGTTCAAGTTGAACAGTTTTAAACAGTTTTAACTAAACCAGTTTGAAAGATCAAGTTGAATAGTTGTCAACAGTTTTAACTAAACCAGTCTTAAAGATCAAGTTGAACAATTGTCAACAGTTGTCAACAGTTTTAACTAAACAGTCTAAAATATCAAGTTGGTCAGTTGTCAACAGTTTTAAGTAAACCAGTCTGAAGATCAAGTTTATCTGTTGAACAGTTGTCAGCAATGTTAACTAAACCAGTCTGTTGGGTCTTGAGGAAAAATATCTGACAATGAGATTTGTCAGTTAACTGTGTAAACAATACAGTTTAACATTTGTTGATTGTTAAAGTAAATGTTTACACTGCACATTCCCAGATGAATGTTATTTTTATTGAATTTACTTTGATCCATATTCAATGACAGTAGTTATGGCAACATTCCCTGAATTATTAAAAAACATTAATTGACATGATTTCAATATTCAATGACAATAGTCGTTCTGACATTTTCAGATTAATGTTATTTTATTGAAAATGTGAAATCAACACAATTTTATAGGAAATGAAAATAATCGTGTTGCATAAACATTTAGAGGGATCACTTGGTCTATAATTGAGTAAATTCCATGGTTTTTTGTGGCAGTCTTGGTTCTCAAAATTAGTGAATATTGGTTTTTATATAAAAAAAAAGTTCATGATAGTTATAAATATGTTGATGATAAATTGATTGAATATGCATTTTGTACTTTTAATTTCTTTATATGATACATCAATATACTGACACTTGGTCCAGTACATGTAGTAAGGGACACAACTTTCATTTCACAGATTTATGGACTTATGAAGTTTTTTTGTCTACGTTGTATCTTCTAATAATTTCTATTAGCAGTTTATAACTGGACATTTATATCCACATTAAAATAATTACAGAGTTTAGTGCTTTTGGTCTTAGTGTAGTTTTTTTGCAAAGCTAGATGCTCATATATATGTCATTTGGCAAATTTTAATCGATAGCTTTGTAGGTCAGGAGGTTACAATTATTATATTCGGTTATCAGTCTTATTCAGACAAATATACATGTATGAATATTTAAAGACATTTTTGTCAAGCCTGGCATCGCCATAAGGTGAGACTTATGTGTTACTTTTCCAGTGCCGTGGGTGGTGAGGCGGCGTGTCAAAATGTGAAAGTTTATGTTAAAGTACTACTCTATCAAAAACTAACTAGGCGAGACATTTAAATCCGTGGAATCCTTGTTACTTATATAAGTATTTTTATTTTATTTCAGCCTCATTAGCAGGTCTGGCACCAAAACTAGGAGATGTTATAGTAAGTTATACATGTATAAGCTGAAATATTTAACTTATTATTTAATAAGTAGATGGGGAATTTGAAAAAAAAAAATCTGTTTTACACCTGCTGGAAACGTGTTCAATATTCTTATTTGTGCCATCTAAAGCATCACGTTACTAACACAATTTAGACCAGAGACTAGTATAATAATTGTGTTACAGCTAATAAATACTCCATGGAAATGTTATTTTTCCATTATTTTCTTTAAGAACATCAGCAAAGATGATTTTCATGATGTTCATTTATTTGAAATAATATTACTGTTCCATGCAAAACGGTCATTTCAGCATCATCAATCCTTGATATAACTATATAAAAAAAGAGAATTTTTCCCTATTTTTAAGAATGTTAGAAGTCTAATTGCTTCAAATCCTTTTATTTCTAGGTTAGTTTAGGAACTAGTGATAGTGTGTTTCTATGGTTACCACATGCTAAAGCTGGATTGGAAGGACATATTTTTGTGAATCCTATAGATACTTCAGCATATATGGCCCTAGTCTGGTAATGTTAAACTTTTGTACGACTCTGTCATTTAGAGATAGAGAGTTGGGAAGGAATAAAAAGGGCATATTTTTGTTAACCATGTAGACAATTCGGTGTATATGATTGATACTACTCAACAAGAAATTTCAAACATGAGTGCAGGTGCCAAAGTGGTCTTAATCTGACAGATCCATTGCTTCACAAAGCCTAGGTTCTTTCCCCAGTCAGACAGATCTTAATGTGAGGAAGTTTGTCGGCTCACTTTCTAATTATCTGTGGTTTTATATAAGCATTCTTGTTTCCTCCATCATTCCAGAACTGAAAAGTTGTTGACTGGGGTTTAAAACACTGTTACTCCACTCTTGTGGGATTTGATTTGTATTTATTGCATTTAATTATTTTTGATTACATGACATTTTTTAGGTGACAAAAAGTCCTACAAACTTATAATATATTTATGATCAAGCTTGGGCCAATTAGGATAAAATTTGGCATGTAAAGATGTTAATTAAATTTTCAGCCAGAAACATAAGAAAGATTATTTAAAAAAAAAACAAAACAGCACACCGCAGTCCAATTAATCAATAGTTTCCAGATGATAACCCCTGAAATATTGATCATATTCTGTCACAATTGGTGACAATGTACATGTATCTTGTGTAAATATCTAGTCTTAACTGACATTTGACAAAATCTATTTCCATCTTCAGTCTGATTGATGGATTGTTTCTGGATGATAACATCTGTGATCATGGTAATATTGGTCAGATTTTAACATAAACTTAAAATTTATGGAAGCCACATCTTTTTAAAATATATTCTATTTTTTTTTTACAGTTTATGGTTTTCACAGAATTTCAAAAACTCTTATTTTTATTTTCAGTTTTAAAAATTGTTCATTGATTTTTTTTATTTTTCAGTTTTAAAAATGGTTCATTGACAAGGGAGAGAATTAAAGATAAATGTGCTGAAGGCTCATGGGATAGGTTTGCAGAACTTCTACAAAGCACACCAATGGGCAATAATGGAAATATAGGTAAGTCAGTATTGTTTATCATCCATACGTTTTAATTTTTTTTTTTTTGTAAATACATTTTTTACATTTTTATGAATAAATTACTTTTTATATCAATTATTATTACTATATTCATGTAAATTTCTTCAATAATAATTACATCCATACTATTTTGGCATATTTGAGAAAAAATATATCACTTTACACTGTTTCTAATTGTTCGTTGTATTATATAGGTATCTACTTTGATATAACAGAAATACAGCCACTAGTCTCAGGTGATTACAGATTTAATGACAAAAACCAACAGGTAAACAGAACTGTAAACTATACCTACGTGTAATTATTAGGGTATTTTCAGACTTTATAAAAAATAACTAGGTCATGACTTTGGGAAGTAAGCACACTAAAGTCCATGGAAATTTTTTAAGTTCAAAATTAAAACTCAAGCTGTGTAACCCAATGTAATTCATACAAAGGTAATATTATACCAGAGTGTAATCTTTAAAAAAAATCACTTTAAAACAATATGCATGTATAGAATTTTTTACCAATACATGTAGTTTGATTTAACCAAATCATAAAAACAAAATAAAAAGTAAAGATAATTGGGGAAATATAACTAAAAATCTGGAAAAAATATTAATTTGTTTTTTGCCATTCGGAGTTTTACCCACTTTTGGCCCTCATTCATGAGTAGTAAAATTAACCAGAGAATTTTATCCACTAGAAGTACTAACTAAAGAAATATACCTGTATCCTCATATTTTAAGAAGCAGGTTTTGATTTAAAGTATTCACCATATGTTAATACTTTTCACAACCTTTCAATTTTAACATCCCTAAAATAATTGACGTGTGAAATCTTCTCTTTTGTTGTCAGGTTGATTCATTCCCTCCAGAAACTGAAGTAAGAGCTGTAATTGAAGGTCAGTTTATGGCCAGGAGAATGTATGCTGAATTAAGAGGAATGAAAACAGGTAAGCTTTCTGAATTAATTCTTAAATGGAAATGTATCAGTTCATTGTCATCTTTTTTTAATTGGATTAACATTACTGGTTAAACCACCTGCAAAAAGAGTTTGAGATGCAAAAATAGAAATAAGTATATCTGTCTATCCAACCATCTGCTGGGCCATCTATAAATCTGTCTGTCCATCAAAATGACCCACGAGAGGCATGGTCAACAGTATATAAATAACTTTTGCTGTTATGCTGTAAGGTTGTTGGCCTTAGATTCAAGATTGCAGACTAAGACTAAGTTCTAAAGAGACATATTAATAAATTCTGAAACCAGCATATATTTCTATTTATATTTCAATGTAAGTGTTCAATATCTTTTTAAATGTGGTTTCAATGATAAAATTAATTAAAACGGTGCATTTTGTATTGCAGTACAAGTGTACAGTATCTTTCTAGAATGGATTTGAATGATAGAATTAGTTAAAACTTGTGTACAGATGCTTGATTTATTTCGCATTTTGACATTTTTTTCTTCAGTCAAATGTCTGTGTCCAAATCTGAATGAGATTATTTTCATTACAATTATGATGACTTAGATTCAGTGCGAGTACATGGTGTAGCTGTTTTATGACCTTGACCTAAGGTCATATAAGAGAGATCTGTAGAAAAGAATTCTGTTTCATGTTTACAATAGACTCTTTTCAGTGTAAAAATATAAATTGATCATTTCTTCAGTTACTATATTTTGCTATATTAGGCTGGGTAAAAAAAATTATCTGGTTCTCAGACACCGCCGCACTTAAATTCACCGCCGATTGCTCCATTTTAATGTGGTGTAAAAAAAAAAAAAAAATCCACCTATCGGCTGTTTTGAGCAGGAAATAAACTATAAAGATCAAACACGTCAATGACTAAGATTCTCAAAAGTGAAAGTAGAATTTTTCAAAAAGCTTTATTGATCTAGATTGTAAAGAGCAAAGATTGTTCTCGGGACACCTCATAAGTTTTCCTCTTTCAGAAAGGTAAATTACTTCAATTTACGTTTTCGAACGTGTTCGTGTAAAAAAAAAATGGCACCTGCTCCGGATAATTTGGCCACAGTGCTGATGAAGCGACAATTTTAGCAAGCTTTACTTTCAGTTTTGACAAGAAAACATTAGTATCATGGACAATTGTGCCAGTGAAGTCCAAATTAACCGTAGAAAAAATTTGTTATGGACTTTTGGACGATATGATAGGAAATGAAATCTCTGCCGAAAATAACCCTGCCATAAATACAACACTAACATTGGATGTATCTGTTGAAAAAACAAAATCTGACAGAATGGAAAAAATGTTCCCAAATGTAAAATTTGGTGAGGTTATTGAGCTATTTGGTCGATATTTCAAAATCACATTTTCAATTTTGTATTGTGCCAAGTATGCATGCAGATTTACATTTTACATTTTTGTTTCAAAATATTGGAAGGTAACCGATATTTGGTTGTGAATCTCTTAATATTGACCAGAATTAATGTGAGAAAGAGTATTAGTTAATACTGACTTGAACTATATAAAAGACACTACCTCTCACTATGTCACTGTATGCGTGAATGTTCAAGTTTTATGTGATAAAGAACATGTAATTGCTTGTTTTTGTATACCATTTTAGCAATGCCAGCCCATTTCCTGAGTATTGTTCTAAAACACAACATCACTGTTTACTGTTTGAATGTTTATTTAATACACTTCATATATGAAAAAAATGCCTAAAATTCAAAGCTGTATTGATCTTTTTCATAAACATTTACTTAGGTTAATATCTTTTTATTCAGAAGTACAGTTATATGTATAATATGTATTAAAAATTTTGCATAAAATAAAATGCCTACCTTGGGCATAATGTTGTGAAATAAAATAATAAAATAAAATACCCACCTACCTTGCCACTTTGTAAGTTATGTTGTTATAGAGAGGTTGTTCTTATAAGGAGGTGGGCACTTTTGGGATAAACTTTTATCTACAGAATCAGTTTCAATTGTTAAGGAGAAGTAGTCCTTATTAGGATATGGTGACTAATTCATGTCTAGCTATATACATGTATTCTACAATATTCATTTTGTTGTTATGTAGAGTTGTTCCCTAAACAGATACACACATTGACTGATTCAAGTTTAACTGTTTTCTACCGTAACAGTTCTGTTGTAATAGAGAGGTGGTCTCTATATATAGATGATAACTAAATAAGTTTTATCTGTTTTTGTTTGTTATAGAAAACTGCTCTTTTGTATGGAGGGTACTGACTAATTTATGTTTCTATCTTTAGATCCAAATACAAGAATAATTGCTACAGGTGGAGCGTCTATAAATAAATCTATATTACAGGTAAGATATAAATAAATCTATATTACAGGTAAGATATAAATGAATCTTAATTACAGGTAACGTATAAATAAATCTGAATTACAGGTAAGATGTAAGTAAATCGATATAACAGGTAAGATATAAATAAATCTATATTACAGGTAACGTATAAATAAATCTGAATTACAGGTAAGATGTAAATAAATCTATATTACAGGTAAAATAATGGTGAAGGTCATAATACTCAGTGAAAGCCTATTTATCACAAGCCTGATAAAATTTCTTTAAAAAGTAATCCATGTGACCACAGTGAAATTCTGCAGATTCAAATCAAATGAATGGAATTCACTCTTAGAAAATGAGGCAAAAAAAAAATGATGGCTTATTTTGACTATATGTGAAATTAATACACTGTATTTAAAAAGCCTTGATGTCTAATAAAAATTAAATCTAAATTTTAAGTGTTAGCTTTTTTTCACTAATATTATTATAATTATTGATAATTCATTAAATACATAGATGTATACAGTTTGACTCAGTTTCTCGATTTTTTGAGGTTTAGTTTGAAGAAGATGTAGCCTATGTGTCTAACGTTGTTGAAATTGTTAATTTACCTGTATATTGGCCCTTTGTTGAAAGGTCAGTGGTTAAAATAATGACATTCTGCTTCTTTTGTGTTTTATTAGGTGATGTCGGATGTGTTTAACGCCCCAGTCTACATTACGGATGTAGCCAATTCAGCATCATTAGGAGGTTGTTATAGAGCTAAACATGGTATGTATTATCTGTTTCACATACAAGCTCTCACATAATGAATTTAGTATAGGAGCAGTATTTTTGTATTTTAAAATCTTTGTTTAATAAATAGCAAAATTAATTTAATTGATTTTAAGTCCTATAGTGTAACCTTGTTGATGTTGTTTTTATCTGCTTTTTTTTCTCCAGGGAACCTTAAATGGTTTATTGTTCTGAATTTCCATATCACTAAGTCTCTCACTCCCTACTATTGAGTCAGATAATCAGTTTGATAGCCAAACATTGATATATTTTCAGTTATCAGTAAATCTGGAATTAACCACCCTGATGTAAAGAAATAAAATTGACTGAGATTTCATAAACCATTATCTTACTCAACAAATTTTCTTATACACGTCAAGTAGTATATACTGTTTGTAAGATGTAATAATTCTCATTTGTTTTCAAGCATTTTGATTGGTCATGTAAAATTTAATAATTGAATTCTTCATTTGTTTCAAGCATTTTGATTGGTCAAATTTTTTTTCATGAAAGAATTCTGCTACCAGAACTACTTTTCTGACCTGTATTTTATGTAACCATATTACACATATCACAGAAAACAAAACAAAATAGTAAATGTTACAGAGATTATGCATTGTGCAAAATGTCCAACTATTTCATTTTTCCATACCAAAAAAAATGTAAATTTCATTTCAAAATATCTTCACATACTTAAATTTCAAGATTTCATGTAATTATATTAATTTTATTTTATGTGCATCTGTTGACACCTATGTACTTTTTCTTGGTAATTTTTTGATATGTTTTTTTAATATTTTGTGCCTTTGAAAGAACTTATTCTATTACAGTTCCTGTTACAATTAAAAAGTGTTTAAATGACTAAATGCGAGTTTCTTTGTTCTTCTATCAGATTTGAATTGAAATTGTGTTTTAAAATTAAAACCTAAATCATGTTTTAATAAAAACTTATATTTTAAGGTTTAACTGGTCAGAAATTTGAGGAAGTTGTAAAAGGACACCCAGAGCCTATATGTGTTGCCAAACCAACACCTGGAGCTGAACAGGTAAACTATTGTCTCAGTTTAAAAACTTTTGTCCCTCAGAACTGAGGTACATGATTGAAAATTGTATATGAAATAAGGGTATAAAACATCTTGATGATCTACTTCTCTACCAAGTCCCCTTACAGTCCAAAACAGTTTTTTGAACGATTGGTGTCCGGAATGGGGTTTGACAACTGGGTTCTGGAAGCTTGAAATTGTCCCAGAAATACGGTTGATTGATTTATTCAATTGGGTTTTATGTCCCAGTCAAGAAAATATCACTTACATCGAGACATAACGAGTTATAGGTGAAGCTGCAGAATTTTTTACCATTGCAATGTCCTAAGGGTAATGTGCAGGGATGGTTCTTTAACTTGCCACACCTGCTGTGACATGATGCATTGGTTTTTAAGGTCTCCTCTGAAGGCCCCAATGACTTTATTTTTAAATGCTGAGTGCTTGGTGAAAGAAAGTCACTATCTATTTCCAAGTTTTGGTCAGACCTGACTAGGGTTCGAACCCCAACCTCCCTATCACGAAATGAGCACTCTACCAATGGAGCTACCATAGTGGTTGTTCATCAAGGCTCTTAAGAGTTTCTGAAATGAAAAAAAAATTTTAGATACATCAAGAACAACCTGGCAGTTGTTGACTGGTCAGTTGTTGACACAATTTTGTTAAACTAGTTGTATAGTTCCAGAAAATCAAGTGATCATAGTGAACTACTCTTTGTTCATAATTGTTTGTCATATACATATTTGGGAACAAAATTACATATTTAACCAAAATCATTCAAAATTATCAAAACTCCATGTAAAATTTACTGACCTAATTGGAGAAAAATAACAAGATTTATTTTTTTTTTTTAATTCTGTCTATAAAATAATCTTTTAATGTTTTCAACAAAATAACAAATCCACTATTTCCAAAATATCCCGTTTGCACCTTCCTAGTTTACCATATAAAATAAATTTGTCATGATTTAGATATTCATGATGATCACCCTTTTAAAATCCGCACATAGAAGTATTACTTATGGCTCTTTCCTACATTTTTCTAACTGAAAAAACAACAATAAGTTTTTAAACTTTATCTACATTTATATCTTTTTCATATTTCTTTTAAATTCAACACATTTAGTAAGAAAACGTGATTTGCATATTAATTCATATGACCTTTATTAACCGTAAAATACCCTGATGTAATCTTGGGCAAGGCCCAATTGGATCATTGAAGTTATTAAATTTCAGCTTTTTTCCAAAATCTACCCTATGTACGGAAGAACACAGACAAGATTTTTCATTTAAAAATAGAATTTGGTTAAGTAAATGTTTTTTAATTAAATCTTGCTGTTATTTTTATAAGGAAAGTTTTGAATAAAAGAAATTTTTAGAAAAAACCATGTGACAAACAATTATGGACCAATAGTAGTGAGGTTTTATTGGATCATTTGCATTAGGGTTTGGATCACAGTCCCTGTTTGTATAGAATAGATTACTCTAGACACACAAAATTGCTAGAAAATTTGTCAGATTGCTTAATAAATATCAGTATTTTTTAAGCCAACATTCACGGAAGTACATGTACCTAAGAGTAAAAAACTGTAACACTTACCCATTCACCAATCTAGAATCAATATGACTTGATACCTACTGGTATACATATATATATGCATGTACTTATATTTACTTATATATACTTGTGTTTTTATATATATACATGTAGATTTATACAGACTTATGCAAAAGATATAAAAGTTTGGAGAAACAGATTGTATCCCAATAATGGATTTACTAGTAAAGATTTAAGGAAATAACATCATGGTCATTCCAGGTTTTCACAATATGATTTTATATTGCTATTAATAGGGTTATTTTCGTGTTTGGTATTTTTTGTGAGAAATAACTCTTTTTCAAGAAAAAGGATACTTTTAATTTAACTGGAATCAGAGGATAACCATTGCAAATAAAATTCCTTTGATTCTAAAAAAAAAAATTGTGCTGTATTTGCCCGGACATAAACATGAAAATAAAATGCAAAATATTCTAGAATCTTTTTTATTTTTGAGCTTAGTTGCGTTTGCAAATTTCAGTAAAACTAAACAGAAATGCTTATTTTTGTGTGATTCTTTCACACAAACTTGCATTTAAATAAAACAAACACCTTTAAATTTTCAGAAATTTGTGTGAATAAATAAAATGAAACAATATTTTTTGTTTCTGTGAAGCTAATATTAAGAATAATACATAAAATACTGGTAATTATAAGATACTATGATTACCATAGTGTTTTTTCATGCTTACTATAACAATTTTATTATAAAAACAAATTAAACCAGACATGGAAATTTTCCAGTTACCGGTATTAAGCAACATAGATTAAATGTGTATATTGAAAATGGTCTGTTAGTGTTTTCATGTGACCATCAGGAATTTATCATTTTTCTTGTACAAAATAACAGGCTTGTTAAGAAGCTACTACAGAGGACATTACATAACAATTGATCATTTGATGTAACCATGGTAACTGGTAGCAGAGTCTTTTCTCTGATATGGGAAGCACCTACATATCTGAGCGAGAAAATCAAAAGATTTCAAACAAGACATATAGCTTCCATTGGCTTTGTTATTAGTAGCTTATCGGCTGGATAAAATTGTCATGACTTTTTCCACTTAGTTTTTTTTATCTTGGACCAGTAAATTGAAACTGCAAAAAAATATGAAATACCAATTATATTGAAAATAAACCCAATCTAGATTTTATTTTTAAATAATTATAAGAAAATGTAGAAAAGAATTGACAAAATTTTGTTAAGATATTCTAGATAATTAGCTATCTAAATTGTGATTTTAATAAATAGATTCTATTTAGGCACTTAACATAGAAAATTATAATTTTAATTGGTAAATTATAATTAAAAGTTATGATTATGAAATTGTGATATTAAAATTAAATAACTGTCTTCATAGAATTGTGATATCAATTAGTCAATTATAATTAGTTAGCTATCTTTTATAGAATTTTTATAATGATAATGACATGTAGTTAGCAATACCAAATTAAAAAAAATATATTTAGTTACAGCTTTAATAAGTTTAAGTAATATGACAGATTTTCTTTTTATGTAGTACTGGTTATGGTTATCAATGAATTTTTTTACATTTATGATTTATATTGTTATATATTTATGTATAAGATTAAGTATGTACTTAATAATTATATAAAAGTTAATTACCTCCTTTTTCGTCCCAAGGGAGACAATAATTAAATCAATTACCTCCCCTTTACGTCCCAAGGGAGACAAGTATTAAAGCATTTTCCCTTTGGGTTGGCATTAAACTCTTCCAGGTCAAGTTTTTGTAAACTTTATTCAGGTACCTCAGGGTTGTTTCTTTTTTTCTTTTTTATGAAAGAATTACATATTTTATCATTTAAAAGAGTACAATCATGCATATTATTTTAAGTAGAAGATGCTTTTTAGAAAACAAAAATGACATAGGTTGTATGTTACTCAATAGTAGTAGTACAAGTAGTAAAAAATGGAATATTTTGTTTGACCTTTGATTCAAACAAGATATAAGCCTGAGTTTCTATACATGTACAGTATATAGTCTGTATATAATCTCCGTGAAAAAATCTGTGGTGATCACTACCCATATTAAGCTTGTCTGTTCAAAGCGCAAAAGACATGTTGTCATATTCCTGGCATCTCCATTTGTTTCAGAATTTTTTGAAAATTTTGAAACACACAATGACATTGTCAGATTTAATTCTAGGTGTGTTTAATTTAGGTATTAGAGAGATAAGTTCTTGCTAGTATTATTACATATAATATTGTAGAACTGAGGATATGTACACATGTATGTATATTGCAAATGTTACTTTAGTCTAGCCATTTGATTGGTTAAAAAGTTAAGTTCATTTTCCAGTTTATCAAATGGTGTAAAATGTTTTTGCCATCATCAGTGACAATATGAATGGTCACACTGGTAGCAGTCAAAGTCATTTATTAGCTCACCTGAGCTGAAAGCTCAGATGAGCTATTGCTATCCATCTTCGTCCGTTGTGCGTCGTCCATTGTGCGTCGTGCGTAAACTTTACATTTTAATCTTCTCCTCCAAAACCACTTGGGCCAAATTTGATGAAACTTGGGTGCCTGGGTGAAGCCCTTTCAGATTTGCACAAATGAAGGAGTAATGCCCCCTTGGGGCCCCATAAGGGGGGAAATAGTGAAAAACTTTAAAAATCTTCTCCTCTGAATCTACAAGAGATATACCTTAGTTATTTCATTTATAACATCCTTAGGTCATGTAGTTTCAGATTTGCACAAATGGTAGCCATGGGGCTCAAAATGGGGAAATGGTAAGGTACTGAGTGGGGAAATTGCTAAAAATTATGTATTTGTCACTATATCTTGAAAACTATTAACTTTTTGTATAGGCATGTATATTAGAATATTGTAGGTATTGCAACAACGATCATTTTGATATATGGTTCAAGGTCATATGTTGAAAGGTTAAGGTCACAACTGCAAAAGAAGACATAAATTGCTAATTATCTTGAAAACTATTAACTTTTTGTATAGGCATGTATATTAGAATATTGTAGGTATTGACATGGCAATCATTTTGATATATGGTTCAAGGTCATATGTTGAAAGGTGAAGGTCACAGCTGCAAAAAAGTCTAAAATTGCTAATTATCTTGAAAACTATCAACTTTTTGTATAGGCATGTATATTAGAATATTGTAGGTATTGCCATGGCAATCATTTTGATATATAGTTTAAGGTCATATGTTGAAAGGTCAAGGTCACAGCTGCAGAAGAAGACTTGAATTGCTCATTATCTTGAAAACTATTAACTTTTTGTAAAGGCATGTATATTAGAATATTGTAGGGATTGACATTATGATCATTTTGATATATGGTTTAAGGTCATTTGTTCAAAGGTTAAGGTCACAACTGCAAAGATGACTTGAATTGCCAATTATCTTGAAAATTAGAAACTTTTTGTATAGGCATGTATATAAGAATATTATAAGTAGTAACATGGCAATCATTTTGATATATGGTTCAAGGTCATATGTTGAAAGGTCAAGGTCACAGCTGTAAAAGAAGACTTAAATTGCTAATTATCTTGAAAACTATTAAAGCTGCATTAAGTTTTCCAATTTTCTGAATTTTTTTTGATTTTTTAAAAATATATTTTTTGAAAAATAGATATCTTCTAACCACGATCCGTGACATTTATTTTCTTAAATTTCATTTCTTTTAACTGTAAATAAACGGAATCCTCTGACCGGTTGGTCAGTGTTTTACGATGGTAATTATAAGCTTGGAGCATGCGCACAGATGTACAGAAAACCCTAGAACTGAAGGTGAAACAGGACAGATTGCATTAATTGTTCTTCATTAATATCCAGATGTATTTGAAATGGTATTATGTATCCCTTACTAAATCACAAATGACAAATTCAACGAAGTTCTGTGTGTAATTTGTCGTATTTCACCGTTTTGAAAGTTGTGTTTAAATGACCTGGGTTTTGATGATGTAACCATGTTCTAATATTAGATCCCAAATGCTGCATCTCGCTTGTTAAATACTGTAATGTCTGTATTTATTTGAGCTTTTATCGTTGAACCAAAGGTAACATTGTTCATTAGGAACATCATTAATTAGATTAGCACCGTTTTAATTTTTTCTTTGAAAAACTTAATGCAGCTTTAACTTTTTGTATAGGCATGTATATTAGAATATTGTAGGTATTGCAACAGCGATCATTTTGATATATGGTTCAAGGGCATATGTTGAAAGGTCAAGGTCACAGCTGCGAAAGATGACTTAAATTGCTTATTTTCTTGAAAACTATTAACTTTTTGTATAGACATGTATATTAGAATATTGTAGGGATTGACATGACGATCATTTTGATATATGGTTTAAAGTCATATGTTTAAAGGTCAAGGTCACAGCTGCGAAAGAAGACTGAAGTTGTTGATTATCTTGAAAACTATTAACTTTTTGTATAGGCATGTATATTAGAATATTGTAGGTATTGCAACAGCGATCATTTTGATATATGGTTCAAGGTCATATGTTGAAAGGTCAAGGTTACAGCTGCAAAAGAAGACTTAAATGCTAATTATCTTGAAAACTATTAATTTTTTTGTAAAGGCAATGTTTATTAGAATATTGTAGGTATTGACATGATGATCATATATGGTTCAAGGTCATATATGTTCAAAGGTCAAGGATATAGTTGCATAAGTATACTGATATTGGTTAATGATCTGGAAATTATTCATTGCACTACAGTTACTTCATGCATATTATATAAGCTACTTATAAATGAAATGTTAAAGGATATATTTCTGATTAAGTTTTCTGATTAAGTTTTTTGGCAGTTCTTAACTTAAGAAAACTTGTAAAGTTTCTGTACTTAAAATATTGTCTATTACACTTTGCAAACAGTATTGGTCATATCCTCAGGTAAGCGTTAAGGCCCATGGGCCTCTTGTTGTTTAAAAGGTTAGTCCATTTTTCAGTGTATCAAATGGTGTAAAATATTTTTGCAATCAATCAATGATGGCAGCTATGGTAGTCCAAGCCATATTTGACTGTTTTGACTAATTCAGTTTGTTTTTCTAATATACCATATGATATGATACATCTGTATTATTGTTCAAGATAATATGTATAGTCACACTGAGCTTAAGTTAGCTTAAGTTATTAAAACCATTTTATTGGTTAAGAAATTCAGTTTTTTTTCCGGTATCCAAATGACATATTATGTTTGTGTCATTGTTCAAGATAATATGAATACACTGAACACACTGGTGGCAGCTTGAATAATTCTAACCAATTTTATTGGTTACAAATTCAGTTTGTTTTCTCATAATCCAAATTATATATAATGTTTTTGGCCATTGTTAGAGATAATATAGTTATACATTGACGGCTACTTTGGTAGTACATGTATATATTTTATAGTACATGTATATATTTTTTATTTGTAGATTCACAAACTTGTACAATTATATAAAATTTGTATATGAAAACATTTTATAAAACATATTTTACATATATCATAAATAAATGTACATGTACAGGTCTGTCCAGAAACTTTCTGGATGGACAAGATGATATTTAATTTTCAGATTTAAGAAAATAATGATTATCCTATTTGTTGAGATGATAAAATGATAAAAACTATCTTCTACTTAATCAAATTGTTAATAATAAGCATTTAATCTGAATTTCAGTATTATAATATTATCAAATTCATTCATGGTTGAACCTTATTGATTATAATACTTTCCCGTTCTGAAATCTCGGAACTCAATATCAAGTACAATGATTCACAATATTGTACATATACAGTAGAACTTCCATAACTCAAATTTCGATATCTCAAATACCAAGGATAACTCAAAGTCTTTATTTTATCCCAATGGTTTTCAATAAATCAAACTTCTATATTAAAATACCTCCGATAACTCAAAGTAAAAATTTAGTCTGTAACTTTACATTCATTGCCATTAATTCTTAATTTTTTTCAAGTTATTTTTAAAAAAAAAACGAATGGATTTTTGCAAAGGTACATGTAATAGTTTTTAACAGATGGGTATTCAGTTTTGGATTTATTTTGAAAAAGAAATGGAATGAATATTTTTGCAAAAGTAGCAGGTTGTTGACTGATACACATGGATATTCAAAATTTTGGATTCGTTGTCAAAAAGAAAAAGAATTTTAAAATTTTTAATTTTTTTTTTACAATTTTTTTATTTTTATTTTTATTATTATTATTATTTTTTTTTTTTTTTGGCAAAGGTTACTTGTTGACTGACAGATATTTCAATGTTTTAAGATGTAATAGATGTGCAATAAGGCAACACCATGTTTGTGATAGCACTTGTTATATAAGAAAATGGCTCAGTTCAATATTTCTAGAGATGTATATTTTATGATTTTTTCAATAATAGCTCAATTCAATCTCTAAATATGATATTCACAAAGTTAAGTTTTTATTTTATTTGTTAATATATATATATATATATATATATATATATATATATATATATATATATATCAGTAATTTAGAATTGTTATGTTAAATATTGAAATCTTTGTCTAAAAAGAATATCAATTAGTGCTAATTTTTGTTAAATAGCTATCTATGGTTGTCATGGATACAAGTTACACACTTGTTAGTGATTTTTATATGCCAGTGCTCATTGTGCGGCTATCTATGATTGCCATGGATACCCCTTATTGTTGTTGAACTCTCCAGTATTCTTCTTACATATTGTTTTTTCCCACATTGCTTTTGTTGTCCCATAAGGCAAATATTAAGTAAACTTCGTTTTACTTTTTAAACGCATTAAGGCATGCCAAATTTTACATTGTATACATGCCAGTTTAAAATCCAAATTAAACCTTTTGATATTATTAGGATTTAAGGCAAGATTTCTATAATTGTATTGTTTTATAAATTCTTGTGACTATAGATTGTGGATGAGACATCTTTTTTCATGCCATTGTTTTTTTTTAAATACAATTGTATTTTTCCTATAGCAGCTATTTGAAACATTTTAGTGCATGGGGTTTATTGTTTTTGTAAACATTTGTGCCTCATGTTAACAACAAGAGCTAGGTGAGACATATGACTTAATGGAATTGTTGTTATACATGGAGTATATTGATTATGGTAAAATTAAGGGCTAGGTGAAACACAGAATTCCTTTGAATTATTTGTAAATGTTTGTGCCTTATGTTGACATTAGGTGTTAACTTCGTAAAATTGTTCCATAAATGTTTATGGATTATAGCGATGAGGAGCTAGGCAAGACATATTATTTCATTGAGTTGATGTTTTATAAATGCATCCACCTTATGTTGACCAAAAGAAGTTACCAAAGACATCTTGTTTCAAATAATTGTTGGGTTAGACAAGCCAATAAATTTCCTTTAAAAAAAAGTCTCGTTATAAGAGAAATATTGTAGACTTGGACATTAAACACCATTACTCAACTACACTCTCTCTCTCTCTCTCTAAATTTGTTGTTTCAAAAGTGTTTATTCTTTAAGTGAAGAAGGACGTAAACTAGACATAGAATTCCATGTTTTAAGAAGCCGGATGAGAATCATTGCTTTTTTGTAATGTTTTTGACTTTTGTTGATAACAGGAGCTTAGTTAGACTTCTAACTTCATGAAATTGTTGTTTTTTTAAATTTTTGTCAATTTTGGTAGCTATGGAGTTAATTGTGTTTTGTAAACGTTTGTGCCTTATGTTGAAAACAAGAGCTAGGTGAGACATATGATCTCATGGAATTGTTGTACAACTTTTTATAATTTATGGTAACTATAAGGGCTAGGTAAGATATATTGTTATGTAAATTATTGTTCTATAAATTTTTATGCCTTATTTGATACATCTGATTCATGAAACTATTGTTTCATTAATGTTTATGGATATTTTGTAAGACAAGGTGAGGCAGAATTCTGTGGAATCGTTCTATAAATGTTTATCGATCATGTGAGAGTGAAGTGGAGTAATGGAGTTTTACGCCCCAGTCAAGATTCTTTCAATTATTTCGAGGCGGTCAGTTCTGGGATGGTGAAGAAAACCAGAGTACCCGAAGAAAACCACCGACCTTCGGCAAGCAAACTGACAAACTTTCTCACACTAGGATCTGTCCCAAGTGGGATTCGAACCCAGACAGTGAGATCCGTAAGCACGCGTTTTAGACCAATGGCCACCAAGGCCCCCGATCATGTGAGACATCTACTTCATAAAGTAGTTATTTTGTAAATGTTTGGAAATAATGAAAGACATATAACTTTATAAAATTGTTCTATAAATATTTGGAAATTATGTGAGACATCTAAATTCATGAAATTAATGTTTTGTAAATGTTTGTAAGTATAATGACGAAACACAGAATTCTGTATAATTGTTGTTTTATAGCATTTGTGCCTTATCCTTTTGTATCAGTATTTGTATTGTTAACAGTATTTGTATTGTTACGATGTTGTACTTTGTATAACTTTCTTTATAAAATATTCATATATATACATGTACTAGTATTATATACTATACATACGAGAATGTTGTACAGTGATGTACTATTATAAAGTGTACTACATGTATATACAACAAAGGTGATTGGTTATTTTTTTCTTTTTTAAGAAAAGCCATATTTGATTGGTTAATTTCCATTTAACAGGAGGCTGGTCCATATACCAATTTTTTACCAGTATCATTTTTTTCCTATTTATGTCACTGCAACAACAAGTCTACTTTAACTTTTTATTCAACTGCTAAAAAGTTCTCAGAGTATCTTTTGTGAGCAAAATTATTTTAAGAATTCTCGGTTTTTAGTGCTTTACCAGTTAAAGGGCAAATGAAAAAATACATTCTAGTATCTGATTGCTCACAAAGAAAGTCAAAATGGAGCTTTGAAAATATTGGTTAATGGAAGAACCTCTTGCTTTTAACAGTCAAACAATCAGGTGAATTTGGCTAATATCTTTTACTCAGGTAAAACCCTTGGCTTGAGACTTAGCCATTTGATATCCGGTGATTTCTTTCTTTAGAAAGTGTAAAACTTTTTCTTGAAATTATTTTAGACTTGAACTTGCCTAAATGAAGTAAAACAAAAAGCATATTACGTACCCTATCACATTATCTTTGATATAAGGGCTATTGGAATGTCAGCTTTTGTTGTTGATGAATTAGATGTACAATTCAGAACTTACTACCTCTTTGTAAATTTAAGACTTTTTACTGGGGTAGAAACACCATTTCTCTACCCTGACATTTTGTCCAAAGAATACTATGTTGACGATTTGGTGCAAAGTTTCCCAAGAGCTTTTATTTTCAAACTGTGTTCCATGATATTTTCTGACAACCCCTGTGCTGTTATTGACAGTCCCTTTTGATGGAAAAAAGTTGCAGACAAATACAATACTCGGCCAACAGGTCTTGTTTGATTAGAACCTTCAGTAATGTCTATCATTTTTCATCTTTATAGGGAAAATGACGTTACATTCAGAACTTTGCTTTATTTTTCCATATGGACATAAAGGTTCAAGATTTTTGTTAATAATTTTATACTTTTTCTTATCCAAGAGCAATATTACCGGTATGTAGATATTTATTTTAATTATTTGTTCTATTATAATTAGTTGATTATATATATATGTATAAAATTTACCGTCAAATTTCAGTTGTGTCAAATTATTTTTCAGGGTATATATATTATGTACGTGTAGTATATATAAAGTAAAATTGTTATTTTTATAATTTGTTCTGTTAAGTTTTTTTTAATTTCTCACAAATAGACAAGACTTACGATAATGTTTTACTGTATTCTAAGAAATATTTGACTTAAATTTAGAAAATAGAATAGATTAATGTGTTTTTACACACCATTTAAGATATTTTCAACTAAAATGTATATGTAGATATATAATATACATACCAGTTAAATTTTGATGTGCCAGATGTGCACATTTCGGAAATTAATTCCTCATCATTGACACTAAGACCGGAAAGTTTGATACATAAAAAATATATAAGCCAAACAGTGGAAAATAATGAATCTAAAGTTTCAAAATTATATTAATCCAAATCCAGCTAAGGAATGCTTTGCATGAGGGAACAAACCTTAGTTTGTAATCAATTAGGTAATCAATTATGGGATGGTGAAAGAATACTCAATGCTCTGAGAAAACCAGACTTTCAGCAAAGAACTGACACTCTCACACTAGGATCTCACAGAAAAAGACTTGAACCTTCATATATATGGATTTAGAATATTCGAGTAGATCTTGAAGTAGGATTTACTTCCTTCTTTCGGCGTGATTTACTCATCAGGAGTAATGTATTATCGATAAAACTGTGATTCATATATAGCGTTTAAAGAATTCTTAAATCATGTAATTAAATTTGATTTGTGTCAAAAATTACCTAATTTTACAACAAATACCTGCCAAATTTTGATGTGCCAGATATGCACATTTCGGAAAATCATTCCTCATCAGTGACACTAGGGGCCGAAAAGTTTGACAGACCAAAAAAACATACGCCGAATAGTTGAAAATAAATGAATCTAAAGTTTCAAAAATATATGAATCCAAATCCAGCTAAGGAATGTTTTGCAGGAGAGAACAGACCTTAGTTTTAAATAAATTTATTAAATTAAGACGACTGAAAATTTTGCTAAATGGTATATTTTCTGACAGCACTAAGTACTGCCTACTGAGTTATGGGTACCCTCGGGGAGTTTTACTCCACCAGCAGCGGTACCCGCTCAGGGGTAGTAAATTTACAACAAATACCTGCCAAATTTTGATGTGCCAGATATGCACATTTCGGAAAATATTGGATGATAAATGGTGTTAGTGAAAAAGATATTTCTGACTATTAACAATTTTTATGAGCAGAGGACTGAATGATTTAACATCATGACAGCATATTTAAATCAAGTTTGTTGCCATGCCTAAAAGTCTCTTGCACGTAAAATGTAAAAATCACTAAAATTTATAAATCTAATAAGCATAAATAAATAATATTTAAATAAACATAATGGATAAGTATTAGTGAAGTTCAAACTGAATCTTTTAATAGGTAATGTAAAGACCATATGTAAAAATTGACATCAAAACGTAAAGAATACGTGTAAAATATATACATCGATTTTAACAATGGTCTAATATATACAAAATGTATTTTGGCATATGTAAAATTAATTTAAGCATACGTGTACGGTTTTACATACGCACAAAAACTATGTAGTAAGTTTACAAACTTAAATATATGATTTAGAGTTTGTATATCATTTGACTTTCTGCTACTTTGTTTTTATCGAATTGCAAGTAAAAAAAACTGGTTGAGTTGTTATGTAACGTCGCGCCAGCAATTTTTTAGCTACTGTTCGTGACGAGGGCAAGATTATTAATAGTCTAGATTAATTTAAGAACAAGTTCATGTAAGAGTATGTCATCCCGTTTGGATGTTTATGAATACTAATGACTATAAAGATAGCACTTTGGCGAAGACTAGACGGTATAAAAAAAACTTCCAATCCGCGGTGGTGTGTTTAAGAATTACAAACATTTAAACACCCCAAAATATTATTATTATTATTATTATTATTATTAACATAACAAAAAGATCTAAATTTGCGTGTAAATGAATATTTTCAAACTATAACAAACCCGGATTTAAGTCGTTTTCAGTTTATTTATTATTCTATTTCGGTTACTTCCGATTGATAACAAATTTCGTAACTGATAAAATACATGTTTAAATCACACGGGAATCATGGAAAAAATAATGTATTTAGGATTCGATTTTAGTACGCAACAGGTAGCATAGTATATATACATTATGTATTTATAGTTAATGTTAATATACAGTAGGTAGTAGTGGGAAGGAAATGAAACCAATAGGTAGCTATCATGTACATTGTCGTACTTCACCTATGCAACGATCTATAGTTCATTGACTTACTATCGGTACAAAGAAATATAAAACAGGTGTAAAGTTTTTATTTTTCTTAAAAAGAGTCGAAGAACGATACAACAATTGTGCACGTATAATTCAATTCCTTATTAAATCCCTTATTCATGTGTGTGTGTGTGTGTGTGTGTGTGTGTGTGTGTGTGTGTGTGTGTGATATTGTTATTTTTTTATCTCCGCTAATTAAATTCTAACTAATGTTAAGGTTTTAAGTTTCTTTTGATTCAATAAAATAAGAAAGATATCCATAAAAAGGCAAAAGTAAGTAAATAAACTTTACAATGAATTAAATAAAGAAATGACTAAATAAAAAATAAACGACTTAATAAAAACTAATTATCGCATACAGAAATAAATTGGAAAAATTTAGCAATGGAATAAATTAATAAATTTAAAAGAAAAAGAAGGTCGAAGAAAATGACCAAAAGGTAAAAATAGTTCAAAAAGTAATTAACGAATATGGGAAAAATGAATAAATAAGAAAGATATATATATATATATATATATATATATATATATATATATATATATATATATATAAGATAAATAAATAAATGAATGGTAGAATAAATAAATAACATTGTTTGGCAAATAAGAAAAAAATGTTTGGACTCTTGCAGTGCTCTTGAGAAACTAATAGTATTTAATGAAAATATTTTCAAAATTGCAAATTTCAATTGCAAAGTTTGTCTGATGCATATTAAATGTGTTTTTGTGATGTAGTAAATTACTAAGTCGCTCATTAGCAATAATAATAATTTGCGGGACATTTTTGTTATTTCCATTTTAAGAAACTGTCAACAGATTTACCTGTTTTTAATTTAGGTTAAACATGGCGTCATTCCCGTACAAGTACAATAACGTGGTGCTTAATCAGTGGCGGCATCCCTGAACGAGTGAAGCCTTGTAATGTGGGGCTAAATCGGTCGCAGCTTCCCCGTACAAGTGAAATCATGTGGAGTTTTATCAGTTGCGGCATTCCCGTATAAGTTAAATAATGCGGAGTTCAAACAGTCGTGTCGTTTCCGTTTAAATTAAAAATATGGCAATATTACACGCAAATTCGCTCTTTCAAGTTAAACACTTTTTTAGTAATATTAGTACACTGAACTAAATGTTTCAAGTTCCGTTTATATGGATTTACCTAAAATAAAAAAATATAAACAATACAGTCTTATTAATTTAGAATATTTTACATCGTAAATTACTAGAGACGCGAAAATTTCAAAATATATTTTTCAAGATTATTAATTTACAACATGTGTTATTGATACAATACGTAAAAATCTGCAACGCCAATAAATTTACAAAACTTGGCCAATATGAGATATACTGGGTCGATATGAACTGACTGAGGTAATATGAAGAAAGTGAGCCAATATGGGCGCATGCAAATATCACACAGCATTTCATTAAAAAAAACAAAATGGCAGACCACATAGCGTTTTATAAAATCCAGAAGGGGCAAGTGCAAGTTAAAACTTTTTTTCTGATTACAAAATATGCTTATTTTATTTTAAAGTTGCTTTTGTTTGAAAAAAAATTATCAATAAATGTATGAATATAAAATATACAAAAACTACAAATTTAATTCTCTCGTTTCTCATGTCTTTCAAGCGTTTCTTTGACGGAAGCACAGCTACAGTAGATTGGTCACATGTTAAAGAAAAGCGGTTATCTTGTTATATATAATTAAAACAAACATACCAGTCCTTGTCCATATCACAATCCCAAAAACAAAGTAAAAACTTTGCAAACTGGCAAAATAGGTGATACACGTGAACTTCCATCAAGGAAGTGAGGCCGGGTGCTCCGGAAGGGTAAGCACCTCCTGTTTAGCTAGCTACACCCGTCACGTGCAAGTCAATTTTGAGAATGAAAGGAACAAAGAACTATGGTAAGTCAAATATATCCAGTATAAGTTGGGATACAGTGACTACATACTTATCAACAATATTGTGATGACGGCCATAAAACTTTTTAAGGGCCCTGATTAGCCTAGGCTTGCAATATCCTTGTGTCAACAATTTAATTGTAAGTAATTTGCTTCGTTGCAGAAAGTTCCCATAGTTGGAACAAGCTCTACCGTACCGTATTAACTGTGAAACATATACACCATACGCAGGAGAAGCAGGGATATTACTGCAAAGAAACGGAAAGTTGACAATAGAAAAATTGAAGTCATCACGTTTGTCGTATAGCTTATATCCAAGTATAATTATTTGTCATTAAATCAATTTTGATATGTTATTTATTATTCGTATTTTTTAGTGTTTGAAATATTAATTAATTAGACAAAGCCTCGAGCCAATATGACACACTTTGACCAAATAACTGGGACAATATGAAAATACTTGATTAATAATATGATATTAATATGTCAGTTTTGAATAAATAAAGCATCTGTTTACAACATTAAAAGAGTTTAAATAAACAACTACCGAACTATTCACAAGTGAACTTTACTTTAATATCATAATTCATTCACAATTCATCATAAATAAAAGTATCACACATAGTTTTTGAAATATATGAATTCTCTTCAAAATACAAAAATCCTTCATAGATATAAATAAATACTGAATATATATTCAATATGTATCAAAATTAATTGATACACGGACAATTTCTTCTTTTTTCTTTCTTTTTTTCTGTGTTTATTTATTTATTTTTTTATTTATTGTTTAATGTTAAGATCACAATCAAGCCAATGGTGTTTATTTCATTATTCCGAGAAGGCACATATAGCGCTGGTCATCACAAGTGTTGTAACAGGAATTCTTTTCTGCACAATTACACCGTCAAGTTTAGAGTACACCTTTCTAAAAATTAATTTTAAATGTAACTTCATTTGAAAGTCTAACATAACCCCTTGACCATGAAAATTTAATTTGGGACACACCAGTCCACGTTGGAAAAACGGAATTTATTAAATCCATCTTTGTCCAAATTAATTTCATCCAGTGTGGAAAATAAATTCATAAAAACATCGACGGAAAAAATCTATAACTGTTTTATTACTATTGGACGATAATTTTAGCTGTATGGCATATTTCAAATATTGGTGAAAATATGAAAATATGAAGTTTTTCTTCTGTAACTTCTGGTGAAACAAATGTAGACTCTGCATCTTGTGGTAAGTAATTTCTTGGTACCGTTGTACTAGTGAATGAATTATTTTGTCTACAAAAATACAAATGAAAATTATTAAAATATTTTATGGCAATTTAAAAAAAAATATAGTGCATTTGGCAGAAATAAGCCGAGATTTATAGCTTCACATTTCATCCGGTTAAAATGAAAAAATGGATTGTGCACAAAACCTCATACTACAAATTTTGAACATAGACATCATATATCTTATCTTCTTTGCAAGTTAACAAGTTGAAAAAAATTTCAAGCATAAGATTTCAAAAATCATATGTTAATAAAAATAAAACACAAACATATCAGTCCATGATCAAAATCAAACCCCCCCCCCAAAAAAAAAAAAGTAAAATAGGTAAAATAAAAGTAAAAGTAAAAATTAGCCGAGGCTTTAAAGATCAACAATTTAATTGTAAGCAGTTTGCTTCGTTGTAGAAAGGTCCATAACGTTTTAAATGTGAAACATAAACACTATAAGCAGGAGAAGCAGGGATATTACTGCAAAGAATCAGAAGGTTGACTTTCTTGAAGGAAGTTCACGTGTATAACTAAATTTGCCATTTTTGCAAAGCTTTTACCTTGTTTCTTAGGGAGATTGTCAACTTTGCGTTTTTTTTTTTGCAGTAATATCCCTGCTTCTCCTGCTTATGGTGTAAATGTTTCAAAGTTAGTACGTTAGAGTAGATCTTGTTCCTACTACCAGACCTTTCTACAACGAAGCAAACTGCTTACAATTAAATTGTTGAAATTTCAAGCCTAGGCTCATGACGGCCCTTAAAAGTTTTATGGTCGTAACATAATATTGTTGATAAGTATGGAATCACTGCATCTAAACTTATACTGAATATATTTGACTTATCATAGTTCTTTGTTTCTTTTATTCCCAAAATTGACTTTGCATGTGACAGATGTAGCTATCTAGACAGAAGGTGCTTACCCTTCCGAAGCACTCGGACTCACTTCTTTGATGGAAGTTTGCATTTATAACTAAATATACCATTTTTACGGGGGGGATTGTGATTTGGACATGGACTGGTATGTTTGTGTTCTATTTTTATGATACAAGAGCAATAATTGAATATATATATATATATATATATATATATATATATATATATATATATATATATATATATATTGAATATTTGAAACGCAACGTAGAATGCAATGAAGATATCACACATACATAAAAATGGGATAAAACTATTTTAATGATTCTTTAAATTATTAAATATTTAATAATTTAATATGCTTAATATTATAAATAAAGAATGTATAAATACACAAAACCACATGTGTGGTTTTGTTTTTACCACATACCCTATCCGAACTGAATGTAAAGGTTTTTTTTTTTTTTGCCTGTCCTAATCTGCACATAAACTCACAATCAGCTATCTTACATTGATTTTTTTATCTGAATGGAAAACTGATATCTGGCATGAAAAAATGAGAAAAGAAGTAATTAAATACAACAATTTGTTCACTTAAACAACATACAGTCGAATCTGCCTTAAAGACCACCTCTCTATAAGGACCACCTGCTTATAAAGGCCAATAAAATTCTATCTTCATTGCTCTTTATTCATATTATTTGAAATTATATATAAAGGCCAACTGTCCATAAAGGCCACTTTTATTGATTCAAATGGGTGGCGTTTATAGACAAGTTTGACTGTATATTAACATTTTACTAATACTATCATAAACGCTGGTAAAATCTTAAAAAAAATGTTGATTTAATAACAATTTTTTTATGCATCGTCCGGGATTATCCGAACTTCTTTACCAACTATTCCCAACTGTAAAAAGACGTCAAACAAATTTCTTCCGGAATGAATGACGTAATGTTATTGTTGTCGAAACGAGAATTCCTCTAAAAGTAGTTCCCGGCTACTATGGTGATAAGGAATGTTGTAACGCACATGTGCGATACGGACCATTGTATCACAATACCAGAAAATGTAATTAATTGCTATAGTAAGATTCAATGCGTAGGTGACAAAAAATAAGCCATGTGATTATATGCATATAATTTACTTATCAAAATATTTTTTTAGAAATGTTTTAATTTTTTCTTTGAGACTACCGTTCAGTTTTGTTTCGGCAACACATTAAGGAAAATATGTTTGAATAGAGAATCTGCTGAAACAAACCAATTAATGTAGAAAGTCCTTTCACAATCCTTTCACAATCACATGGAATTAATCTATGACATTATTTAAATTTCCCATTGGTTAGACTTTTTTAAAAGTTTTATCCTAAATATTGAAGTCTGTCATTGAAAATCATGCATGCTACGATACTCAATCCTTACCATCTTTTAAAAATCACTGAGCTATTAGAACCTTGTAGATTAAAGCTGTCTAATATAGACTTCTAATATAGATTACATATATAAAGTACTATACTAATAGTGATCAAAAGTCTACAACAGAATAGGAAATGTTTAGAATTATATGTACTAATAATTACCTGAATTTATTATACTTACCTGAATGTATGATACTTTTCCCAATGTGTAATACTTACTTGAATGTATGAAACTTACCTGAATTTATGATACTTAACTGGATGTATGATGAGTACCTAAATATGTGATGCTTACCTTAATGTATGATACTACCTATCATGAATGAATGATACTTACCTATCATGAATGCATGATACTAACCTAAATGTATAAAACTTACATGAATGTATGATTCTAACCTGAATGTATTATTCTTACCTGAATGTATAAAACTTCTTTTACTAAATTTCTCTTCATACTTTTCAAAAATCTTACTCCACTTTCAAAATTCTGACCAAAACTTGTAGTCATGAAATACTTCATATATTTAGATATTTTAAAAATTAATCTTAAAATAATTTCATATACACATTGTTACTTTGACATTGGCTCAGCCAATATTAATTTTAAGACCTCCTTTTTAATCTTTAAAGACTTTACAGTACTTTTTATTGATTTTTTTCTTTTCAAGGGAAAGTCTCATACTGATTTTATAATATTTTATCATATTTGTACCTCAACTTCTCAATTTATAATATTTTAACATATTTGTATCTCAACACCCTTCCCTATTTTTAACGGTGTTTAGAATTTTCGGTTATCATAGTTACATAAAACTCTTGTGTCTGTTTCAGATAAAGGTAACAGCTGTTTATGATGATTTAAAGATTGTTTACGAGTCAGCTGTCAAATTTGATACAGACCTGCCAGAATTTCAGTAAGTGATACAGGTCTTCCAAAATTCAAGTAAGCTTTATGTATACAGACCCACAAAACCTTAAGCCAGAGAGTGACGTAGGCATACCAGAATTTAAGTGATTTTATTGTCATCTGATCCTAAAATTTTTTATTTAATTTTTTTTAAATAAAATTCATAATGTTAAATTTTTTTTCATTATGTTGTCGTTTGTTTTGTGTTGCTGTTTTATCAATGACTTGTATTATGATGTGTTCTTGTTTGTGTTAGCTGTTGCCGCATACATTTTTTTCAGTAACAACTGTCTTTTATTCCTTGTCAATTGTAACATAAGTTCAAACTTATTTTGCAGAACACATGGTGGAGCACATATACATGATGATAAAGTTACAGTTACAGCACCAACTACAATGTGGATCAAGGTGTGTAGTATAACAACCGGAAAGAAATCCACTGAATGCAGGTCAAAGTAGGACTATCACACCTGTCCTATCTAATATGTCCAAAGACCAAAGACTCGGGAAAATGCATGTTGCTTATAGCCATTTTTAATAATATCTTGAAAATGCAGTTAAGATTTGTAAAAAAGCATTTTAGATGTGAAAAGGTTATATTTTTGTACTTGAATTATACAAACTTGTGAAAATTTACCATATTTTGAACAAATGTAGGTATTTGGCCCAGCAAACGTAAGGAAGGTACTTTATTCATATAACGATAGTATGTTCGTCTTATATTTTTCCACATTTAAATTATTTTTTTTTGCAGGCACTTGAAATGCTACTTAACAGAATGCAGAATGGAGGATTTGACTTTAGTAAAGTGAAAGGCGTATCTGGTGCTGGACAGGTAAAATATCACTTTGGATAAATTTGCCTGTTTTCTTTTGCTAACAATAATGCTGTAGAAAAAAGACATGTTTACGCTCTCTAGATCTATTTTTAACTTCAATTTCTATTGGTTAAATTACTTCTATAACAATGTGTTGTACAAGTATAAACAAATGATAAAACAACATTACAAATAATATATATAAGATTTTTGTAAGGTTGCCCGGTACCTTATACCCTATCATATATTTATTTATTCTGAGCTGCAGTTATATTTGCCATCCTTTATAGGGATACATGCATTTTTTATCCTCAATTTTTATCGTGTATGACATGCAGACCTTGTTCCATGATTGTTTACTGTAACCAGACAACATTTACAGTTATGATCTATCTGTTCCCTGATGCAAAGCATTCCTTAGTTGGATTTGGATTCATATAGTTTTGAAACTTGGATTTTTAGATTCGTTAATTTTTAACTAATTGGCTTTTGGTTTTTATCAATCAAACTTTTCGGCCAGTAGTGTCACTGATGAGGAATTATTTTCCTAAATGTGCACACATAAATCTTTTACAGATATTTGTATCATATATTTACATGTACTTTACTTATACTGCTTAACATTGATTGCATTATGTACAATGGCAGATTTATGAACATAGTTTCATTTACCCCCGAACACATTGAACCAATGGTTGTGCCAGAAACATTTTTAATGGTTGAGAAATATATGTATACTTTTTCAAACAATTATTCTTGTTCTAGAATCCCTTATTTGTGTAATGTAAATTTAATTTGTATGTTTGATTATTTAATAAATAAATACTGTTTAACATAATTGCAACTTTTTAAGGTTACACAAAAAACATTATCAAAGTGCCACTTATAGTTAAAAATTAAACGTCATTAGTTTAATCCTTTTTTAAATCTGTTGGAATCATTTTACGGACTTGCCAATTATTGATGTTTTGGGTTAATCAATCAGGATTTTTTTCGGCAACTAGGGGCGCATGCTGTCAGTACTCAAATTTTAATATCGCTTTCCATTTACTTTAACAGCAACATGGAAGTGTATACTGGAAAAAAGGAGCAAGAGAAAAGCTGAAGAATGTACCACTTCTGCACAGATTATATGACCAGTTGGAGGTAAGGAATATGGTTAATTATTGTACCTTATGTCCCGAACAATTTGTGGAAAACAATTATTTCTAATCAATATGGAATCACATATGTTTGCATTTTTTCTTCGAAATGGCATAATTTTGTATTTTAATTTCTTGAATGTAAGTAAAAAACTGACTGCGGCGTACAAAACCTAACTCAACTCAACAAGCAGTAGCACATGGGATTTTTTATTACTTACAAACCGATGCGCATAACATTTATTTCATGAATTTACTATTCCCAATCTGTGGCACAAAAGAATAATTTGTATGAGAATTATTTTAATATTTTATTTTCAAGCTATAGTATCTGATTTTTATTTTATATACGATTTATTTACTATTTTCAAGCCGAAGCGTGTAACTTTACAAATTTTAAGCTTACAAGTTCATGTCTTGTTGGCGATGATGTTAAATTCCCTACTGACAATAACAAAGTGATCTACAGCATTTAGAAACAAAGAATTGTTGTAATTTGCAATCCATAAGTCTCCAATTTATTTTCTATAAAACTTTATTTTTAAACTTTTCTTGATATCTCGGTTTGAATACCACTTGAAATGCGCCTTAGTTTGTCAGTTTGCTTTGCCATTTTCTGCGAATACTCAAACTTTGGCTGCCTTGTATTAAATGGATTTATTGCTATTAGGGTGAAAACCTTAATGTTTCAAACTTTTTCAATGATGAACATTGTGTTTTTGTTGCTTTAGCTATAATTTAATTTACAAAACATTTAATCATTGTACATGTACGTGTATATATGATCACAATTACAGTTATTTACAATTTTTATTTATTTATTTTTTGCTTGCAGGACTGCTTTAGTATTCCTGATTCTCCAATATGGATGGATGCAAGCACCACAGCCCAGTGTAAGAAATTAGAAGAGGCAGTGGGAGGAGGCATGGTAAGCTAAATATTGAAGTTCTGTAAAAGGGGGAACCATGGTAAGCTAAATACTGGTAGTTAAGGTTCCGTAAAAGGGGAGGAACCACGCTAATTATTAAAGGTTCCGTAAAATAGGAGGAATGATAGTATTCTAAATATTGAAGGTTCTGTAACAAATTATTGATCAATATTAACCAAACACTAAAAGATTTTTAAAAGTTTGTTTTAAAGAAATATTACCAGTTTTGTTAACTGTTGTTAGTCACTAAATCCATGGTTGATCAGTTGGTCAGTTGACGTATTGTTTAATGTTGCATCATCAATTTTTCAGCTATTTACTGCAAGAGAGCAAGAAAGTTAATTGGTATTGATAAATATAAGTACAAGTCTTATAAATTCCCAAGTCACATTATCCTGGCACCAGGTGAATCAGTGAATACTCTTTTATCTTAACCCCAAGTAAGAAAGTAAAATCTAATATTTTGAAGTCTTTTGTATGACCTGATCTCGGTTCAAACACATAGTACTTTCCTGCCAAAGTGGATGCTCTACCAATGAGCCATCAAGTGGTTTATACACTTAAGCTGATAATGAAAAAAATGAACATCCATTGATTTTAACCTTGCATTTGTTAATACAAATGATGACCCAGTTTCTTTCCAGTACATTATACAATATATATATGTAGTTACGATTGAAACTAATGTTGAAGGTTTTCAGTTTCCTTAATGGATTTAGTTTGTTTGATTACAGTAACCTTTGCAACCTTTATATCTGAACTGTCTTTAATGTGACGTGTCAGGAAACGATATGATACTCAAATGTTTATGTGGTACAATTTTTTTATGTTTGTCTATGTATCAACATCAATCCTGCGTTATCATTTTACAAAATATTTAATACAGTCATTAAGAGATTGACAGGTAAACTCAGTTACATTTGGTTAGATTAATTATAAAACCACTTTTGAGTAAATTAGGTTTTACATCCTAATTAAATTTAATTCATTCGTATAAAGATATCATCACCTGTATGTCAAGTTGCATAAACTCTAAAGCTAGTAAATACTTTTTCCCAGAGATTGGCTGAAATCACAGGTGCTAGAGCATTTGAACGATATACTGGAACTCAGATTATGAAAATATCGGAATATAACACAGAGGCATACAATAATACAGAGGTAATCTATAAGAAATCCTTATAATTCAAGATTTGAAAGTACATGTATAGTCTAAATTGGGATTTATCAAGATACCATTTGATTAACACCCATGATGTTTTTTATAAAAAATCTCACACAGTGTTGATGTAAGGTTCTCAGAGAAGACTGGAATTTTAAAAATTCCACATAGAATCTATGGGCAGGGGTTTGGAAAAATTATGGTGTGCCTGACATAACTGACGGGAAAAAATAGTTTGAAAAATCAATCAGAAGGTGTGGAATAAAATATCTGGAGCCTATATCGGTTACATAGTACACTGGTAAAACCCTGTTGAGATAACTGTTACAGGAAAACTTTGAAAATTAAATAATCCTTTCTCAAAAATTATAGAATAAATAATATAGTCAAAAATAAGTGACAACAGTTACTCTGCATATTTAGGCAGATAATGTTTGAAAAAAAATCACTTATTTTGACAAAGGCAGAACATTCTCACCTTGTACTCTTGTTTTATCCAATTTCCTAAAACTATCTTTCTTTATAAAAGAAAAGAATTTGACTGGAGCATCAAACTCCATTACTCAGCACTTTGTTCACTCTATAATATATTACTTGTATTGCTTGTTTTTCTTGAAAATACTTTAGTTATCATTTGTTATCAATTTTAAGGTCACAAATCACATGGGGAGGGGGCAGGGTGGAAAGTATTTTTTTTGTGGTATCCATTTAATTTGATTTATTTCAAATATTTATGTATGTGTACATTCAAGATCATATAAGGCTTGTGTAATTGTTCAGTATGCAGATTTAAAAAAGTTACAGTTTATCGATTTTCCTTGCTGGAATATTGATACTCATAAAATATTTTTTAAAAAAATTATTATAGAGGTCTGATATTGTTGCATTTTAATGGATGGTCTTGTAATTTGTCTATTTACAGAGAATATCTCTTGTTAGTAGTTTTGCAGCATCATTATTTCTCGGGGATTATGCACCAATTGATTACAGTGATGGCTCTGGAATGAACTTATTTGATATTGCTAAACATACTTGGTCACCAGAATGTTTACAGGTTAGTGAAATCTATAATGTTTTAATCTAAATCAATCAAACACTTTTAACCTACCCACTTATCTTCTAAATCAAAAAACTTGATCAACAAAATGATTACAGGTAAGTTACATTATTAATGTCTTATTTTTTATAACTTAAATACGATTATGCTATCCGCCTTTCTACTCAAACAAACAACATAGTCACTAAAATATTAACAGATAGTTACATGGGCAATTTCTCTTATTCAATAAACTCTTACTCTTTTACTCTCAATACAATCGCCAACCTGCTCTCTAATAAAACTAGGTCAACATAATAATTATAGGTAAGATTGCTAACACACATAATCAGTCGCCAACCACCCACACAAAACTTGATCATTACAAATTAAGAGAACGGCTTTCAAATTTGTACTCAATGTGAATTATGTCCCCTTGAGAGAAAAATGTTGAAATCTTGTGGGCGAGTACAAATGCTTATATTGTCAGACTGTAGATAAATCATAATAACATTTTTGTTGAATGTGTGTGTTTTTCTCTGTACACATTACTCCACTCCATTCTGAATGAAGAACCATCTATACTAGAATGTAGGAAACTATAAAGAATTAGTCTCTAGTTATAGATCTTTTTAAGATGTAACACTACCAGAAGAAAAAGAATTTAGTTTGCATAAAGCTTGTCCAAAAGTCTCGAAATTTGGAACGTAAAGAGAGGGTACGTTAATTTGTATTTTACAGAATTACGAGAGAAAGTTTGACATATTCTCAGCTTACCAATAAAGCCAATGGCCCTCTAGTTTGTAAGCAAACAATTGTGTTATGTAATTTATATTCCTTTCTTAATTGAAAGTTGGTAAAAATTTTCATGTTTATGTTTTAACAGGCATGTGGTTATGATTTAGCTGATAAATTAGGTGAACCTGTTCCTTCACCCGAAATATTGGTATGTATCTACTTCTAAAACTCATTTCAGCTGCTGGTCTTTTTTCTCTCTCCACCGTGTCTTGTACAAAAACAAGTAAAATTATGAACCATGTTTTTAGAATTTAAAAAAGTCCCGTCTGCTGAATATTTTGGAAAGAACTATAAACATTTTTTTTAGTTTTTAAAATCTAAAGCAACAGTAAAATAATTGATAATATTTGAAGAAAATTAAATGGATACTAGTTAAAAAAATATAAACATTTTACGTTTTTAGTGTAATAGTTGATGTTTTTGAACAATCAATACTGAACGTCAAAGATATGCTAAGTAAGCTTGGACTGAATTTTGCAAAAGTATTCTACATTTCCTTCCAAACTACATGCAATGCTGTGAAAAGCTTATATAGAGAGAAAGTCTTTTGAACCCGAGGTTTTATGTTCATTCTTGTAAATTAAATTATGTTTCAGTTTTGTTTCCAATATCAAGACATCTTTTTGAAAACAAATTAAAAAAAACATTTTTTGTTGATATAATACATGATTGTATATTCTCTTTTTAAAAAATTGGTTGTGATGTTTTCGTAAAACATGTAGTAGCAAAACATATCCATAATAATTCAAATCTACTTGGTTTTTTTTCCATTCATAACCCTAATCATTGTTGCCTGTTGCATGAACATTTTTTCAAGTTTAAAATTGTCTGTTTGAAGGGGATTATTATTTTTTTTTTTTTTTTGATTTTTTTTACATCTCTATTTACAGGGGAACATTTCTGAATATCTTGTCATGAAATATAATTTTCCTAAAGATTGTAAAGTTGTGGCTTTTACTGGAGATAATCCATGTAAGTAACCTTAAACTGAAAATTATTTAAAACTTGTAAAAAATGTTTAATTAATCATACTGATTGATCATACTTGAAAATTAAAGGCTGTCAAATGGATTTATCAACCTAACCTGTTATCAATGATAACAAAAATATAATTCAAAAACATAAAATTTAAATCAACATGATTGTATATTCAATGGCAATAGTTGTGTCGGCATTTCCAGAAAAATGTCATATTTATTAAAAAAACTTGAAATCAACACAATTCTATAGGCAATGAAAACACTAAGACTACATACACATAAAAAGGGATGACTTGGTCTGTACTTGAGTAAACCCCAGTCTTGTTCTTATATTTGGTGATCATTGATTTTTATTTTTTAAAAAGGTGATAAATGTAATACATATATTAATGATAATAATGATTGAACATACATTTTTGTGCTTTAATTACTTTATATGATGCTTCATATACGATGCAGTTATGAGCACAGAACTAGAAGCTAACACAACTGCCATTTTCACAGATTTATGGCCTTTTGAAGTTTTTTGGTCCAGGTTGTATCTTATAATAATTTCTACTAAGTACACATATCCATATCAGGACAATTTGCAGAGTTGATTACTTATGACCTCAGTCCAGATTTTCCCAAAGCTACATATGCTCTACACATGTATGTCATTTTGGAAATTTTAATCAATAGCTGTGTAGGGCAGAAGGTTACAATTATTGTATTGGGTTATCAGTCTCATTTAGAAAAATGTATGAGTGTTTACAGACATTTTACTAACATAAATATCTTTATTTTATTTCAGCCTCATTAGCAGGTCTAGCACCAAGATTAGGTGATGTTATAGTAAGTTATATGCAAAAATGGCTCACTAAGGTTCCAAGAATTTGCAAAATAAATAAATAAATAATAAAATTATCTAGTCGTCTCATGCTGGGAACTCATTTAATATCCCAAAATGTGCCTTGTGAAGAATTACATTACTAACAAAATCTATAGCCCAGGCTAATATTACATGTATGTTTTAGCTAAAACACTGCAAAAAATTATATTTTTGTTTTTGTCTTTTCTCAGCAAAGATAATGTTCATGAAACATCTGAAACAACATTTATTGTTCAATGCAATACAGCTATTTTATCATGAATAAAATTACTTAATTATATAATTTTACCACAAAAACTAATTCTTTTAACTTCAAGATAAGTTTAGGAACCGGTGATACTGTGTTTCTATGGTTACCACATGCTAAAGCTGGATTGGAAGGACATATTTTTGTGAATCCTGTAGACACTTCAGCGTATATGGCCCTTGTATGGTAATGTGAAACTTTTGTATGAGTCTGTCATCAGAGATAGAGTTGAAAAGGAATGAAAAGGCCATATTTTGTTAAAAATGTAGACAATTTGCTATTTATGGAATTACTCTAGAAATTTTAATCTTCAATGCAGGTTCTTAGTGCCAATGTGTTCTACATCAAAATGCTGTGATGGATCACATTGCTTCACAAAGCCTTGCTTATTATCCCTCTTAGGCAGATTTAATGTGAGGAAGTTTGTCAGCCTACTTTCTGATTATCAGTGGTTTTTATGAGCATTCTGGTTCCCTCCACATTCCATTCCAGAACTGAAAACAATGTTGAATGGGGTGTAAAACATCATTACTCCACTCCACTCTTGATTTGTATTGAGATTTATACATTACATGACTTTATTTAGCTGACATAATAAAAAATGTTATATAAACTTATGGTATGTGTATGATGAAGTTTGCATCAATCAGGACAAAATTCAAGTTAAAAATTAAGCTAGAAACACAAAAAAGTTATTTTAAAAAAGAGCACACCACAGTCCGATCGATCAATAGTTTTCCGATGGTAACCACTGAAATATTGATCATGTTCTTTCAAAACTTAAAAATCTAACTGCAATACTGCAATTTGGTGATTTGTCTCCAGATGATTACATCTGTAATATAGATAAGTTTTGCCAAGCAAAGCTTCGAAGTACATTTACAGAGAAGTGATCTGTTTCCCATATAGCTTTTAGTGTTTAGAGTCTATGTTTTTCATGGAGTTTTAGAAACTTGCATTTTATATGTTTTTCAGCTTTAAAAATGGTTCATTGACAAGGGAGAGAATCAAAGATAAATGTGCTGAAGGCTCATGGGATAGGTTTGCAGAACTTTTACAGAGCACCCCAATGGGAAATAATGGAAATATAGGTATGTCAATGTTTTTATCAATTTTACTTTTTCATTCGGAAGTTGTACTTTTCTATGATATAGAGTTCTATGATTTACTAAACCCAGCTACATGTTTCCACTTTTAGGTCAAATGGTTTTTTATGCTTTTCTGCGGCATTGGAATTTCACATAGCACCATATGATACCTCATAGCACTTGTGCAAATCAATTATTATTTCTTTTGCCAATTGAATCCCATAAAGGGACTTTTTTTCTTAATAATAAAGTTTTTTTCAGGAATATTTTATATAAATGATTTCCATTTCATTTTGCAGAATCGTAAAGAAGTATCGATCACATGGTATGCTTGCTGGTTCCATTGTATCAATACTCTATGTAAAAGTCACTATTTCATATCTGAAACACTTCCACCTGATAAACTAGCTTTTAGATTAATTTTTAGATTAACATCTCAGTCAGGATTCTTTCATTTATCTTTAGGCGATTAGTTCTAGAATGGTAAAGAGGACCTTAAGGTGGTACCCGGAGAAAACATCTGAACTTTCACAAGCGAACTGACAAAATTTTCAGGATCTCTCCCATTGAGCTTTTGTGGGTGGAGGTTCGCCAAGCACTCATAATTTAGTAGTGAAAGTCACAGGGTACTTCAAAGGAGACCTTTAAAAGCAATGTCAAGTGTCACAGCAGGTGTGGCAAGCTTAAGAACTCTCACTGCACATTGCCCTAAAAACACTGCAAAGGTCAAAATTTCTGCCACTTCACCTATATCTGATGATGTCTCGATAGAAGTAAAATATTCTTGACTTGGGTCAGACCCGGCCGGGGTTCGAACCCACGACCTTCCACTTACGGAGCGAGGTGATGATTGGAGCTTTAATCTTAAAACACATGTTTTAGACTGCTCTTCAAACTTAGGCCCCTGATAATCCAAAGGACCTAAAACAACTGAACGTTAAATATGAAGCCATGGGACATTAGAACTATAAGAAACTGATTATCTTATTATCTGTAGGACGTATTGAAGGTTTTTGTATATTTGACTATGTGTATTAGAAAAATGTTATATATTACTCTATTTCTAAAATGTTCTTTTTATTATAAAGGTATCTACTTTGATATAACAGAAATACAGCCACTAGTCTCAGGTGATTACAGATTTAACAGCGAAAATAAACAGGTAAACAAAGTTTAAAGAGTAGTTCCTAAAATTTTGAAAACGTTGCTGGTTTATGACTTTTTGAATTCTCTGAATTCGGGGCACGAAGATCCATGCAAAAAATTGATGAAATGAATGTTTCACCTGAAGAAATTGTATGCATTAATATTATACTTGTTACCAAGAATGTTTCACCTGAAGAAATTGTATCTATTAATATTATACCTGTTTTCACCTGAAGAAATTGTATCTATTAATATTATACCTGTTAACAAGAATATTTTACCTGAAGAAATTGTATGTATTAACATTGTACCATAGTGTATTTGAATTACAAAAATCATCTAAAATAATTTTATAGTTATAGCTTCAGTTACATTAACTAATTGTAAAATGTAATAAATGGTAAAGATAATTAGCAAAATTTAATTAAAAAACTAGAAGAATATAATTTGCCACGTTTGGTCATAGATAGCATTAAAAGAACACTAGAGAGTTCTAAGCCTAGAGACCCATCTGGCAAATTTGTTTCTGATACTTGTGTATAAAATGCAAACAAAAAAAGAATTTTAGTTTTTTGGTGTGTTTTAAGAATATTTTAGAGTGAAAATTAGTATATACATGTATATAGACAAAAGGTTTTAATGACCAAGTTAAAAAATGATGTTATTCTGATATTCTGAAAAAAGTTGAGTTGAGAAATGGTGTTTTCACCCCAGTCAAGATTCATTCACGTAATATGTTAAGGCAGTTAATTTTAGGACAAACGCTATCAGGTATTTACGTGGTATGATGGGGGTCTATTGTGTCTATTTCTGTCTTTTGTTAACAGGTTGATTCATTCTCGCCAGAAACTGAAGTAAGAGCTGTAATTGAAAGTCAGTTTATGGCAAGGAGAATGTATGCTGAATTAAGAGGAATGAAAACATGTAAGCTTTCTGAATTAATCCCCCAATTGAAATTTATTTAGTTTATGGTCGTCTTGTTTATTATTATTTACATATACAAGTTACGCCACTTGCAAACAAAGTATGAGATTATAAAATAGGAACAATCATATCTCTCCATCTATTCATCTGATGTTCAAGCCAAATGATCAAATTGACCGGAGCAAGTTCAGCAGTGTGTACATACATTTTTGCTTTGGCAAACATACCATTCAAGAGTGACTGATCACACAAATGCACCTAAATGACTGCTGTCACTATCATAAGCTTGTTCACCTGAAATTAAAGATTGGGTTTAAGACCATGTTTAAAAGAGAAATTGTAATAAATTTTGAAATTAATATAAATTTCTATTTAAATGTTTAAGAGTAAGTTTGTATTTTATTTCTGAAAGGTGTGTGTGTGTGTGTGTGTGTTTGTGTGTGTGTGTGTTTGTGTGTGTTATTTAATTGATAATTTGGCATTTGTTCTTTATTTGATGTCCATGTCTGGATCTAAGAGAGATAAGGTATAATTACCTCATGAATGTTATTGCTTGCTTGCATAAATAGTCACACAAATTGTTTGCATGAATGCAGCGTTGAACATGCTTGTGGTGTAACTGTATCATGACCTTGACCCAATGCGATATAACACAGGTCTTTAGCTATGCATACTGTGATATGGTTACAATAGACTATTATTAGTGTCGAAAGATAAAACTGATGAGTTCTTTAGCTGCTTCACTGCTGTAATAAGAAAACTCAAAAACATTAATATATATGTAAGTGGTCCTTAAATCGAGAAAAGTGTACTTTTGTATGTAGGTGGTGACTACTTTTACTTTAAGGTCCAGATACAAGAATAATTGCCACTGGTGGAGCATCTATAAATAGATCTATATTACAGGTAAGATATAAATAGATCTATATTACAGGTAAGATAAAAGTGAAAGTTTTAATGCTTAATTTAATTATATCAGAAGAGTGGTTCATTTTGAAATTTTTTCATTAGTTAAAAATCACGTGACCACTGTGATACTCTACAGATTTAAATTAAATGAAAAAAATCACTTCAGTAAAGGAGGTAAAACTATGATGGCTTCATTGAAAACGGTATGTAAACATGCAATTTTTAAGAATTTTTGATTTTTAAAATAAAATAAAAATTTGAATATTTGCCTGTATTTTTAATCCATTTACACAGATGTATGTATAAAGGTTTTGCCTTTTTCTATTCATTTCCGATAAATTTGTTTATTGTGAAGAAGATGCAATTTGTTTGTCAAGCTTTATTGAAATTGTTGATAAACGTGTACGTTGTCCTTTGTTAAAAGTTCTGTGATTTAAATATTCTATATATTAAAATTCTGTTTATGTTGGGTTCTATAAGGTGATGTCAGATGTGTTTAACGCCCCAGTCTACATCACTGATGTAGCCAATTCAGCATCATTAGGAGGATGTTACCGAGCTAAACATGGTAAGTACATGTATGATTTCTTTCACAAACAAGCACACACACACACACACACACAAACAAACACACACACACACACACACTGCTGCCGCTGTATTGATTTAAGTTTTTTGATGATTTTTAACATTTGGAATTCCAGTGTATATTCAATGAATCAGCAACATGATCAATTACTAAAATAATATAGAAATACCGGTCCTGAAAATTTTAATTCAAATTTCAATGTTGATCTTTTTAGTATTTATATCGCCAACTACATGTACATGTTTATACCATTATCATCACTTGTAATAATTATTTAATTTTAAAATTCTGTAAAGTTCAAATGGTATTGTATAGCCAAAAATGTACCATTTAGCAAAATTTTCAGCCGTCTAAAATTGGAAATTTATTTAAAACTAAGGTTTGTTCCCTCATACAAAACATTCCTTAGCTGGATTTGAATATTATCATTTTGGACTTTTGGATTCATTATTTTCAACTGTTTGGCTTATTTTTTTTATATATCCAACTTTTCGGTATTTAGTGTCACACATGAGGAATGAATTTCCGAAATGTGCACATCTGGCACATCAAAATTGAACTGGTATTTAGTATATAGCTATAGAAATTCATTGAAATGCCAATGGATTTTTTCATTGAAAAGTTCCAAGTTACCCAATGTTACAGGTTAAAACTTCTGTTGTCTTAACGACAGCCATTACTTCAAATGTATTAAAAAATCATTAAATGACACAATTTTTATGATTTTAATACAGACACATTATTTCTGTATATAAGAAATTTAAGATATACCGCTAAGGATAAAATATAAATTAATTTTATCATGTCCTTTAGTGTTATCTAGTATATGTTGATTTCTTCAGCTTCTTTTATCCAGAGGCCTTTCTTGACTTTTTATACGCCCGTCAAAGACGGGGCGTATTATGGGATCACCCTTGACGGGCGGGCGGGTGTCCGGGCGGGCGGATGGGCGGGCGGGCGTACTGGCGGCGGGTTTGTCCGGCCCATAACTTTGACATCTATGGTCAGAATGACTTGAAACTTGGTATGCTTACATACCACGATAATGCGAAGTGCAGTGCACAGGAACCGTAACTCTAGCTTCCTTAATTTTTGAGTTATTCCCCTTTGAATGCTGTTATCATGTTTGGCCGGATCATAACTTTGACATCTATGGTCAGAATGACTTGAAACTTGGTATGCTTACTTACCACGATAATGCGAAGTGCAGTGCACAGGAACCGTAACTCTAGCTTCCTTAATTTTTGAGTTATTCCCCTTTGAATGCTGTTATCATGTTTGGCCGGATCATAACCTTGACATCTATGGTAAGAATGACTTGAAACTTGGTATGCTTACTTACCACGATGATGCCAAGTGCAGTGCACAGGAACCGTAACTCTAGCTTCCTTAATTTTTGAGTTATTCCGCTTTGTGTGCTGCCAGAGTGTTTGTCTGCATTATAACTTTGACACCATGATTGGAATGTTTTGAAACTTGGTATGTTTACTTATCACAATGATGAGAAGTGCAGTGCACAAGAACAGTAACTCAAGCTTCCTTAACTTTTGAGTTATCTCCCTTTGAATACTACCCGCATGTTTGTCCGGATCATAACTTTAACACCTATGGTTTGAATGATTTGAAACTTGAAATTTTCTTAACACAGTGATACAAAGTACATTGCACAAGAACTGTAACTCCAGTTTCCATAATTTTTAGTTATTCTCTTTGATCTCAATGTAGAGAATTGCACTTCTTAAGAAACATAATTGTTTTTATCATAATTTTTGGTACTTATATAATTATGTCCAGGGCATATTTCAGTAATTATCAGAAATACAACTGAGCTTATAATGATATCACCTTTAGCAGGCATATAGTTAGCATGTTTGTCCTGATTACAATGTGGACATAGGCTTATAAGTAATATGTAAACAACAATTGTTATTGTCTCAATAATTACTATTGTTTTTTATTGTACTTGTTGACTTGTGCACTGCATTTTGTATCATTGTGATGAATAATTGAATTGACTTATTGATTATGAACAGCTCATATGAACTGTATAAGTCCCTTTATAGTTCATAATAAACAAAATATCCACATAAATGACTTGCAGATTTGACGGGCGTATCATGCTCTGCCATGCGGAGCTCTTGTTTTCCTTTCAAGTGACACCTAATGTTTAAATTAGTGATTCTGTATTTAAGATGTACGGCAATCCAGCTTGGCAGATTCTTGCACGAGAAAGTTCTTCAGATTTTGCAAATTTTCAGCCTTCTTATATGTTTTTAATTATTTTGAAACTATGGCTTGCTCCCTCATGCAAGCCATTCCTTAGCTGGATTTGGATTCATATAATTTTGGAACTTTAAATTCATTAATTTTCAACTGTTTGGCGTATGTTTTAAATCTATCAAACTTTTCGGCCCCTAGTGTTACTGATGTGGAATGATTTTCCGAAATGTGCACATATGGCGCATCAAAATTTAGCAGGTATTTGTGTTATATATTAACTTTCCCTGAGCGAGCACCGCTGCTGGTGGAGTAAAACTGTCGAAGGGTATCCATAACACAGTAGGCAGTACTTTGTGCTGTCAGAAAATATTCGATTTTGCTAAATTTTCAGCCGCCTTTTTTTAAATCAATTTAAAACTAAGGTTTGCTCCCTCATGCAAAGCATTCCTTAGCTGAATTGAGATTTATACAATTTTTGAACTTTAGATTTAATATTTTTTAACTGTTTGGCTTATGTTTTTGTCTATCAAACCTTTCGGTCTTAGTGTCACTGATGAGGAATGATTTTCCGAAATGTGCACATATGGCACATTAAAATTAGCAGGTATTTGTTTTAAAAAGTGATAGTCAAATGTTGATATATTTCCATTTTACTCTATCATCCTGGAGTTTACCATGCTGATGTAAAATAAATAAACATGACCGAGTTGTAAAAGCTTTTACTTTACTCAATCAATTTCTTGTCACAAGAGTCACCTGTTTTACTCAACCAATTTATTTTTTCACATGAGTAAGATGCACAATCTTCACACAGTTAAATTTTAAATTTCTGTAAATTGTTAATTTATTTAATGTGTATCTGTTAACAATTAAGTATTTGTTCTTACCTAGTCATTTTCTGATATGTTTCCTAATTTTTGTGCCTATAAAGAATCTCATTCCGTTATGGTACTTTTACTATCAAAAAGTATTCAAATGACTAGATGTTAATGTGAGTTTCTTTGTTCGTATGGCAGATTTGAGTTGAAATTGCATTTTAAACCAAACTTATAATTTTAGGATTATCTGGTCAGAAATTTGAGGAAGTTGTAAAAGGACACCCAGAGCCTGTATGTGTTGCCACACCAACACCTGGAGCTGAACAGGTAAACAATTGTCTAAGGTTAAATAGTTTTTGTCACTCAGAATTGAGGTACATGATCGGAAATTGTATAAGATAAATTAAAAGTATTAATACTTTTAATGATCTACATGTTTCGTAACAGTCTAAAACAGTTTTTATCCTCTGGTGTCCAGATTAATAGGTCTGGACACCTGGTTTCTGGAGGCTTCAGATTAACTCAGATAGATTGTTGTATCACATGTTTATCAAGGTTGATTGATATTATTTGGTTTTAATTGGATCAAGCATAGTTTACTTAAATTGAGATGTCAATAGCTACGGTTAAATTGTCAGAAACTTAGACATTTTCAGTGCAATTGGGCCAATGTGCAGGGAGGATCTTTATTGTGACACACCTGTTGTGACACGGGGCATCGGTTTTTAAGGTCTCCTCCTAAGGATCCAGTGACTCATTGTCAATGCCAAGTGCTTAGCAAAAAAACAGTCACTACCCATTTTCAAGTCTGGGTCAAACCTGACTAGCGTTTGAACCTTGACCTCTCACATACAAAACAAGCACTCTACCATCAGAGCTACCGTAGTGGTTTCTCTTTAAAGTTTCAAAAAGGGAAAACCAAGTTATGTACATCAGGAACAGCCTGGCAGTTGTTGACCAAATTTATAATTTTTGACCCAATCTTGTTAAAATAGTTGTATAGTTCGAGAAAATCAAGTGATCATAGTTAACTAGTGAGGTTTTATTGGATCATTTAACTGGTATTTGTGTTATATATTTACATTAGCTTTTGGATCTCAGTCATTGTTTGTATAGGATAGATTACTCCAAAAACACAGAATTGTTAGAAAATTTATCAGATTGTTTGATAAATGTCAGTATTTTTAAGGTACTTTTTCTTTTCTGCCAACATTCAAAATAGATCATGGATGTACAGGTACTTGGGAATTAAACACAGTAACACTTATCCATTATTATTCTCCAATACATATATATTTACTTATATAAACTTGTGTTTATATATATATATATATATAGATTTATACAGACCTATGTGAAAGATATAAAAGTTTGGAGAAACAGATTGTATCCCAATAATGGATTTACTAGTAGAGATTAAAAGAAAAACGTCATGGTTATTCCAGGTTTTTATAATCTTGATTTCGTTATTGCATAAGTATAAGAAAATTCACAGAAGAATTCACAAAATTGTGTTTAGATTTTCTAAGTAATAAAATACTGTATCTCTAAAAAAGTCTGATTTGAATTAATAGATTCTTTTAGGTACTTAACATGATAAAATTGTAAATTGGTTAATAAATGAAATTAAAAGTTATCATTATGAAATTGTGATATTATAATTAAGTTGCTGTCTTCATGGAATTGTGATATTAATTAGTAAATTATAATTAGTTAGCTATCTTCATAGAATTTTGATATTTATTACATGTAGTTAACAATTACCAAATTTAAAAAAAATTGGTTACAGCTGTAATAAGTTTAATTAAAACGACAAATTTTCTTGTTATTGAGTACTGGTAATGGTTATCAATCAATTATTTATATTTATGATTTATATTGCTATATATTAATTCATAAGATTTGTATACATGTACTTAATAATTATATGAAAATCAATTACCACACCTTTATGTACCAAGGGAGACAAGTAATAAAGCATTTTCCTTTGGGTGGCATTAACCTCTTGCGTGTCATATTTTTGTAGACTTTATTTAGGTACTTCCAAGGTCGCTTCTTTTTTTCATTTTTATCGAAGAATTACATAGTTTATCATTTAAAAGAGTACAGTGCTGAATTTTTTTAAGGGGGAAGATGCTCTTAAGAAAAAATACTATAGTTTGTATGTTACTTAATAGTAGTACAAGTAATTAAACATGCAATTTTGTTTTTGACCTTTGACATGTCTGAGTTTCTATGTAGTCTGTATATAATGTCTGAAAAAAATCAGTGGTGACCACTGCCCGTTTTAAGGATGTTGTCATATTCCTGGTATCTCCATTTGTTTTAGTATTAACAATTTGTTCAAGTTTACAATACAACATATTTAAAACTGTTATTTGATTTTTTAAGAAGTTTGTTTTAATATCATATATTGCGGTAGAAACGGTCATTGACGTTGTTAAACTATCGATGTGATATACTTTAAGTAGATGCTTTCAAGTATTATTACACAAGATATTGTTGAACAGAGAATATGTATACACGTATGTATATCGCAAACCATTTGATTGGTTAAAAGTTCAGTTCATTTTCCATTTTATCAAATGTTGTAAATATTTTTGCAATCATTTATTAACGGTCACTTTGATGGCAGTAGTTGGTAGTCCAACCATATTTGACTGTTTTAAGTAATTCAGTTTGTTTTTCTAATATACCAAATTTTTTTTTTTCAGATTCACAAAAATAGAGTTATATAAAATTTATTTATTAAACATTTATAGACTATATGTTATACAGATGTTAAATACATGTATATCTTTAAATTTTAGATTTTAAAAAATAATGAATCTGATAGTTGATGAGATAATAAAAAACTGTCCTCTCCTTAATCAAATTATCAATTATGTGAGACATCTAACTTGATAATATTGTTGTTTTGTACCAGTTTAGAATTATAATGAGGAGACAGATAAATTCTGTAGAATTGTCGTTTTATAGCAGTATTTCCCTTATTCTTTTGTATCAGTATTTGTATTGTCTGTTACAGATATGTTATTTATTTATTAATTTTATTGACCAAAAGTTGTAGTCTGTTTTACTGTTCATTTCATTTAAAAAAAACCAGTCTGTATTTTGTATACCACCCCTTACTTACCTGTAATACCTATTAAATGTCTGATTGATGGCAATCAATCATTTTCTATAGACTTATCAATAACAATAGAATCAATTACTTGCAGTTGGCAAAGTTTATACCTGTGAAGTTTGTGTAGTGCATGCAAGTTGTAAAAAGTGTGAGAATGGTGCTGTGATGTACTTGTATTGTTTAAGAGGGGTATGTATACAGGTGTGTAAGAGTTGTATTTTTACTGGCTTGGAAGATGTACTGCAGTGTGTGTTTGTTGAATTTGTAAGAAAGAAGTTTGGGGGAATTACTTTCAAGGCTACAACTGTAAGTAATGATTTAGTTTCTAGTGTCTTATTTTTTTTATGGAAAAAAATTTTTGTCTGAGAATGTGTATTCAGAACATAATGGTAGTTGTAGAAAGTGTGAGAATGGTGCTGTGATGTACTTGTATTGTTTAAGAGGGGTATATATACAGGTGTGTAAGAGTTGTATTTTTACTGGCTTGGAAGATGTACTGCAGTGTGTGTTTGTTGAATTTGTTAGAAAGAAGTTTGGGGGAATTACTTTCAAGGCTTCAACTGTAAGTAATGATTTAGTTTCTAGTGTCTTATTTTTTTTTATGGAAAGAAAATTTTTGTCTGAGAATGTGTATTCAGAACATAATGGAACAGTTTAATTTAGATTCTCAAAACCATACTTGTAATTTTACATTTGGCCATATTTAGCCTTATTTAGATTTAAAATTAATATGAATTTGAAATTTTCTTATGACAGATTTAAGATTTTATAACAAATAATTCAATAATGTTTTGAGCATTTTTATTGGTTATTATTTTTATATGGGGTATATGGTAGATTCTTCGGTTATGTGTCCCATCATTTCTACATCTTTTTGGGAGAAAAATTGTGTTCTCAGTACATTCAGTACTTTGCTTTGCTTTTTCCTTGTGGACATAAAGATTTTAGAGCTTTGTTAGTATTTTCATTAATCAAGAGCAATATTGCCGGCATGTAGATATTTATTTTAATTATTTGTTTCATTTGAATTAGTTGATTCTATATATACATGTATAATTTACCGTCAAATTCAGTTGTGTCAATTTTTTTCAGGTATATTATGTATTTAGTATATTATTAAAATATTATTTTATAATTTGTTCTGTTTAGTTTTTAAAATTCAAACAAAAAGAGGTGAAAGAGTTTTAAAACATTTTTATAAAGATTGACTTTAAATAGAATGATGTAAGTTAAGATACATAATAATTTATTTTAATACGTTTTAAGAAAAAATTGGCTTTATGTTAATAAATCAACAGATTGAAGTAAAGTGGTTTTAAGCCAAATTTAAATTCTTTTAGCTATATCAAGGCAATCACCTCTTAGATGGTTGAAGGGACCTCGGTGGCCGAGTGGTCTAAAGCGCGCGCTTACGGATCACGGCGCCTCTCACCGCCTGGGTTCGAATCCCACTCGGAATAGATCCTAGTGTGAGAAAGTTTGCCAGTTCGCTTGCCGAAGGTGGTTTTTCCGGGCACTTCGGTTTCCTCCACCATCCCAGAACTGACCGCCTCGAAATAAGTGAAAGATTTTTGACTGGGGCGTAAAATACCATTATTCCACTCCACTCTTAGATAGTTGAACAACTACAGTAGCTCAGTGCTTGCTTCATATGTGAGTCTCGGGGTTGGAACGCTGCTGGGTCTGACCAAGACTTGAAAGTTGGTAGTGACTGTTCTTTCGCCAAGCGCTTGTCATTTAGAAATAAAAGTCAGTAGGTTCTTTCTAGGAGACCTTCAAAACCAATTCCGTATCAAGTATAACCAGGCATGTCACGCATAAGAACCCTCTCTGAACATTGTCCTAAGTGCAGCGCAAAGATAAAAATTACCGATACTTCAATATATAGATGCTGACGTCTCGATATGAGTAAAACATTCTTGACTCGGACATAAAACTACATTAAATAAATTAATCCATCATTTTTGATTGGGTTTTAAAGGAGACTTTCAGCAAGTGAACTGACAACCTTTCTCACACTAGGATTGACAGATTGGATTTTTGAGCAGGCCTTCATACGTTTGGAATATATTTAACATTATGAAATTGTAATCAGCTGTTTTCCCACTGCTGTATACTTAACAAGTGGCAATATTTGCTGTATGTAAATAAATGCTTGTTATTTTGGTTGTTACAGGGTGGTTGATTGATTATATAGTTGTTTAATGTCATACACTTTTACTTTCGTTATATGAGCAAAGTTTATCTATCTCGTAGGATTAATATATAACAAATACTTGCTAAATTTTGATGTGCCATATGTGCACATTTCGGAACATCATTCCTCATTAGTGACACTAGAAGCCGTAAAGTTTGATAGATAAAAAACATAAGCCAATTAGTTAAAAAATAATGAATCTAAAGTTCCAAAATCATGTGAATGCAAATCCAGCTAAGAAATGCTTTGCATGAGGGAACAGACCTTAGTTTCAAATAAATTTCAAAAATTAAAACGGCTGAAAATTTTGCTAAATGGTATATATTTTCTGACATTACATAGTACTGCCTACTGAGACTTAATCTAAGACTTACTTTGTGTATGCTTGAGATGTGTTTGTTTTATGGTCTGCCATGTACTAGCACGGACTTGTCACAGAGGTGACTTGACTTTAATGTGCTAGCCCACAGAGTAAACTGAGGACAATCATATCACTTTTCCATTCAAATACTGTGATTAAATAAGCCACATAAAGTACTTAGTTTTAGAATTGTTGATGAAACTAGACTGCCCAGACAAAACTAGGATATCAAATATTAATTTACATGTTCCGTACATTGCTCTCTGTAGCTGGTGGCATCTTGATATGAGAAAAGTTGACAAGAACCTAAAACGCAATTCTTTCAGTTACATGATCTATGTATAACTATCAATTTTAATTGCAAGCATCATATTGCTATAAATAAAATAACTTGAGTGAAACAAAAAACTTGTTGTTTTTGTTGTAATGTTGTTTAATTTCACATCAGCAATTTTTCAACTATTTGCAATAAGAGCATGGTTATTAATCTCCATTGATTAATCAAAGAACAAAGTTTATTTATGGGTGTAATGTGCAAATGTGTAATATGGCCTGTCTTGTACTAGAGGGTACTCCGGGTGACTTTTTGGCATGGTGCTAGCCCAACGGGTCAGTATGCCACAATCAAGCATATGACAAATGATAGTGTGTATTGTGGCCTGTTATGTAAAAGCATCCTTTCAGGATGACTTTTTGGTAAGGTGCTAAGTCACTGAGTTAGTATGCCACATACAAGCATATCCTAGTCAATTTCCTGGCACTGGGTAAACTGTTGATAATCATCACTGCTATTTTAACACTTTTTCTCAAAAAAATCAATGTTATTTCCAATTACATGTATATTGTAATGTTGCTGTAATTTTCCTTAAAAACTGGCCCCAATTTCCAAGGTATCCCCTCAAATAGATTGACCCCAACATTTATTGTCTTGATTCCAAGGGACCAGGACCCTAAACTAAAATGCAGTACCAACAGTCTATATATAATTATATATATATATATTTATATATATATATATATATATATATATATATATATATATATATATATATATATATATAAAGCAATCAAATAAAAAACGGAAATGAACAAATTTTTATTTATTTGAATTATTTCACTCAATAATATACATATTTTTATTGATATATTTTTTGTTTATTATTATATAATTACCCTGTTAACAACAATAAGATCATATTCTAAATAATTTATATTTTACATACTAATTATACAATTTATATTTCACAAACATTCAAATTTATTCATACATGTTAATTACCAGTCAAAACCATTACACCATGGTAAATGACTAATCAAATTGCTAGAACATGTTAAATGGCATATGAAAACCTCTTGCAGCCTACTGATTGACCAATCAAAATGTTTTGTTTATGTAATTGCCAAACAAAAAAAGTTGACCATATTAAATGATCATCTTGACCAATCAAATTCCTTGTTTTTGATAAATGAGCATAACAATTAATTGTACATGTTAAATAACCAATCCAAATACATGGCACATTTTCAAAAACTAATAAAATCCTACAAAATATAAAATGATATGAATTCACAAATTAATTATGAAGTATCTGTAATGTTTCTGGCAATGTCATAAAATCATGTTGTAAAGAAACACTGGATCCGAGTAACAAAAAGTAGTCAAGTGTAGACGAGTGATCTAGCTGCTTATGGATCAAAGTGCCTCTCACTGCATAATTCACCAGCTTAGAGACTATTGACAGTGTCTCTCTGCTTAACTCCTTGCTTAAGGATTAATGACAGTGCCTCTCTCTGTCTTACTTCCCTGCCTAGAGATTACCAAGTGCCTCTCACAGCAAGTGCCTTTCTCTGCCTAACTCCCTTGCTTAAAAATTACTGGCAGTGCCTCTCAATGCACACCTCCCCAATTAGGGATTACTGTCAGTACCTTTCTCTGCCTAACTCCCCTGTTTGAGGATTACTGACAGTGTCCCTTACTGCATACTTCCCCAATTAGGTATAACTGCCAGTGCCTCTCTGCCTAACTCCCCTGCTTGAGGATTACTGACAGTGTCCCTTACTGCATACCTCCCCAATTAGGTATAACTGCCAGTGCCTCTCTGCCTAACTCTCCTGCTTGAGGATTACTGACAGTGTCCCTTACTGCATACCTTCCCAATTAGGTATAACTGCCAGTGCCTCTCTGCCTAACTCCCTTGCTTGAGGATTACTGACAGTGTCCCTTACTGCATACCTTCCCAATTAGGTATAGCTGCCAGTGCCTCTCTGCCTAACTCCCCTGCTTGAGGATTACTGACAGTGTCCCTTACTGCACACCTCCCCAAATAGGTATAACTGCAAGTACCTTTCTTTCCAAAAATCCCCTGCTTGAGGATTACTGACAGTGTCCCTTACTGCATACCTCCCCAATTAGGTTTAACTGCCTGTGTCTCTCTGCCTAACTTCACTGTCTAGGATTACTAGCAGTGCCTCTCACTGTATACCTCCCCAATAAGGGATTGCTGACAGTGTATTCTCTGCCTTAACTTTCCTGCTTAAGGATTACTGACAGTGTCTTTTACTGCCAAACTCCCCTGCATGGAGATTACTGAAACACTGCCTCTCTGACTGCCACACTACCTTGCTTAGGGATTACTAATAGTACCTCTCATTGCTTAATTAAGTATCTTGTGACCACAATGTCTCTCACTGCCTAACCTAACTTATCAGCCTATAGTTGGCTGAAAGTGCCTTTCACTTTTCCAGATCAATCCTAATCCTAGAAAGCTAGTCACCTTGGTTATCTAAAGTTGATGATTATTGCCTTGTATTTCCTCCTTCCTCAAATAATCTGAAACTGATGAACAGTGACATAATTTTAATTTTGTCTTGTAAATGGAAATAATTATTTACTATTATTTAACAACCAGTAGTGGTACTTGTTGAAATTATTGTAATTATTGATATAATATATTTATCATTTATTATGAATAACAGTAATTAGGATCATCTAAGTCTGGTCCCTTGAAACAAATAAATTTCAAACTAAAAATAATATCTTGTAATCCTTCACCATTTAAAATGCAAATAATATTAAAATGATATGCAAAACAATGTAACAACTCTTAATTTGCATATTAAATATGCAAATGAATGAAAGTCAAAATAAATTATAATATATTGCAAATTTTATGCTAATGATATGTAAATGATCATCATAAAAAAAACAAAAAATAAATAAAAGCAAATAAACTGCTTTGAAATGTGATATGCAAATTAACAAATTACTCTTGTGTGTCACAATGATTGTGGCACCAAATTTTGCTTACAAGTAATTTTTTAACAAAAATTATATATATATATATATATATATATATATATATATATATAATTAAAATAAAATACTGAAGGTGTCACTGTGATTCTGACAGTAAATTTAATAAATGCTTTTTTTTAATTGCTCAATTACCTTTAACTGCTAGGATAAAATGCGAAAAAATGTTATATATAATTAAAATAAAATAATGTAGGTGTCACTGGGATTCTGACAGTAAAATTAATGAATGGTTTTTTTTTTAAATTGCTCAATTACATGTAACTTAAACTGCTAGGATAAAACGCAAAAAAAGTTTTAGGGGAAGCTTTTTAAATAATTCATCAAATTGAGATGCACTTCTAGGACTTATCTATTTAAAGACAAGATTTTGTAAGTCTCTAGAAATTGGCCAAAAAAAAATCCCAAAATAAGCCCATAAACTAATAAATACATCTTTATTAATTATATGATTTTATAGAAACATGAAAGTTTCAATATTCTTGGTTGGAAAATTTTCAAACAAGGCAGTGTCAAAATACAGGGATGTAGACAATAATACTGGTACTTTATATAAAAATATTGAAAGATAATTTTGCAAAAATTCAACTGAACTGTAAAAATTAATTACTCAAATAAATTTCAAATATGGCAAAATTTGCTGTCACAAACACCATGACAAAGAAATGACTACTAAATTAGCACTTTATATTAATATTATTGAAAAATTTGTAAAAAATTATTACTTAAATTAATAAATAAATTTATTGTTCATAATACAGAGAACAATGTTAAATTCTGCATAAATAAGTATGAAGCCTGCATTCTAATCTTACTTAAAATATTCAACAATATATAGATAACAAACATCAGATTCTTAAAATGTTACACTATATGCACTTTTAAATAATTTAATCCAATAAGCCTTTAAAAAAAAAAAAAGAAAAGAAAAAGAAAAAAAAGTGATATTAGGCACTATTTTAGTTTTAAAAAAAATAAGTCTAACCTGTAAGTGGAATCATTGTCATATTTCTCATTGTGCCCACTAAAGAATTTACTAGTGACTAAATCTATCTCTAAAATTAAAGAGCTAGTTATTCAAGAATAGTTTTTTGGGCAGAGAATAGTCAAAACAATATACTTTCTATACTTTTTTCTTCTTTATGGTTCTTTACAAATTAATTTGATAAAATAAATAAATAATTTATTCATCCAAACTCTGACATTTGAAAGGGTTGGCTGGTCAATAATGCAAGATTTAAAATGAAACACTCTTGAAAATTATCATGTCTGAATATATTTAGATGGGCCAAAATATAAGGAGGATTACAATACACAGAGTTAAAAAATAGATACAAAGTTGCAATGAGGTGGCAGGGTTATTGAGAAGCATCATGATAATACAATTAAAGTCCCTTTAAATTTTACTGAAAAGAAAAATTGAAATTTGAATCAACTGGGTTTTGAACCTCTGAATTATTGCAAATGCAAATTCAAGTTCACCTTATAAATGTATATGGTTGAAGTCCATATATATGCCGGTAGTTTTATGTTTAAATGTTTCAGGTAACTATCCAAGGGGTTATGTTCCGCTTTGGTTACAGTATTTTCATTAGAATCAAAGTTTGGAGATGATAATGGTGGAATAACAAGCCAATAAGATTAAACAATTTGTTTATATCTAATTGGGAAATTTCTGTGCCATTTTGTATCATAATGGCACCTTCTGTGGAACCGTTGGTTGCCATGCAAATCAAATACAAAAATGTTGATAAAGATTTATGATACAGAAATATAAATAAATACTGATGTAGATAGATATGTAAATAATTTTCTTGACAAAAAACAACTAATTTATTAATTAATACTTTAAAAAATTAAATAAAAAAATTAAAATAAAGAAAAATAATAATGAAAATAAAAATAAATTAAAAAAAATTAAAATAAAAAAAATAATAATAAAAATTAAAATTTTATAAACACTTGATGCCAGCCATATTTGTTGCTTAATTTTAGTCACTCTTTTTGGATATTTTGATGGTAAAATAAATACATTATTTGCATGGAAACACATGAACACTTTAACAGCTGATAGTTCCACAGAAGATGCAATTCTGACCGATACATAATGACATGGAATTTTCCTCATCATTGGACCACCTGAAAATTGAATTTTATGACAAAACATGCTGCTTCAAGCACTGCAAGTGTTAAACATATCTTAAAAAAACCACACAACAATATATCAACAATATAAAATTGCTGCCAATTCAAAACAATTTCTTATAAAGTATATTTCCCAATCCTGCAAATTTCTTGTCAACATGGATTATCTCCCCTTTGCAAGTCTCTGATATTAAACACTGTCATTCCAAATATAGTAGTATTAATATTTTAAGAATATACAATTGCATTTTCTGTGTTTATTCCCATTTCCCCAGTAAAATATTATTTAAATTATAGGAGCACGATTGGGACTAAGTAACACCTCTTTCCAATGCCTCATTGGCTGGGGCCTCGGTGGCCGAGTGGTCTAAAGAGCACGCTTACGGATCACAGTGCCTTTCACCGCCTAGGTTCGAATCCCACTCGGGACAGATCCTAGTGTGAGAAAGTTTGTCAGTTGGCTTGCCGAAGGTCGGTGGTTTTCTCCGGGAACTCCGGTTTCCTCAACCAACCCAGAACTGACTGCCTCTAAATAAGTGAAAGAATCTTGACTGGGGCGAAAAACACCACTACTCCACTCCACTCCATGCCTCGTTGGCTCAGTGGCAGAGCATCCACTTTGAAAGCATGAGGATGTGGGGTTTGAACCTCAGCCAGGTCATATAAAAACATTACAATTTGTGATACTGCTTTCTCTCCTGGTGCCTAAAAAAAAGTTTTTCTTCACTTTATACAACTTTTTAGTATCTAATTGTGGTTACAAAGTTCCAATTAGATTTTTTTACATAAAATATTAATTCTACTATTTCTAGAACTTTAGTAATTTAGACTTTCTATGAAAAAAAAAAAACATTAAACATTAACACATGACAAGTCTGACTTGTACAATCACATTGCTTGATTTCAATTTGTAAATCACAACTTGCATTTGTTGCAGAAAATAAAATGCATTACATACAAAATTAATTTACTAAATATAAACATTAAGAAACAGCCTTGCAATGGATGTTACAATTACTGCAACATGAAGGTTACAATTTTTTTATATTTTTTCAGTGCACATAAAATAAAATTTAAATTCTGTAAGTATCACTTATTTGTGTGCATGTCATCTGTTGTGTGTACATGTCACGTTTTGTAAATTGTGTATATATCACTTATTTGTGTGTACATGTCATCTGTTGTGTGTACATGTCACCTGTTTTGTGAATTGTGTAGGTGTCACCAATTTATGTGCACATGTCACCTGCTCTGTGTACATAAATGCCACCTGTTTCATTTTAAATTAAACAATAATACATATAGTCAATCTTTGTATTAAGTTAGCCACATAAACCATATAGCACTTCTGTATTTTGAAATTTGTCTTTTTCCCAAATATTTCCTTTGAATTAGAAATATTCACATTTGATTTCAAAAAAAAAAAAAAAAAAAAAAGCATAAGATAACATAACATAACATTGTTAACATATTTTTTTTCTTTTTTGAATACTTAATAGCTAAAAAATATGTTCACTTAATTTTTTCCCTTTAAAATAAGGATTCACTGTGAACTATGGCATATTAAACTTTATCACAATTTGTACAGAGTGATAATAAACAAAATTGTGAGGCTGTGACAACGCTGCCATCTCTAAGCATAACTTCCAATTTCTGAGTCTTTTCTATTATAATAGTTTCCCGTGGTGATGAATTATCCTACAAACAAATCCCAACATTTTTATGTTTTGACCATTTTAAAAGTTCCTACAGGATTTTAACAACAGATATAATTGGGACATGTCTATGTTTTTCACTCCTTAAGGTAATGGTACATCCTTGGACCCAACCATTTTTATGAGGGTGAAAAGGTTAATCAGTAAACACAATTGTCCATATACTGTCCAGTACTGTACACTCTATGCATTTCTTGCATGTATTGAAATCGATGTTGTTCCGCAGATTGCATGTGTGTCGTGTGTGAAGGCGATATCATATTCAAATTATGCACAGATGTCATGTGACCAGGTGTAAAATGACCCGGATTTACAGGACTTGGAGTCATGTGACCTCCAACTGTTAATGGAACAGTCTGATTTTCAATTGTCTGATTAGTGTCTCGAAAACAGTCATCTCGTGTGCAATCTGTTTTCAGAATAGGACGATGATTATCGGGAAATGCCATTGAAAACAGAGCTTCAGGATCACATACAAACTTATACACATAACGCTCACCAGCAACTTTCTGCATTATTCCTTTCTCATAATAATAACGAAGAGATCGACTTAGTTTGTCGTAATTCATAGCTGGTCGATTTTTTTGTAAGCCCCACCTACGAGCAACCTGAAATAAATAAAAAAAAAATGGATAAAGTGAAGAAAATACCTTCAAGGGTTAAGCTGTCAGCTATTGGTGGATTAACCTTCTGAACAAAACTTACTGTCTGATTCACATCTTCCGTAGCACTAGTTTTTTCAAGGTTTTAGAAGATATATGAAAAGTATGTATCATGTCATGCACCATTATGTCATATGCATTTTGTTGTAATTAACTGACACCTAAATACATGCCATCTCAGCTGGAGTATAAAATGCAGAGTGTTTTAAAATTCTTACTTGGATTTATAATAATATGTGACATTATACAAACTTTTTTTTCATTTTTCTTCTGAAAGCTTGAAAAGCTAGTACTACAGCAGATGTGAATCAGACAGTAGAGACAATTATCAGTAACTCTGTCAAGCTATATTTTTTTTTTAATTTGAGAAACATTGTAACAAAAGTAATTTTCTTTAATTCAAGTATGATATAATTTTTTGTTATTGTTTTTGTTATTGTCAATTTTTACATTTCATTTTTCTAAGAGTAGCATGAAATATTTTTATTTTTCAACAATCCATGAGTTTTACACCCATTACGAAAACAGGTTTGACAACCTTTAAGATTTGTTGATTTACCTCTTCTGGTTCAATGAGTTTGAACTCTAGTCCTCTCCCTGTCCAAGCTATGAATGCTGCATTTGACGGGTCATCTAGTAATGCCACCAGGAACTGCCACAACTGTAATGAACCCCGTCTCTGATATGTAGGGTGTGGTCCATCTCTATGGTAACGGTCAAAATAGAAATCTCTATACAACTCTGCTTTCATTTCCATGCCTGTAAATTATACAAGTATTTAAAAAATAAATGTTCTGATTACCTCATTTGGATATAGGAAGAAATGTGACCAGTGGTCATTGGGCTGTTGAGTACCTTTAAAACCACCTTTTTGGGTTTGACATGTGAAATCATAAATTCACATAAGTTATTGTCTTTAAAAAAGTATAAAAAAAATCTAACCATTTTTTGTTTGAAAATTATTGAAAATTAAAAATCCATTTGGGTAAATTCCCTGATAAGTATGTAATTTTTCATAACAATTTCAAACAGAATTGTTATAAAAATGTTTTTAAAAAATAATAATGAATAATAAAAAAGAAAGAAAAGAAAGAAAAAAATAAAAGTAATGATAAATGTCTCAGTGACTTAATCAAACAGAAAATGAAATGTAAATGTTAACTTCAAAATAAACATGAAAAGTTGTGTAGGTTGCTTGAAAGAGTTATTCCCCTTTACATATGCATTTCCTACTGGTTTAGCAGAAGTGGAGGCGTGTAGCAGTGTTTTACTCGGCCCCAGTCATGATGATTCTTTTACATATATATCATGGCAGTTAGTTCTGATCACTTCAGTAGAGGAAACTAGAATACATGTAGGAAGCCTTCATCTTTCTCACACATGGATCTACTTGAGTCCTATTAACATCTAGGCTTTGAAAGATACTATTATACCTGATTGCATTCTTTAGGCCACTTTACCACTGAGCTTCCCCCCTCTCCCCCAAATCTCTCAGAAGAAAAGTTTCAGTAATGGGTTTGGTCCACAACACAGAATAAAGCAAATAGAAATTTTCTATTATGTTGACAAACTGTTCAAATGTATATACTGTCATCCATAAATTATTATCATACCTGTTAAGTCATGCACATTGCAAGTGTGTCACATGCATTTTTGATGTAAATTATGGTCATATGCTAAGCTTTTACGAACACATGTCAAACAATCTAGAAAATCAAATCGGACAACATAGTTCCATCATTGTAAGTCTTCAGCGGCCAGTACAAAACTCATATGGATACTAATATTACATACCGATTGCTGGAAAATTCTGATTTCTTTTTTTTTATTATTATCATTACTATTATAATTATTATTATTATTATTCTTTTTTTTTTTTTTGTTTCTCTCTAAAAAATTGTGTAGTTCTATTATGAATATATGAAAATTGTAGGAAAATACATGATTATACATTATTATACCTCACGGAAAATTATTATATTATTATTGGTCAATTTCTAATCACGTGGTATGAAACAATTCACAATGTTTGAAGCAGCAGTCAACATTGACATGGAATATTGCATGTCACCGCTAGGCATGGAAACTTAAGAATGTCCATCACAGAAACTACTGAGTAATCCTACTTAAGATTACATAGGCTATAGACCATGAACTCCCACAGTTCTTTATCAGATGCAATTTTACGCAATTTAAACAGGCTTTGTCAAAATAAAAGGTTAAAGAAATAGCTTTTTGTTTGGCATAATAAAGTAAATAGTGCCCTTAATTGAGGGAAATATGTAAGATTGTCTCCCTGAGGGAACATTTTCTCCCAAGCCAACAGGACACCCACCCCATCTATTATCCAGTTGAGTATTCTTCAGGTTTTCAACCTTGAGGTTATGTATTATACATGTTTATATGTGGTATTATTGTAGTCTGAAAATCTTCACAAAGTAAAATTTTCAAAAAACATCATTTTGCTAAACCTGGGTGCATTTCAGTTAATATATCTTTTTATTTGAAAAATATTTTTCCCCTTTTTATTTAAAAATTAAAAAAAAATGCATATTTTTACAAAGTAAAATTTTTAAAAACATCACTTTGCTAAAGCTGGATACTTTTCAGTTAATTTTTTTCTTGAAAAATATTTTTCCCCTTTTTATTTTAAATTGAAAAAAAAATTGCAAGAACATATTTTTACAAGAAAAAAATTTCATTGCACATTATACTGTAAAATTTCTATCATCAATTTAGGGTATCACTTTCAAATATTGTTATAAGCCATATGACTGGTATTTGTATTGATAATTAAAAACTATAATTACAATAAATTGTAAAGCTACGACAAATATTTTTTTTAGTTATTTATTGGTAACAGTGTGTACCAATTTGAAGAGCTGCTTTGAAAATTCTAGATAAAAGTTGGTTTTTTTTTCATACGCATCTTAAGTTTTTCTATCACTTACATTTGAATAACTTACTTGAAATGCATATTCCGATGACTTTTGGCTACCATGCTATTTTTTAAAACTAAAATGCTTAAATAATATTGGCTACTTATTGTTTATTTTCAAACTAAAGTGCATAAAAACATTTGGATACCAACTGTTTTTTTTTCAAACCAAAATGCTTATCAATAAATAATATTTGACCACCCATAGATTATTTTCAAACCAAAGTGGATAAATAATATAAGGCTACTCATTGTTTATTTTCAAACCAAAATGCTTAAATAATATTTGAAGATCCATTGTTTATTCTCAAACCAAATTGTTTAAACAATAATTGACCTGACACCATTGTTTATTCTCAAACCAAAATGATTAAATAATATTTGACCATAGACCTTCATGTTGTCTTTTTCAAACCAAAATGATTTGAATGATGTTTGATCACTATGCTATTTAACTGAAACCAAAATATTGGAATAAAATTTGAGTAACAAGCTGTTTTTTTTTTTTTTGGTTTAAAAATCTCTTTGCTAGCACAATGTTTGGCCGCCATGTTTTTTTCCCTCTATGTTGTTTGTTTTAAATCGTACTACTGCTTGAATTGTTTATGTGTCAAACCAGTCCATATAAACACCATTTTATTTTTGTCATCACACATTGAAAAATAATCGTAGAAAAAATAATCGCAAGAAAAAGATTATAATTGTCATGTTTCAATTGACATGAAAAGGTTTCATTTGATTGGTTTAATCTCTAGATGACACTTCAATCCCATAATACATCTGTGTAATAACGAATCAGAAGACTGTCAAATTGTGAATATGACAGACTTAGTCATAAGTTCTAAGTTTTCCTTTGTCTAAATAACAATTTGAACAAAATCAACCTGTGTCTAAATCTCACATTTTCTAAATTGCCTTTTTAGCTCTGTTTGTCTCTAAATCCTGTCAAGGACATATTAATGGTACCAATATTTGACATTTGTTGATAGTACCCTGTTGTATATGTTGTCAAACATGTGGCTTCTTCTACTGAAACTTTATCATCAAGTATTTAAATTATTTTATATCGAGTCGAGTAAGGTGAAAATCATGTGGATTTAATCCCCAATCAAGATTTGTTCACTTCTATCGAGGCAGTCTGTTTTGGGAATAGGGGAGGAAACTTAAGTGCCTAGAGAAAACCAAAAACCATGAACAAACAATAATGACAAATATTCAACCCGTTTCAAACTTTTTAGGTAAAGATATGCCTAACTGGGATATAAACCCAAACAGCGAGAAAAACTTTGATATACAAGCCAACAGTCATAAATGGTACCAATATTTGACATTTTGTTGATAGTACCCTGTTGTATATGTTGTCAAACTTGTGGCTTCCTCTACTAAAACTTTATTATCAAGTATTCTAATTATTTGATATTGAGTCGAGTCAGGTGAAAATCTTGGGATTTAATCTCCAATCAAGATTTTTTCACTTCTATAAAGGCAGTCTGTTTGGGATTGGGAAGAGAAAAACCTGAGTGCCTAGAGAAACCCAAAAACCATGAATAGGATATGCCTAACTTGAAAATAAACCCAAACAGTGAGGAAAAACTAAGATATACAAACCAACACTATAGACCACTCGACCAAGAATCCCCTTTATTGTACATTGTATTTTTTTAAAAATTACATGGTTTCTGTTTCTATACAGATCTTTTCTGTAATACAATGATTTAAAGTGAGAAAGCCAGTGAAAGAGAAGTTGTTCTCCAGAAAATAAAATCTGACTCAAGTCTGACTCAGGTGAGAACTGATCCCAGTCCTCTAGGACCTTCACTGTGGTAATTTTAGAAGAAAGGAATGAGGCAAGAGTTGGATGTCAGCATTGGACCATCAGCAATATACAGGCAAGCATTCTACAAATTCAGCCACACAGAGATATCTTTAGCTTGACACATGGTATCAGATGTGTAAAAAAAAAATCTTACTCAAATTGCCTCCGGAGAAAATAAAATCTGACTCAAGTCTGACTCAGGTGGGAACTGAGCCCAGTCCTCTAGCACCTCCACTGTGGTAATTTCAAGAATAACTTAAACATTGAAGAAAGGAATGAGACAAGAGTTGGATGTCAGCGTTGGACCATCAGCAATATATAAGCAAGCATTCTACAAATTCAGCCACATAGATATCTTTAGTTTGACACATGGTACCAGATGTGTAAAAAAAAAATCTTACTCAAATTGCCTCTGGAGAAAATAAAATCTGACTCAAGTCTGACTCAGGTGGGAACTGATCCCAGTCCTCTAGCACCTTCACTGTGGTAATTTTAAAAACAACTTAAACATAGAAGAAAGGAATGAGACAAGAGTTGGATGTCGGCATTGGACCATCAGCAATATACAGGCAAGCATTCTACAAATTCAGCCACACAGATATCTTTAGCTTGACACATGGTACCAGATGTGTAAAAAAAAATCTTTTTCAAATTGCCTCTGGAGACTTTGAAGTTACAAACATTGCCAGTCCTGAATGAGTGACCTCTTTTATAAAAAAGACACAATAAAAAGATGGAAAAAAACAATGGGTAAGAGATTTAAAATTTTTATTCTTGTCCCGATATTGAAGCCACCAATAAATCAATTAATTAACTTGAAAAAAATCTTTTTGGAAATTTTTAAAATTTATTAATAATTATAGCTTGGCATCAAAATCTTTTTAAATAATTAAGAAAAATAACAACAAACAAACAAAGAAACAAATAAATAAATAAATAAATTTAAGTTTTAAAGATTAATGCAAGAAGAGAATCTTTAGAAATCTTTAAATTCCTCAAAAAACTTGCTTTAAATGCCATTTTCATTTAATTTTTCAAGGTTCAAAATTTTATTGATCCATATTTATCTAGCTGAATTTTAACCCCAAAATAATTCAAATTTTATAATAAAAAAATCAATACTATTATTCTAAATGTTTTTCCTATTATAAATATATTACTCATTAAAATTATATTATTATTTTTTATTATTATCTTTATTGTTGATTATTATTACTAATTCTGTTAAAGAATATTTTTATGAACCCAACATAAAGTTTCAAATTCTTTTTCTTCAAGGTGACATCTGATCTCCCATTGTGCCAGCAGAGGCCACTAACTAAATATCAGAAAGAAACACAATCCTATTCATTAAAAACACTCTTCGCACTAATGAGATAAAAAAGTTGTTGTGTGGTCATGTGATCTTGAACAAAAACTTTTCCCATGATACATCAGCAATCAGAAATCTGGTGCTGAATTCAGTTAGATAATTTGTGCATTTTTCTGGTTTTTGAAGGATAATTGTTAGAGAGCAAAGGAACCATATGGTGCTACAGTATGAAACAAATGTGTGTACTATGTCACGGTATTCCCACCGGAGTTTATGGATAAAGTCGCCATTCATCAGTCTGATCATACCTGGCTTGTCGTGTTTTATTTCTTTGTATTTAAAAGCTTATTAAATTATCATCCTGTAAGCATATTATATTCTTGTTGTTCGAAACAACAAAGATTACTCTCAATTCATTTCACAAGTTCTTATAAAAAAAAACAAACATATTTATGTCTTTATTTACTTTATTCATTGTTATTAAAAATAAAGATATATTTATTTCTTAATTAATTTCATCTACCATTATAAAAAAATAAACTGATCTCTCAATCTATTTCATTCCTTGTTATAAAAACCAGTATGTCTCATAATTCATGTTATCTGTTGTGATTAAAAAAAAACAAGTATTTATTTGTTTATTTATTCTAACTGCCATTACAAAAACAGATATATACATGTATATGCATATAGATTTATCTGTTAATAATTAATTTTATCATCTGTTATGAAAAACTGATTATATTTATGTTTTAATCAATTTTATCTACTGTTATAAATATCCAATATATTTATCTTAATTCATTTCAACAATTGCCAAAAAAAAATTATGTATTCATAAATTTTAACTATCGTTATAAAAGTACATGTATATATTTATCTATAATAACTGATTAAATCTGTTGCCATAAAAATATATATTTATCTCTGAATAATCCATTTCATTTGTTGTTTTTAAAAATCCAAAATATTTATCTCTCAAATAATTTCATCTTTCATTATATAAAATTATATATATATATTAATTTCATCTTTTTTTATAAAATTTAATACACTTATATATGTATATCTTTTAATTCATTTATTTCACTTATATGGTTCAAAATTACTTTTTGATAAACCAAATTTTGAGATGTCTTATTTCATTTCACACATTTAGTTCTGATAAGCACACTAATACTGAGTAAGACATGACCTCAGAGGTCAAGTGATCTAAATGCTCAAAGATTCTTTCACTCAGTTCTTAGATGGTAGAGAAAACTTGAGTACACTATCAACTTCTGGTAAGCAAACTAACATACATACAGTATGATCAGCTGGATTTGGATTCAAAATCTTGACAATCAGAGTTGTGGTGATCTGAGTGTATACTTCAGACCGTTTGGCCACTAAATCCACTGGAGAGGCAAGGATGTATACTATAATAAATATATATATATATATATATATATATATATATATATATATATATATATATATATATATATATATATATATATATATATTGTTGCTAAGAATTGCACTTGGTAACTGCCACTGCAACTTAGAACAAATGAAAGAAATAAAACACAGGAAGATAAATGCCACAAATTTGGATCACAATTACTAACTAATTCATATCTAAACTGAAATGTACAAAACAAACACAAACACTTTTCATAAAATAATACGGCAATTTTTTTAAGATATGTCATTCTGAATTTCTTGTGATTTTTTAAATGTCAGCAGAGCGCAGGCACAATAGAATACAAACACACACTCTTTCCAAACAAAAATATGGCAATTTCTAAGACATGACATCATCTTGAACAGTGTTTTGATTTTTGGAATGGCAGCTAGTCTTACACACAAATGGGGACACAAATGCACACTTCTTCTCAAAATAGAATGGTTATTTTTAAGATATATCATCATATTGAAAAATTGTGATTTTTGAAATGTCAGCAGGGCTCACACACAACTGAAAACTAACACACATTTCTCATACAAAAGTATCGCAATTTCTAAGACATGGCATCATCTTTATGTGATTTTTAAAATGTCAGCAGGGCTCACATACAACTGAACACAAAACACACACACATTTATCATACAAAAATATCACAATTTCTAAGATATGGCATCATCTTTATGTGTTTTTTAAAATGTCAGCAGGGCTCACATACAACTGAACACAAAACACACACACATTTATCATACAAAAATATCACAATTTCTAAGATATGGCATCATCTTGAACAATGTTGTGATTTTTAATTGTCAGCAGCACTCACATACAACTGAACACAAACACACACACATTTATCATACAAAAATATAACAATTTCAAAGAATATGACATCATCTTGAATGATTGTGAATTTTGAAATGTCAGCTAAGTTTACACACAAATGAAACACTTACACAAACTTCTCAAAAAATTAAATGACAATTTTCAAGATACATGTACACATGTATATCGATCATCATATTGAAACATTGTGATTTTTGAAATTTCATCTAGGCTAACACATAAGCTAAACACTAACAAATACATTTCTCACACAAAAATATAGCAATTTTTAAGATATGGCATCAACTTGAACAATGTTGTGATTTTTGAAATGTCAGCAGGGCTCAAACACAACAGGGGACCCAAATGCACACTCTTCTCAAAAAATAAAATGGCTTTTTTCAAGATATATCATCATTTTAAAAAATTGTGATTTTTGAAATGTCAGCTAGACTCATACAGAACTAAACACTTACACCCATTTCTCATACAAAAACATAGCAATTTCCAAGACATGACATCAACTTGAACAATGTTGTGATTTTTAAAACGTCAGCAGGACTCACATACAACTGAATACAAACACACATACACATTTGTCATACAAAAATATTGCAATTTCCTAGAATATGACATCATCTTAAAGGATTGTGATTTTTGAAATGTCAGCTAGGTTCACACACAAATAAAACACACACACACACACACACACATACACACTTTTCATAAAATAAAATGAAGATTTTCAAGACTGGTCATCATTACTTCAACAATGGTGGGATTTTTGAATGCAAGTTAGTCTGATACAAAATTTCTATACGAGGTCATTAGCCTCAAGCACTTACACACAAAAATACACACTTCTCAGATAATATGGTGATGTAGTGAGTTTACTACTTTTAAACTGTTCTACCAACATCTCTTTTTATAATAAATAACTAATAGCCTCCAGATAAGCTATCTGCCAATTACATCATTGTTCCATTAGTGTGCGAAGCACCTGCAATTCGCTCGTCATTTTTATGCATGAATCAATTCCCTAGAATCCCGATCAAGTTGTATAAATTATTCATAATAACTGAAAACTAGAAGACAATTATGTCATTATGGGCAATCAGTATACTGTAATAACATCGTATCTTTATTCTCTGAGAATCTAACTCCATATCTCAATTCTCCAAGAATCAGGGTTAAAATAATTTGTAGTGTAACTGCCTGATATCAAAACTCGACAAGACCAATTAGGACTACTTCAACGAAATGGCTACATCAATACCCGAGCATAACAATACAATTAGAACCACTTTACTTTTGACCTTGACCTTCACATAGAAAAAAAAACCGTTGACATCTAGAAGACAAGAAATAAAATTTGAAAACTAGAAAAAAATTTATATTTTGTTGGAAATTGCCATAAATAGATTAAAAAAAAGAATAGGAAATAATTTTGGCAACCAGATGATATTTTTCATGGTAGAAATGGTCTTTATTAATAGTTAAACAAAGAACTGACAAATGGGATAAACCAGCATATCTTATAATCAATATTCCATATTTTTACATTGTGCAGAACATTTAGGAAATTGTTTACATTTGCAGATTTCCAGAAATAACACCATTTTGTTTATGAAATTGTTAACTAATGTGTTTCCATAGCAACTGACAATAACAGTTTTGCACAAACATTTTTGGGGAATCAAAGAACCAAAGAATATAAAATATCTTGTTTTAAAAAAAAATTTGAAAATGTGTTGACAGTATATATTGCAAGTTATTGTTGCATAAAAATTAAAACATTTTATTAAAGATCCTTAATTAAACATCCAACCAGAAATTTTTAATGATAAAATTTTTCAAAATTATGCAAACCTACATCTTAAAACATAAAATTTTATATTTTTTTGCAAGAAAAAGGCTTTGACGATAAATTGAGTGGATGACATGATGAAAAACTAAAAAGAAATTAGCACATGTACTTCAAAATTCTGTGGCAATATTATGTAAGATAGCAAATTGTTTAGGTCATTATAACCAGGTTCCACTATAATGTGCTATATTTTAGCATCACAACCAAGCTTTACTCTACTTTGCTTTTTAAGCCTTTACTGTACTGTACTGTACTGTACTGTGGCAATAAGTGAGGTGGCAAAGTAATTTAAGTGGCATTACAATCCCAAGAAAGCAAAGCAGAAATGAGCCTGAATTTTTTTGTTAATCAGCTTATTTAACTGTGTTTTTTTTTAATTTTTAAGACAAGACATTCAGGTTCTCTACACCTTTTCAAAATATACTCTATAAAAAAATTATAAAATTTTTAAAATTTTAACTCCAAGAGCAAAAAAAAAAAAAAAATAATAATAATATTAATAAAAATATATGATTCCATGAAACTCCCTACTCTTTTCTCAACTTTACAGAAATTACTGTTTGTTTTAGCATGCACACCGAGAAACAAGTACTGAGATTTTAGACATATCACTAATAAACGTTATTAATAGCCAGGTTGATTTTCCCCTGCTATCTTATTTTAAGAATAATCTTTTTTTTTTTTAAAAAAAAAAAAAATAGCCACTGAAATTATGTGAAGCAAATCCATACATAATGAGTATATAATTAAATCAATTGATTAACTTGTGGAAATGTAATTTTTTTTTTTGTAATATCCATTAATTAAGACGATAAACAAACGAGCTAAAAATTTACATAAAATAAATTTGCAACATTCTTTATCAACTGAATACAAATAAATCTAGTTACAAACGCTAAACAATGGTTGATACATCATACATGTATTGATTTTAAACTAATATGCATGATAATGATGCTTGACATCATTTTAAAAAATCACAAATTCATTGGTGGTTTTTTTTTTTTTTTTTTTTTTTTTTTTTTTGCAAACAAAATTTCAGGAGTTTCTGACTTGACAAAAATCTTTTGTACCAAATATTGGTCCTTTTTATGACAGACTACTACTAGCCCTGCATACAAAATCTAGTACCAAATATTGGTCCTTTTTATAACAGACTACTACTAGCCCTGCATACAAAATCTAGTACCAAATATTGGTCCTTTTTTAATTTATTAAGGGACTACTGTTAGACCTGCATACAAAGACCATGGTCTTATTGTGTGGATTAGAATAATTACACCCCAATAAAGATTATTTTATTATATTGAACAGTCAGTTCTGGTAAAGTTGAGAAAAACAGAGTTCCCAGAAAAAACAACAAAGTTTTGGCAAGCAACCTGAGCCCCAGTGGGTTTGATCCATTTGACAGTGACAGGAGCTGTGAATTTTAAGCGCATGCTTTCGACCATTCAGTGACAACTACTCCATGTCAACCTATAGACAATAGTAGAAAAGATGTTCTCAACAAAATATTGACACGTTTTTACTACATATGAGCAGTTTGTCTCTATTTACAGATTCAAATAGTTTCAATACTGGATTAACTTGCACAAAAATTCTATAAGCTCAACTCAATATTTCAGAGGTTTAAAAAATCTTACATTGAGTTTTTAGTCAAATTTGACATTTTCAACTTCAATTAAGTGTAGTTGAGTTTAAATGTTTTATGCTGAAGTCAAATTTCTTCCATTTATATATATTTACAATAGGAAAAGAATTTCTACATAGAACCCTGTTTGAAAATTTGTATCATAATTCATATGATCATTAGTTTTTTACATTGCATATAAATACCAAATTCTGGTTTTAATTGCTCAATTTTTAGATATCTATTTTTATTACACAAAACCATGTACTGACTTTGATATTTTCTTCATTTTTTACAGTTAAACCTATTTCAGCAAAATAGATTTAAAAAAAAAATGTTTGAAATTTTATCTATGATTGATGACCTAATGGCTATTTTCTTTCTTCTTAAAATAAGACAGAACATGAAGTGGACGGGTTTTAATATGACTGAACAGCTGTTCCATGTCTAGGCCATGTCCATCATTAAAATTTTTTGAAACACAGAAGTTAATATATTTCATTCAATGGAATTGGCAACTTAGTCCCCAAAAAGAAAGAGTGTATCGTAAATACATTTGATGGTTCAAACAAGATTTTTTAAACTAGCAAATCTATTGAACTGCAAAGTTTTAAAATCTGGTTCACTACTTAATTGAACCAGCAAAAAAAATACAGTCAAGTATTAAATCAAGCATCCTCCCATTTATATTAAGGTGGTCAGTTTATAGAAGGTGGAGAAGTAGTTCCTTAATACGGGAAATACCGGAAGTTATATTTGTATCAAAGAAAGTCCAAAAATGCGGGTTATACTGTATATTTAATCCAGTCTCTGAAGGCAAGTGATGGTAAATTAGAGGTGCATGGTCTCTAAATATGATTGTTACATATTTTTATGAATTTTCAAAAGAATAATAAATATCTTGTATCAAAACAAAATTGTACATATTCACCATCAACTTAAAAAAATGTTCCAATTAATTCAATATCACAAATAAATAAATAAATAAATAAATAAATAATAAATACTAGTTAATAAATAAATCAATCAATCAATAAAATGAATGAATGGATGAATGAATAAATAAAAAATAAATAAATAAATAAATAAATAAATAAATAAATGCATGCATGGAAAAATAAATAAATAAATAAATAAATAAATAAATACTAGTAAATAAATAAATAAATAAATAAATAATGTAATAAAAGAAAACACATATTCAATCAATGCCGTCTACGACTTTTAACATATTGACGTTCTACTCATGATGCTTCATTTTGCGACTTTTCAATTTCTGACATTATTTCATCAGAATTTTGATAGGATCGGATTAACGACTCAACAGTCATGAGATAGCTTTGATAAGCTCATATCGTCCAACTAAAGAACAAATTGGATTTGCGCATCGTGTCCTCGAAGGGTTTTTGATCCCCCAAGAAGCCTGCTATGATTGAAGTAATTGAATTTGATTAGTTTTTTCATGACACGAGGGGCAACTTGATTAGCTTTTCAACTGCATAAGGGACAACTCGATTAAGAAACACAATCATGCGACTGAATCTTGATACACTTTGGAAAGCGTCTTTGATTACAGTTGATTTAAAGTTAATTTGACAAGAATTGGGAGTAAAAATCAAGTCCAATCACATTTACATGGCATTGTCAGTTAACAAAATAGAAACAACTTCATGAAGAAATTGTTTGATAGAAAACATACAATTTACACCATATTGTCTGTAAGACCATTATTTCACAGAATAGGTGAAAATTTCCTATTTTATTACACCATAATTTGTCTGTTTGACCATTATTTTACAGAATAGATTGAATTTTCCATTATTTTTTTTCTATTAAATATCTCAAAAAATTGTATGATGAATAAACTATATATTTCTGCTATTTTTAATGCTATGTATTAATTTTATATAACAAAATAAATGGGTCGCTTTTTTTACCTGTCGACTACCCCTAATTTCCCCATCCGTCTGGTCTGAAGATTTTGTATGAGAATTAGACACTGACATATTTTACAGTAAAACCTTCACTGATGACCACCATTTCTTTTGTCAGATTTTGGTGTCAAAAAGCTGAGTAAAGTAATAGTTTTTTATGCCCCAGACATGATTTTTCACTTATATACAGATGGTCAGTAGAGGAAACTGGAGTGCCTGGAGAAAACAACAGCAACCTTGGCAAGCAAACTGACAGACTTTCTCCTGAAGAATCGGTCCAAGCAGGATTCAAATCTAGGTGGTGAGAGGCAATGTGATCTGTGATGCACATTAATATAAACCACTTGGCCACAGAGGGCCGGGTGGTATCAGAAAGGGGTTTGGTGATAGATTTAGGAAAGCTTTTAAAAACCATAAAAAAAGGATTTCTGGACTTTAAAAAAGTTTTGACAAACTTTAAGGCACAATAAAATATGATTTAAATGTAAATTATTTAAAAATTCTGCATTTAAAATCATTTATTTTACAAAGATACAAATGTATAGATAAACAACAAATACATCAATGAACAAGCTAAACATCCCACTGAGGGTTTGAAACGCAAGTTTGAACCCTCATTTGCATTTTTTATTTATATTTATAACAGTACATATGCTCAGAACCATGATGGCCAAGTGGTTAATGCATGAACCTTTAAATTCATGGTGTTTTATAAAATAGTGTCTCATAAGACAAATTTTTTTTATATAAAAAACGAGAATTGCTAATGAAATATAAAACAATACATGTATATATTTTACCAAAAATCATAAAATTTTCCATATCATTAATATGAATGGAATATAGTAGAGTAATACTGTCCTAAGCCATAGTCAAGATGTCACTTTCACTTATATCAAAATAATCTGTCCTGGGATGGTGCAGGAAACCAAACTATCAAAAAAAAATACCTAAAAATAACCAAAATTCACAAAGTCACAAATCAGGGCAGGATTTGAACAAGTAACTTGAGACTAAACTGTACTCAAACTCAGTAATTACTGGTACATATGTTAGATGACTTGGCAATTAAGGCACAGGTAGATTAAACCTAAAATTCAAGCCATCATCAAATCTGGTAGAAAACAATTATTAAAATTTATTAATCAGGTCCCAGTTTCACAATGATTCACTCAACTGAGTGTACACTCAACTCAAATATTTTTCTCTTATCATTATCTAAAAAAAATTAAGTTTTTTGAGGTAATGTTTTATTTTGTTCAACAAAGCTACACTAAACAATTTAAATGTAACATTATAGTGCCACCTTGGATGTGTATGTGGCTATAGACAGTATAGGTTAAAAGCCAATAAAGATTATTGAATTGAATATATTTAATTTTAACTGTGTAATGTCTTAAAAATTGACAATGAAATATTCTCTAATTTGGTTTGAGTGTACACTCAACTGAGTAAATGATTGTGAAACTGGGGAGAGGACCCAATATACGACTGAAAGACACTTAACTTAATTAAAGATACTTATGACGGTTATTACAGCTGAGACAAAAACAAATATAATTTTTTTTTACATACCATCAAATCGTTCCCGGTGTTTTTCTCTTAACCTCTCAAAGTACATGGGATCTGCTGACTCATGACAGAAGAACCTCATTGGATTATCATATGGACAAGGATAACCTGTAATTATAAATGAATGAATGAATGAATGAATGAATGAAAGAATAAATAAATAAAATGAATGAACAAATAAACATTAAAAACATAATAAATGAATGAATGAATAAACATTAAAAACATAATGAATGAATGAATGAATGAACAAATAAACATTAAAACATAAATGAATGAATGAATGAATAAATGAATGAACAAATAAACATTAAAAACATAATGAATGAATGAATGAATGAATGAATGAATGAATGAATGAACATTAAAAACATAATGAATGAATGAATGAATGAATGAACATACAAACAAACAAACTAACAATAAATAAATATTAAATAAAAAAAGAATGAATGAAGGAATGAAATAGGAATGAATGAATAAATTATTTAAACAAGAATTCCACAGAATTAAATGTCTCGTCTGGTTAGTTTTTTAATTTTAACATAAACTTTTCATTTTGACATGCCCCCGCCAATGACACCGGAAAAGTAACACCTAAGTCTCGCCTTATGGCGATTCCAGGCTTGACAAAAAATGAATGAGCAAATAAATATTAAATACATAAAGAATGAATAAATGAATGAATGAATGAATGAACAAATAAATATTAAATAAAAAAGAATGAACGAAAAAATGAATGAATGAATGAATGAATGAATGAACAATAAATCAGATTTACTAAAGTTTGTCAGTTTGCTTGCCAAAAATCAGTGATTTTCTCTGTCACTCCAGTTTTCTCCACTTTTCTTTGATATAATCAAGATAATCTTGACTAGGGAATATTATGCATAATAAAAAATCATTAATGAAAATATTCTAGAATGTATTCCATTAAATTTATGTTAAAATTATACTCTGAGTTGTCTGATTATCCAGAAATATTGTCATTATAGTTATTACATTTATTTATAGTGATTAGCACAATTACGTTTGAAAAATATTGATTTTTATATAATAAAAACAGGTACACTTTTTTATCATTATTGTAACAGGCATGTTTGAAGATGTTTGAGATTTTTTAAATTAACTTTAAAATTCAAATTTAACATAAAATAGGTGAACAAGTCCAACAGTCAAATCTGGCTATAATCAAAAAATGAAAATTTTATGCAAGTATTAATTAAATACATGTATGTTTAATTATACTCGATAAAAAAAGCAGAATTTTGTATGTGCAAATAAAGACAAACCTGTAACAAGAATTCTACAAATTTAAATGTCTCACCTGGTTAGTTTTTGATTGAGTAGAAAATACATAACTTTAATATTAACTTTCACATTTTGACATGTCGCTGTCACCGCCTATGACACTGGAAAAGTAACATCGAAGTCTTGCCTTATGGCAATGCCAGGCTCGACAAAAAGTGAACCATGTGTAAACTAAAACATATATGAACTTCAGAAAAACTTCTATTCGTTCTCACTATCTGTATTGCCAGATATCAGTTATAATAAAGGGATTTGTAAATAAATTTTTGGAGATTTAGGGAGAAAAATTTTAAAATTAAACTTATAACCTCAAAATAATGGGGTTTGTAAATAAATTTTTGGAGATTTATAGAGAAAAACAAACACATGTAATGTGCAATTATTCAATATGCAAATGTACTTTCAAGACTGAAAATTAACTGTTTTTATCAACCTAGTAACACAAGAATACTGCAGAATGATTAATATTCATTGGGTTTGAAATTCTTTGGTTTTGTAATTTGAAAAAAAAAATGTTAGGAAAAAGTTTCTTGGAATTGTGTTCTGTATTAAATAAATTCTATTTGAGGGCCATGGTAATTAACATTATTTTGACATTAAATTTTGTGTTTAATGTATTTATTTCTTCTAGATATTCATGTGTCTGTAGCATCATTTAAAAGCCCTTTAAATTTATGGCATCAGTGTACATGTAAGAAAAGTTCACTGCAATAAAAAATCATATCTATCATTTCCACCTGGAAGATTCTAGTGGAAAAGTAGCAAAGCTATGATGTTTTATGGCTTAGTCAGAATCTTTTTTTTTTTTTTTTTTTTTTGTATCAAGGCAGTCAATTCTTGTATTGTGGAGAAAACTGGAGTGCCTTAGAAAAACCAACAACCACTGGCAAGAAAACTGGGCATTCTGGTTATTTGAAAGAAATTGAGACTCAAAAATGTACCTACCTTCACGGGGACTGCCATGACAGCTGTAGTCTGTGCGAGGATAAGAAGAACAATGTGGAACCGGTACTCGATCACCTGATAATTTAAAAAACAAGAATTCCACAGATTTAAATATCTCGCCTGGTTAGTTTTTGATTGAGTAAAACAAAATTACTTTAACATAAACTTTCACATTTTGACATGCCACTGCCTACAACGACACCAGAAATGTAACACCTGAGTCTTGCCTTATGGCTATGCCAGGCTTGACAAAAATAGGAAAAATGGAAATCTTATAGATATGTATATCTGTATATTATGGTAATTTTAGCTGAAAAACCTGCAATTATGTCAGTGTCCCTAACCAGGTAAGATCAAATCTTACAGAGGACTAACCTTATTGTGAGAAGGTTTGTTAGGTGACTAACAGAAGATCAGTGATTTTCTCTGGGCACTCCAGTTTCCTCCAACATTTCTATAACAGCCTCAATGTAAGTAAAAGAATCTTAAATTGAGCATAAAAATCTATCAATAAAGTTTATTTTGACTCTACTCTTTGTTTGTTTAAACATTGAACTGACAATGTTGGAAGCAGTTTGATCAGACAAATTATCTTTTTTTTTTTGTTACACTGGCTAGACAAAAACCAATTTACAGATCAAAAAGTTAGCAATAACCTTGTAATGTTATAGAGAGGTCAGGGGTTTGAACCCTGTCCATGTCAAACATAATACTTTAAAATTTGAGATGCTGATACATGTGGGGCTCAGCATTAAGGGGACACAGTACTGACTTGTTAATTCTATGACAGAATAATGGAATGGGTGAGTTTATACTTGTTCGCATTATACAGATTCTGTTAGCGAAAATTTTAACAAAAAAGTCATGATAAGTGCTAGTACAATGCAGAATATAATACACACTTAAACATCTCTTGCATATACCACTATGGTAGTTCCGTTGGTAGAGTGCTGGCTCCTTAAGTGGAAGGTCGTGGGTTCAAACCCCGGCCGGGTCTGACCAAAGACTTGAAAGTGGGTAGTGACTGTTCTTTTGCCAAGCACTCGGCATTACGAAATGAAAGTCACAGGTTTTTTCGGATGGGAACTTAAAATAAACAAGGTCCTGTGTCACTGTAGGCATGGCACGATAAAGAACCCTGCTGTATAATGCCATCAGCGCAATGCACAGGCAAAATTTCTGCACTTCGCCTATAGCTGGCGACGTCTCAATATAATTGAAATATTCTTGACTTGGACGTTAAACACCATTACTCAACTCAACTCAACTCTCTCTTGCATACATGAACTTGCTCTTAATTAATTCCATAGAGATTAATAACCTTGCTTTCACCGAGAAAAGATAAAAACTGCTGATGTGATGTTAAACAATATTGCAACCGACCAACATTGTAATGTTTTAGACAAAGGACCAGTCAAATCGTCAAGGTATGTCTTGGCGAACTCTTTTTTCATTGAAGTACATATTTTATTGAGGATTGTTGTTCAAAAATACACTGATGAGGAATGAATTTCTGAAATGTTCGCAAATGTCACATCAAAATTAAACAGGTAGTATTTGTTCAATACACGGTATACAAAATAGATACCACAACCTTTCATGGGTTTGTAAATGATCTATTCCTGATGGAGAATGTCTGGGTGAACTCTTTTTTCATTGAACTACATATTGTATTGAGGGTTGTAGTTCTAAAATATAAAATAGATACCACAACCCTTCCTGGGATATGTAAATGATCTATTCATTATAGACAACTCTTTTTTTATCCATTGAACTACATATTTTAATGAGTTTTGAAATAGAAATAGATCCCACAACCCTTCACACATGGGATGTGTAAATGATCTATTCCTGATGTGATAAGTAATGTCCGAACAAATTCTTTTTTTCATTAAAATACTTCATTTATCGATGGTTTTAGTTTTCAAATACAAAAAAGATACCACCCACAACCCTTTATTGAACGTTGTAATGTTTTAGACAAACGACCAGTCAAATCATCAAGGTATGTCTGGGTGAACTCTTTTTTCATTGAAGTACATATTTTATTGAGGGTTGTTGTTCTAAAATACACTGATGAGGAATGAATTTCTGAAATGTTCCCAAATGTCACATCAAAATTAAACAGGTAGTATTTGTTCAATACACGGTATACAAAATAGATACCACAACCTTTCATGGGTTTGTAAATGATCTATTCCTGATGGAGAATGTCTGGGTGAACTCTTTTTTTCATTGAACTACATATTGTATTGAGGGTTGTAGTTCTAAAATATAAAATAGATACCACAACCCTTCCTGGGATATGTAAATGATCTATTCATTATAGACAACTCTTTTTTTATCCATTGAACTACATATTTTAATGAGTTTTGAAATAGAAATAGATCCCACAACCCTTCACACATGGGATGTGTAAATGATCTATTCCTGATGTGATAAGTAATGTCCAAACAAATTCTTTTTTTCATTAAAATACATCATTTATCGATGGTTTTAGTTTTGAAATCCAAATAAGATACCACCCACAACCCTTTATTTAACGTTGTAATGTTTTAGACAAAGGACCAGTCAAATCATCAAGGTATGTCTGGGTGAATTCTTTTTTCATTGAAGTACATATTTTATTGAGGATTGTTGTTCTAAAATACACTGATGAGGAATGAATTTCTGAAATGTTCACAAATGTCACATCAAAATTAAGCAGGTAGTATTTGTTCAATATACGGTATACAAAATAGATACCACAATCTTTCAAAATGATCTATTCCTGATGGAGAATGTCTGGGTGAACTCTTTTTTTCATTGAACTACATATTGTATTGAGGGTTGTAGTTCTAAAATATAAAATAGATACCACAACCCTTCCTGGGATATGTAAATGATCTATTCATCATAGACAACTCTTTTTTATCCACTGAACTACTTATTTTAATGAGTTTTGAAATAGAAATAGATCCCACAACCCTTCACACATGGGATGTGTAAATGATCTATTCCTGATGTGATAAGTAATGTCCGAACAAATTCTTTTTTTCATTAAAATACATCATTTATCGATGGTTTTAGTTTTGAAATACAAAAAAGATACCACAACCCTTTATGGAACGTTTTAATATTTTATTCCTGATGAGGAAGCAATTTTCTGTTCTAAAACCTACGGTTCACTCAAACTGTTTATATGACTTGTATGACATGTCTTATGTTACTGTCTATAAGGAGACAATAGTCTTCGTCAATGAACATCTAATCATTTATCATAATCCTAAATTAATATCCAGTTTATTCTCAGCTTACTAGATTATATAGATATTAAACCAATCAAGCTCATAGCTCGTTACAACTTTGAAACATGATAACAACCTTATTCACAATAGAAACAGGTCGTATAAAAATACGCCGCTCTCATTTTGCACCTCTTTGTAACATTCTGATCTCTATGTTAGCAACTATTGTTTCTTTGACAAGCCTTCTATTTCTGATCAATTTAATAAACAAGTTAGTATATCTCTGTAGCTAATCACATTCCGATATCTCAGTTTACAAATGCCGCTTTTTTTCTGTGGGAGTTAGTAATTGTTAGGTTTCAACGAGCTGTGTGATATTTTTACATAAAATTCTGGTGTTGATTATCCGAGTCTAGTGATCAAAGTTTATTATGATTCTGTTATACCACTCATTAAATACTATTTGTTGTCCAAGATAAATTATTAAAAGTCAAACCCAATCTTTTTTTTCTTTCTTTTTTTTTTTTTAATTTTAATTCTTTTTCAATCATCCCCACTTTTCTATTTATATCAATGGACTGAAAGGAAATAAATTAGAATATGTTCTTTTTTTATTTTATTTTGGGGTGGGGGAGTAAGGATCAAGTTTTTTAAATTTTGATTTTTAATTAAGAAGGGTTCCAGTTTTTTTGTTTTTTTTTTTTTAATTAAAGTATTTTTATTTACTTATTTATTTATATATATATTTATTTACTTATTTATTTATTCATTTTCAAAAAAATGACAATTTCTCTAATGCAAATTTAAGATTCATAAAAAAAATTGTTTTTATAAAATCTCAAAAAAATGTCTCAAAAAAAAACTCATATGAATCCCAAAAAGTAAAAAAAAATCTTAAAATCTTTATTTTACACAATTATAATGATTCTTTATAATAAGAACACTCACCATTTTCATATCCCTGATCCCTTGGTTCTTGTTTTATAGACATCATCTGGGATGGTGGTGCTGACGGTGCCTGTGGGTATGCATGATTCCGTGTAAAAGCCGTCATATCGTAACCTCTGTCATGGAATTCTTGTTTGAAAAAATGATGAGCATATGGCGATGAAACTATACGTGAATAAGCACACTGTGAATTTGTTGTTAAATAACTCCTGTCTGGATCTGAATGTGACCGTCTGAAGCTGTGGAAAAATAGAAGAAAAAATTTCTTATAAATTGTATAGTAAATACAATCTTAATCATTATGTTTAGTTAAATTCATATTGTTATAGCATAAAATGATTCAAATTTGGTATATCAATTTTGAATTTTATTCCTAAAATTCCCTATAAATTTCAAACAATCCTGTTAAGGATTTTTACTGATTTAAATTCTGGTAATTGAGTTACCATTTGATACTCAAAAAAAGCTTGCGTTGTTGATGTTGTTGTTCTTGTAAATGTTGCTGTCAATGTTGATGATGTTGTTGCTGATGTTACTATTGTAAACTTGTTGTTAATATTGATGTTGTTTGTGTTATTGTTGGTTGTTGTGATGTTGTTGATGATGATGTTGTTGTTATTGTAATTGTTGTTGTTTTAATTGTTGTCGTTGATATTGTTGATGGTAATAATGTTGTTATTGTAATTGTTGTCTGTTTTTGTAATTGTTGTTGTTGATATTGTTGATGATAATAATGTTGTTTTTGTAATTGTTGTTGTTTTAATTGTTGTCATTGATATTGTTGATGGTAATAATTTTGTTATTGTAATTGTTGCTGTCGATATTGTTGATGTAATTGTTGTTTGTTTTTGTAATTGCTGTTGTTGTTAATATTGTTGATGATTATACTGTTGTTGTTATTGTAAATGTTGTTGTCAATATTGATTTTGTTTATGTTTTTGTTGGTGGTTGTAATGTTGTTGTTGATGATGTTGATGTTGTTGTTCTTGCTTATGTTGATGTCAATGTTGATATAGGTGTTAATGATTTTATTGTTGTGGATGATGTCCGAGAACAATTAACGACATCGGTTTATATACTCACACCGATAGTTTTTGTAAATAAAAATCACAAATTCCCACTGGTCACATGATGAGACTTACAGACCCTTCTTATGAAGTTAATAAGATTAAGAATTAACATATGGTAAACAAAACATATTTCATCACAAAGAAAACCAAAAATTGTTATTGCACAATTACAGCAAAAAATATCAAGAAAGAAAAGACGTCTTTCTTTCACTTGATTAGAAATTTACATAAATCCGAGAGCACAAAAAGTAACACAAAAATTGGAGCACTTAGACAAGAAAATAAAACGTAACCTGACAACATGAGCACTTAGACAAACAATTACTCGTGATGAAAAGATCATATTTTTATATAGATTTAAACAATAATATATAATATTGGAGGTAAAAATCACATCCATTAAGATGTCATATTTATTACTGATTCAAGATGTGTTTATTATCATGCCTGCTGTGTACAAAGTTCATCTTACAATCTCGTCATATTTTACCGATCTCATTATGAGCTATTTTCTCACTAGTTAAGTTACATTTATACATTTTAACAGTTTTTAGCCTTCAGAATAGGCTTTTTGTTGCTATGGAAACATTTGTCATATCTCTTCATTATTTGTCATTTTGTTAAATATTGCTAATTTTTCAGTTTGCATTTGAAAGAAGTTAAAATTATAAATCTTAGAGCTATATGATGTTTAAAAATAGAATCGATATTAATTTGTCCATAATGGGTTAAGATGCCCCTTTTGTGGTTCTAGAAAAAGTAAGATTTTGATTTTATTTTAGTTGTCTAAAGTAAATATTTTTTCACTTTTTCATTAAAGTGCCGTTCACCTAATTTAAAATATTATCTACACAGATCCTAGCATGAGAAAGCTTGTCATTCTGTTTGCATAAAGGTCAGTTGTCTTTTTCAGACACTCAAAATTCCTCTATCATTTCTGAATAGCAGGTCAGCTTAAATACAAATAAAAGAATCTTGACTGAGGTGTAAAATGCCATTATTTCACAGTCAGTTTTTTTTAAAAATAGAATCCAGGAGCTTCTCATGAAAAAATCTTAGTTTTCCACCTATTATGTGTTTTCTTGTAAACCATTACTGCATGAAATTTTACTTCCCCCCCCTCCTTTTTTTTTTTTGTTATTTATGAGTACAATGTGAACACATGAAAAATGGGATCTGACAGTTCAGAGAAGTTGAAAATATTATGCATCAGCCACTTTCAAGTGACTGCTGTATGGCCTGGCCTGGAATCAAATCCAATCTTCAATTTACTAGGCTAGCACTAAGCGCAGCAAATTTAAGCCGTTTTACTTTTGACAATGGTTTTAACAATTTATTAAGTAAGACCCAAAACAAGCCTTTTTTAATCTCAATATTTGTGTTGGACCGATACAAACCTTTTTTGTTTAAATGTTTGTGTCTGTCCAATACAAGCCCTTTCCAACTCAATATCTCTTTGTGTTGGCCCAATACAAGCCCTTTCCATCTCAATATCTACCAGTATTTGTGTTGGCCAAATACAATCCCTTTCCATCTCGATATCTATTTGTATTGGCCCAATAAAAGCCTTTTTTATTTCAATACATGTATTTATTAGTGTTTCAACAGAAGAAAAATGTTCTTATGATTCCATATGCTTATATTTAGTTGTGTGGATCAATGTATATATGTTTTAATGTGTCTCATAAGTCAATAATATGACTTGGAATGTTAATCATATATTCTTCAGTAATTTGTATGAACATGTATAATTTGTTTGTTTTTTTTTTTCAATTATATGATTGTATATGACACTTAAATAAACTAATTTTATAATAATAATAATAATAATAATAATAATAATAATAATAATAATAATAATAAAAATTATTATTATTATTATTATTATTATTATTATTATTATTATTATTATTATTATTATAATTATTATTATTATGTTTGTTTGTTTGTTTGTTTGTATACCAGCAGACATCTTGTTTTTACTCATGGTCTTTATCATTATTTTTCTCCCTCTTTTCTGACAGATTTTTTTCAGAGGCATCTCCTCCTTCTTTTCTTATCTGTTCAGGTTAAAATTTTGTCAACTGGTAGGGATTGTCCATGGGAAGGTCGCTTCCTCACCATTTTTCGGAATTTGGAAAGTCTCCAGAGAAATCCATATAAAAGGTTACAACACAGGACTTCTATCGTGATGGATGCACCATCAATTAATGAATTAAACTGATTGAACAGTTTGTCTGCTTCATTCTAGATTCTGACACTTAATACATTGAATACGTAAACACATATTAACCCAAAATGCTTAAAACTATAGTCTGTTTCAAAACATACTCTGAATAAACACATATTAACCCAAAATGCTTAAAACTATAGTCTGTTTCAAAACATACTCTGAATAATCACATATTAACCCAAAATGCTTAAAATTATAGTCTGTTTCAAAACATACTCTGAATAAACACATATTAACCCAAAATGCTTAAAACTATAGTCTGTTTCAAAACATACTCTGAATAATCACATTTTAACCCAAAATGCTTAAACTATAGTCTGTTTCAAAACATACTCTGAATAAACACATATTAACCCAAAATGCTTAAAACTATAGTCTGTTTCAAACACATAAAACAAAAGAGAGTGAGCGAGCTGATATGCAGACATTATACTTGCTTGCAAGTATACATTTTAGTTATAACATGTATTATTATTACTAAATCTATTAATATATAACATATTTTTACTTACCGACTGGCATGATGTAAGTATGTACATGTATCACTGGGCACTGGAGTGTATGTGGACGTGTCCTTACTACAGGAATTAGATGATATACTGGACTCTTTTCCTGATGTGGATGAACACACTGATTCTGAAGGTGATGGGGTTTGCTCATATGAAGTTCCATTCACAAAACTTTTTTCTCCATATTCAAATTTAGACATAGTTGGTTTATTGGTAGTTGTGTCGTTTGGTTCGCAGCAACTGTTGGATTTCTGCTGTTCATCTTTTACTTTTAAATAATTATTTCCGGTACCTGTAGTTAAAAAATCAAACAATTATACAGATACTGTGATAATACAAAAGACAAAAAAAAAGGAAAATATTTTAACAATTATTACCGGAAAGTTTAACAAAATATAAATACCTATAATGAAAATATACAAAATAAGAAAAAAATCAAATAATTATTACAAATACTGTAATAAAAATATAAAAAATAACGGAAAAAATGTAACAATTATTACTACAATGTTTAATAAAATATACAAAGTAACTAAATTAAATTAATTACAACTGCACGTACTTGCTATAAAAATATTGAAATAAAAACTTTTTTGACTTATGACCTATCATGTAAAATTTTTTTACTCAATAATTTTTATTTATACAATTCTATTTGGGTTAGCACTAGATCGCCAAAGTGTCTAATACAATGGCCTAAAGATAAATTTGATTCACATGTACTTGATTTTAATGAGGTTTTACATCCCAATCAAGAATATTTCATTTATATCCAGACGTCAACAGCTATAGGTAAAGTGACAGAAATTTTTACCATTGCCATACACCTATGACAACGTGCAGGGAGGGTTTTTAATGTGCCATGCCTGCTGTGACACAGGTTTTTAGGGTCCCTCCGTAGAACCCCATGACTTTCATTTCTAATTGCCGAGTGCTTGGTGAAAAAAAACAGTCACTACCAATTTTCATGTAATGGACAGACTTGATAAATAAATGCCTTAATCAATAGTTTCTTCAAATTTCAAATCCAATTCACAACAGGACTTAGTGTGAGAAATTTTGTCAATTCACTTGTCACTTGTGGTAATAAAATTCTCCAGATACTCTGAGTTTCTCTACCATTTCAGAACTTGCTGCCTTGATATAAGTGAAACAGGTTGATGTAGCCTAAGTTGATGTTACAACTGAGTCAATGGCCTAGAAATTAACTTAAAGACTAAATGTGGAAACCAAGTATATATATATACTACAGACTACCCAATACATTTTGTATAATCAAATTCTTGTAGCAGATAAAAAACTTTCATTTAAATAAATAAATAATAAATAAATAAATAATAAATAAATAAATAAATGAATAAATGAATAAATGAATGAATGAATGAATGAATAAATGAATGAATGAATGATGGACTGAATGGATGAATGAATGTATGAGTCACAATCCTGAGCCCTTACTCATATTCAGTTTCAAGATATAGATAAACTGCTATTAAATACTGGATTTGCCAATTAAATTCCGACCGAAATATGAATCGGTTTTTTATTAAGATTTTACAACTTGACCGGACAGTTCTCGGTGTTTTTTGTCATAAAACATGACTAATCTTTTGCAACAAAAAGCTAAAAATAAGATTTTCATCTTTAAACTATTTATTTTGCATATAATGTCTCAAATGTATTTAGGCTTGTCTGGTAAACTTTTTAAATAAAATGACAACATAGAAATTACACTTGGTAAAAACAGTGCTTTTGTACGAAAAAACCCAAAATTCAGAGGTTTTGTCCCCCGTCATTGAATATCTAAATAGGAAAATGATTCACGATGACTCGGAACATTTAATTGGCAAATGGTCTATTTCTTTTCTTTTCTGTCTTTATTGAAAATATAGCTAAGTACAAGTAAAATAATTATTAGACAAGTGAATATAAACAGCAATATTTACAAATGGAGTAGAAGTTTGCTGGAGTGGGGTGGAGTAATAGTGTTTACTCCCCAGTCAAGATTCTTTCACTTATTCAAGGCAGTCAGTTCTGGGATGATAGAAGAAACTGTAGTGCCCAGAGAAAACCACCAACCTTTTGCAATCGAACTGACAAACTTTCTCACACTAGCATCTGTCCCAAGTTGGAATTAAACCCAGGGGTTGAGGTGCTGTGATCCATAAGCGAGTAGTTTAGACCACCTGGCCACCGAGAGAAGTTGTTGAATTAACTTATTTAATTTGGCTATCATTCCATCCTGTTTGAAAACAGTATCATTCAATACCCCAGTTTACATTACATTTCACTATGTAACGATGTCAATGTAATTGTCACCCTATTATCTCATTCCTATTTTTATGAGTCAGCATTCTATACTTAAAGTCGACATTGCTATCCCTATTTCAAAAACCGTGAGAAAGTTTTTCAGTTCACTTGCCAAAGGTTGGTGTTTTTTCAGACACTCTAGTTTCCTCCATCATTCCAATACTAAAAGCCTTAATATAAGTGAAAAATCTTCACTCTGGCAAAAAACAGTTAATCCAATCAAATCCTTTTGAAAAAAGCTTTACATTCCGTCAATTTTAAAACGTTGGTCAAAATTTAGGATATTGAGAAATTCTGTAGGAATTATTTCAATTTCTTACATTTGCAATATTTTTATTACAGCAAATACAAAATAAATATAAATAAATAATAAATAAATAAATAAATAATAATAAATCAATAAATACAATTCTTTAAAAATTCATTTAATTTCAATGTATTCAGAACATTCAATCATTATTATAAATGAATGTTGAAAATAGCAAATTTAAAATGAACTGCTAGTTGAAAATAGCAAATTTAAAATGAACTGCTAACTGCCTTCCAGTTCATTCAGCTTTTATTCCTGGAACTCGTTAGTAATACGACTGAATAAAGTCTTATTTATTTCTGAATTAAAAAATTATTTATAAAGTTTGTTACCTGAAAAAATACATTATATAATTAAAAAGAAATTTTCTTTTTCTTTAACAGTTAGAATCTTTTGATAAATAATACAAAAACCAAATTTCTTCCGAATTAATTGAAAATAAAATGACCGAAAGAACTTTTATATTTTTTCCTAATAGCATCCAGAACAAAAGACATCAATAAAAAAATTAATGAATCTGCAAATAGCCTGTCAACGCGCTCCATTATACTTTGTCTAATATGATATCTGTCATTTTCTGTCAACATGGCCCTACCATAAAAACAACTAAAAGACTTCAATTTGATATCTATTTCTCTCAACTAATCACTGTTCTTAAATCATCGACTCAAATTATAGACAGAGATTTCAACATCTCGGTACCGTGTTTGTTCATAAATAATTCATCGTACTAAGAATGAATGTGATTTAGGTGAAAGGTGAAGAACGACAGATTTTAATTGAGCTGTTTGGTAAGAGACAAATTTTTCTTGTCAGATAGAGAAGAACAATAAAAACCGAAAAAACGCTGACAAGTTTCCAATAAAATAGTTAAAAGATGATTTATTCACGCTGTAATATTTTCTTAATTGGCATTTTGAGAATATTATTTACTTTGCAGATTGCTCGGATTTCATCTTAACACAAAAATTTCATACGTAAATGACACTGTATTGTACTTCACTCCATACTGTAATTTATTAAATATTTCTGAAATTTGTGATTATCATTTGATGAAAAATGGATGTAAAACTTATAAGAAGAATGAATGCAAAGAAAAATAATGCAGAGTTATAAAATCACACCACAAACATGGTATACACGCATTTTGACATCATCAAAAACACATGTAAAAAAAAATAAATAAGATAAAATAAATAAAATAAAAAAAATAAAAATAAAATAATAAAAAATAAAATAAATAAAATAAAATAAAATAAATAAAATAAAAAAAATAAAATAAAAATAATAATAAATA
>CM056609.1:9204534-9339534 GCA_029721355.1 Tegillarca granosa
TGCGCAATACCCCTTATTGTAATTGGTTACAATGGGACAGTTAAATTTATGTATAAATGTATAAAGACGTTAAAATCTTCTTTATTCTGTCATACGAAATACTAGTTGGAGGTTTGTATATTACTTAACTTAAAGCAAGTGTATGCTGCTTGATAATTGCTATTGCTAACATGCAGCAAGCAATTGGTATTTTCGATTTTTATGTATTTTAATTTTGCTACTCAATTAAGGTATATACGATGTTGTGTTATACAGTCATAAATAAGAGCTAACATGATTTAAATCTGCTGTTTGTGCATTTGCAGAGAGATCTCAAACAACCGATCCTAATGATGGAACACGGAAAGTCATTCCCTCTCTTTTACCAGACAATAAAATTATGTTGTTTGAATCGCCAGTATTAATGTAAGTTTAGGCCTTTATATACTATACGATACTTATTCATACATAAATAGTCTTTTGGAGTTATGATTTGGCATTCCCTCTTCAAATTAACCTAAAATATACAAGAATTTACTTAAAGCACGAATAATCTTTAATTACTTTTACTGTCTGATTCACATCTGCCGTTTAGCACAAGTTTTTCAAGGTTTTAGAAGGGATATAAAAAGATTTTGTAGCATGTCACATACTCGTTATGACGTATGCATTTTGTCGTAATTAACTGACACCCAAAATAAATGCCATCTTAGCTGGAGTATAAAATGCTGAGCTTTTTAAAATCATTACGGGGATTTAATATGGGAAACAACACAACACACTCATTCCGGAAATACATAGCTGAAAAATCATGCGGGGTTAAGAATATATAACACAAATACCAGTTGAATTTTGATGTGCCAGATGTGCACATTTCGGAAATAGAAATTGCGCATGACCGAATTTCCCATTTTCGCTGGCCAGGTAATATCGTCTGCAACTTGACAGCAAAAGGAACATATGTACTTTAGGTCTAACAACGGCGATCTTACCTACAACTGAATGAACTATTCCAGAGTTTTCTACCCTAACCGGCATGCTTATACAGCGATGTATTTCCGGAATGAGTGTTTGTGTGTTTTCCCATATTAAATCCCCGTAAGGATTTTAAAAAGGTCTGCATTTTATACTCCAGCTAAGATTTCATTTAGTTTGGTGTCAGTTAATTACGACAAAATGCATACGTCATAACGGTATGTGGCATGCTACAAAATTTTTTGATATCTCTTCTAAAACCTTGAAAAACTAAGTGCTACGGCAGACGCGAATCAGACAGTAGTATATTCGCTTTTACAATCTTCCAAGCCAATAATACAGATAAAAACTATCACAATAGAGGTGTTTTAGACGCATAACAAGTTTCACACACACACACGCGCGCCGCATATATATATAATATATATATTATATATATATATTATATATATATATATATATATATATATTATATATATATATATTTAGAACTCTATCCTTTTTTTATTCGAAGGGTTCGGAGACATTTTTTTTAACATTTTGCAAAGGTTTTCTTTGTGTGATTCTTTCGATTTTATGCAGTAAATATTTTCATTATCAAACTGTTATGTCTGGTTTGTATTACAGGGGTGAAGAACCTATCAAGTCCATAGAAGAACTCCGTCAGACATGTAACGAGTTGTTGACTAAACCTTTATATGGTGTGATAACTACCTTGTATAAACGACAAAATCCCAAACATCGAAGTAAATACTGGACAGGTTGAGAATAATGACTTATATTAGTCCGAGTAACGTACAATTAATAATTATATGGATTGTCAATTGAACAAAAATAAGTTTGATAATTCTTTTTATAGAACAAAAATAAGTGTGATAATTTTTTTTATAGAAAATATTTAAAATATAATATATATATATATAGTTTTTATTTTTTTTTATATCATCTGTATACAAAGTTAATATTTAATTGTATTTATATATATATATATATATATATATATAAACATTTAATTACTTAAATGCTTTTTCAAAGACTGGGGAAGAGTTTTATTTTATGACTTCATTCTTGTTTACCTGCTCTTTGTTCTATTTTAAACGTTTCTTGTAGTCCATTCAAAATTGCTTAGTACATTATTTTTCAACTGTAACTTGAATGACAATAATAAGTATTTTTACATTTATAACATATACAGCGACACTAGACGTGCTTATAAATACAAGTCATCCATTGATTCAGGCCCTTCTGAAAACATACTTTGATGAAGCTATTAGATATATGGAGAGTGGGACAAGTTTTGTATGGAGGTAAACGCTTAGATTTAAATTGTTTTAAAATGTTTTAGTTTTTGCTCTCGTCAAACAAAAAGTTTAAAATTCGGTGTGTCTAAAGCTAAACCATCAGGATGAAAGATAAGCTTGGTCTTTTAAAATTCAGTAAGTTTCATGTCTCTTTTTATCAACTTTTTGTTTAAAAGGTGGTTAGTAAAGGTGTAAAATAGGATAGATTGCACATATAAAAAGAAATTCGGAAGCACAATGGTAGCTGTAGCTATCTAATTTATATAACAAAAATACGTATTAAATTTTATGCGTCATATATGCACATTTCGAAAAATCATTCCTCATCATTGACATAGGCGGCCGAGAAGATCGATAGATATAAAACATACGCTAAACAGTTGAAAATTAATAAATCCAAAGCTCCAAAATTATGTAAATGCTGAAATGAATCCGCTTGTCTATGATACAAAATGCTTATACATGTAATTGTTTGATATCCAAGATATACATATATCCAAGATTACTTTGTAGATTAAACTATTTGCCTTAACGTAATTTACCGTTTGATATTGTTACCACTAGCTGGTAGCAAAAATAAAAAGTAACCTACTGTCGTTAAGGCATACGGTTCAATGTTTACAAGTATTTTTGATTGACAGCAATTTTCGTGAGATTTGGATTTTTACAGCGAATAGAAATTCAGTTAACTGTAAGCATGAGACATTAAACACTTTATATTTGTCAATTACTACCGTATACAAATAAATATAATTCTTTTTCTCACATTGAAACTGTTTTAATACTTTGTCCATAATTAGAAATGATTATTATTTTTTTTCATGTTTCAGATTAGTTTTGCCGAAGCATTAAAAGAAGTGGTAGCAAAGATCGCTGAACCGTTTGATCACAAGTCCGGTAAAGGATGTGTCTTATGGTTCAGCATGTATCTAAGCAATTGTAGTAAAAGGTCGGAAATATGTTACTCTCCACGAGTCATCTGCTTTTGTTTTCTTTGCTGGATATTTGCAGGACCCTGTTACATGGTATGTTATATAAATGCCAATTGAATGATACAATGATATTTTGTAGTGGCATGTCTTTTAATTTTTTGTTAATTTTTTTTTGTAAGCCTGCTTGCTTTCAACTCCACCATTCTTTTTTAAGCTTTTCCTTGTTGGTAAAAAAAGAAAATTATAAAATGCACTAAATAAATAACAACTATAATCTTTGTGAATCTATTCTATCCTTGGTGATTGAGGTATGCCAGTTGCTTTACCCAGAATTACATGCTTGTTCTAAAAGTATCGTAAAGTGACCATTTTTTTTAACCTTAGTATTAGTCAAATGATATACATTGTTACTTAATAAACGGTCAGATTTCTGCAGTACAAAACAACAGTTATTAGATGGTAATGGACTTTTGTCTGTAGATACTAGATATTTGTTTCAATATTGTCTTGAAGGTAAGTTTATTTTTGATAATACTGAAATAAACATGTGCCTTTTTGTAATACTGATTTCGAGACACTAGGAACCTTCAATTTCTTTATCATGACAGACGAAAAGTCTAAAATGGTCTGATAAACCTCGAAAAGATCTCGATTTACTTAAACCCATACATTATTCTGTGATTTCCTTGCTTTATTTCAGATGCACAGATATTTAATGGTTAAAGACATAAAAAGGCAATTTTCAAGATTACCTGTCGTTTTTGTAAACCAAAAAGGAGACTACGAAATTATATGTTTAGATGGAAAAATTGTACCCACTACTTACAAATATTGACCAGTAGTACCAACAACTTACAAATTTGACAAATAGTCGGTGCTATCAACAACTTACCAATTTGACAAATAGTCGGTGCTATCAACAACTTACCAATTTGACAAAAAATCGATGCTCTGCAATTATTTTTTATCATGTTTGTACGCTCGGACAAGTGGGAATCAATTTTTCTTGTTCAAATATAAAATTAGCTTGTCCGAATACGTCAAACAAAACAATAAAGGAAATACTGATTATAGTGTTATTGCTGATAATCGTTCATAGTCGGAAGTGTTATAAAGTTAAAAATACATTGAAAAATTTGAAAATTGTTTTTCGGATGTTGTTAAAGATAACTACCTGAAAAGTAAAGCAATCTAGGGCCTGGCACCACAGTATTTATGATCCAGAATATAGATCGTATGGTGCCTGTCCGAAGTTCAATAGTTTTGTATCTCTGTATGATTTTTCGATAGTTATCGCTTATTATTTGTATTAATTGGCATCAGTATCATGTCTTATTCGAGACTAGAAATTTTTCAAAATTTCAATGTTTTTTTTTATAATACTGTTTTTAATTTTAAATCCAACTCCTTTTGTTTTTTGTTTTGTTTCGTTTGATTCTTTAAAATTTTGTCAATGGTCTGGTAATGCCAAATTAAGCAGGTTTAAACCACATGTTTAACCAGATACCGGCTTTATGTATCGATTGAACAACGATGTTGAAAACCTAACACCAGAAGCATGCTGTTTTTTTTTCTTTGTGACATACTATAGATCATAACCATTATCGCTTGACAAACTACGGAATGAAAAATGTATTCTCCAAATATCACTTGTCTCGTCGGAGAAGCATGATTACAAATCACAAATTCACTTGGTACCGCGCAATCGGACAAACGTTATTGACTGGACTTGATTAGAACGATAGTATCAGTATTGTAAATAAATGCATTATCGAGCTGAAAACAAAATTATTGCTTTATAATCGAAAGTTAAATTATACCAGATAAAATATACAGAGAGAGAGAGAGAGAGAGAGAGAGAGAGAGAGAGGAGAGAGAGAGAGAGAGAGAGAGAGAGAGAGAGAGAGAGAGAGAATCAATACAAAAATACTAAACTGATTTTTGTGTCGCCTGACTAGGCGACATATAGGTATTACTCTCGTCGGCGGCGTCGTCGTCGTCGTCGGCGTCTGCGTCTGCGGCGTCCGAATTTCCTTGTCCGGAGCATAACATTGGTGTTGTACATTCAAATGACTCCAAACTTGGTGTGCATGTTTCTGGCAATGACTCGAAGTGCAGTGCACAAGAACCGCAACTCTATCTTTTTCCGTTTTTGAACTATTTCCCTTTGATTGATTTTTATAGAGCATTTCTGCTGGAGCATAACTTTGGTGTAGTATGTTCAAATAACTTCAAACTTGGTGTACATGTTTCTGGCAATGACTCGAAGGGCAGTGCACAAGAACCACAACTCTATCTTGTTCCGTTTTTGAATTATTTCCCTTTGATTGATTTTTATAGAGCATTTCTTGTCCGGAGCATAACTTTGGTGTAGTATGTTCAAATGACTCCAAACTTGGTGTACATGTTTCTGGCAAAGACTCAAAGTGCAGTGCACAAGAACCACAACTCTATTTGTTCCGTTTTTGAATTATTTCCCTTTGATTGATTTTTATAGAGCATTTCTTGTCCGGAGCATAACTTTGGTGTAGTATGTTCAAATGACTCCAAACTTGGTGTACATGTTTCTGGCAATGACTCAAAGTGCAGTACACAAGAACCACAACTCTATCTTGTTCAGTTTTTGAATAATTCCCCTTTGATTGATTTTTATGCAGTGTCAGGCGACACATCTGTTTCAAAGAAACATATCTAGTTTAAAGAAAGACATCCATACATTAGCCGTCTAGATTGTTAATGACTTCCAAAATTAAATAACACAATTTTATTATATTTATTATATTTCATTATACATCCTATTACCTTTCCTTTTTGTGAGTATATATATATATATATATATATATATATATATATATATATATATATATATATATATAAACATACTGGTAAATTACAGTTTCACTATTGCTGTTTGATTTCATATTGTTCGTTCATATCATAGATAATGTTATGAAGCGCTCGTGATATGTCTTGTATGCATTGTAGAGAACTAACAACATCGTAAATGAATGTCCCAAATCCGGTGCTTTACATATATTAAGTAAATACAGTTGTCTCGCTTGTGACGGAGTCAGAAGATGCATTTGAACATAAATCACATGTTTTAAATCCACGGCAATGTTATTATTTCGCCATTGTTATAAATGTACCCTGTACCCCTACATAACAATATGTCTACTTACCAAAAATAATAAATTTTAAGATATTGTTTAAAGAACAAGTAGAGAGACTAATCCGTGTAAATGCATTTTTATATCATCTCATAAAATAGATAATAATCTATCATTTATTTAAAACAGCTCTTATTTTCTTCATGTGAGCAAACAGCTCGTAAACTTTTGCATTTGACAGAACAGAATTATATACAGTTATTTGACAAATGAACCGTACAATAAAACTATTTGCTTTAGTCGTATTGGGTTGTTTATAAGGAAAACGTAACTTCTTTACTTGAATAGAATTTCCAGTGAATGAAAACACAGAAATAAATCATTAGTATAGCTTTCCGTTCGAATCGTTACCTTAGCGTGCTTAGTCCATTAAAATAAATCACAATTGCATTTAAGGAAAGAAAAACATCGGGGTGTTTATCCCTTTTGCAAAAAAAAAAAAAAAAAAAAAAAAAAGAAAGTGCAACAATTGTTTTGTTTGGGGCAAAACCTTATTATTTGACGTGTTTTCCTTTTATGTACGTCAAAATTTATCGTTATTAGTCAAAATTACCCAAATGACGTTAAAAAACAGTGATTATCAACCCTCATCGGTTAAAATCATATAATCCAACTGCTGTTAATATAGTCATTACCCGTCTAATTGTGCTGTGTAAAGAATCATTTGCGATTTGCTTAACTCGATCATTACGAAATCAAAGCTGTTTAGTCTTAAAATTCATCATATATGGACTTCACTATGATAACTGTGCGTGAAACGTACCAGAAACCGTTTGATCAAACTAACATTTGAAATAAAACTATTTTCTATTGGATATTGAAATAATATAAACAAAGGGTTACCTTTTAAAAAACGTAACTATAGGAATTTGCAAGTTACCAGACCAGTTCCGTACAAATGTTATAATGAGATTTTGATCACGTATGTAGTACTACTATCCCACAAAAGCGACTATCTTTAAAATTTGAAAGTTAGTCGCTTCAAATAATCAGCGCTTAACTTTCAAAATATAGATATCGTGAATTGATATATTGCAGATAATTTAATTGATGTTAAGAATGAAAATACGTTTAAATTTTTGTAGAAACTATTTTTTTCTATTTATTTCCTCTTCCTATAGTTTTGTATAAGTTGAAATATATACATTTTTTCGGAATTTCGGGAGCAGCAATTGTTTGTTACTAAACGGTGAAGGCAGAAGAAAATCCATTGTAAAATTGTTCTTTTTAAGATTATAATAATAATCTTAAATCAACAGATCGTTCGCTTACACTTCAGCTAGTCCCGGGTTTGAGATAAGTAAAGTAAGATACAAGTAGCTGGCAACATGTAGACGAAAAGTTAGCTAGTAACCAGTTACCTGTGAGAGAAAAGTAAGCTACTTGTAGTTAGTTACTTGTGGGAAAGAAGTCAGTTACATTTGTCCTAGCAATCCGTTTGAGAAATATGTAAGCTATTTGTAGTTATGATATTTGGTCAAATGTCATAAAAATGATAGAAATCTTTACCTACCCCCATCCCTGTTAATATTGTGTAAGCGTTTGTGTGCGTATGAAAAGGTATGTATATGAATGCTTGCCATCATTATTGGGAAATTTTCATGACATTAAAAACAATTTATTTTCAAAATGTTGTAGTTGATTGGTTTATTTACGTTTATTTACATGCACTTCATTCATGAGACGTACCATAGCGATTTTTGAAAAAGTTGTTTTATAGTGACCAAATATAATATGTAAAGTTTTTTTTAGTAAACAATTAAAAATAACTTTCATTTGTTTTTATAATAACGGACTGCTAGGACTTATGTAATTTACTTTCTAAAAGTAACTGGCTATTAGTTGCTAACTTTTCTCCCACAAGTAACTGGCAACTTGTAGCTAACTTTTCTTCCACAAGTAACCGGCTACTCGTAGCTAACTTTTCTCCCACAAGTAACTGGCAACTTGAAGCTAACTTTTCTCCCACAAGTAACTGGCAACTTGTAGTTAACTTTTCTCCCACAAGTAACTGACAACTTGTAGCTAACTTTTCTCCCACAAGTAACTGGCAACTTGTAGCTAACTTTTCTTCCACAAGTAACCGGCTACTCGTAGCTAACTTTTCTCCCACAAGTAACTGGCAACTGGAAGCTAACTTTTCTCCCACAAGTAACTGACAACTTGTAGTTAACTTTTCTCCCACAAGTAACTGGCAACTTGTATCTAACTTTTCTCCCACAAGTAACTGGCAACTTGTAGCTAACTTTTCTCCAACAAGTAACTTGAAACTTGTAGCTAACTTTTCTCTCACAAGTAACTGGCAACTTGTAGCTAACTTTTCTTCCACAAGTAACCGGCTACTCGTAGCTAACTTTTCTCCCACAAGTAACTGGCAACTTGAAGCTAACTTTTCTCCCACAAGTAACTGACAACTTGTAGTTAACTTTTCTCCAACAAGTAACTTGCAACTTGTATCTTACTTTTCTCCCACAAGTAACTGGCAACTTGTAGCTAACTTTTCTCCAACAAGTAACTGGAAACTTGTAGCTAACTTTTCTCTCACAAGTAACTGGCAACTTGTGGCTAACTTTTCTCCCACAAGTAACTGGCAACTTGTAGCTAACTTCTCTTACATAAGTAACTGGCTACTAGTTGCCAATTTTTCTTCCACCAGTAACTGGCTACAAGTCGCAAACTTTTTTCCCACCAGTAACTGGCTACTAGTAGCTAACTTTTCTTCTACAAGTAACTGACTAATAGTAGCCAACTTTTCTCCCACAAGTTACTGGCTACTTGTAGCTAATTTTTCTCCCACAAGTAACTGGCTACTTGTAGCTAATTTTTTCCCACAAGTAACTGGCTACTTGTAGCTAACTTTTCTCCCTCAAGTAACTGGCTTTCAGTACCTTATTTTTTTCACAAGTAACTGGCTACTTGTAACTCGTACCTGAAACCTGAATCAAGAAAATGGGCATGTTGACATTGTTGTTGTTTCTTTTGAACTCGCGATTGTTTTGTTTTTTCGATATCATGAGAAAATGATGTTATTAAACCAACGTTAAACCATCGTGTTTCTGATTTTTGTTGGGAGTTAACGTATTTTATTTTGCATTTGTGTCTGATATAGTTGACTGTGCCACAAAAAACAATGGGTTCCTTAATTGATCTCCCACCTCTTTTAACTCGTTTGTCTTTTCCAATATTTTTAATCAAACTTTATCTCCAATGTGGTATTTGCTAGGCGGTTTTTTCTTTAAATTTGATTTGACCATGTTTTGGCTGCTTAAACAAGATGATGAATGAGCTTTGGGTCGCACTGCATGCGTTTTATCTAAGTGTAACTGAATGTCTTCTTGAGTAACCGATGTGACGATATCTAACGGTTCTTCGATTGTATCAATATTCACTTCAACACCAGAATTAGAATGGCGATTTAAAATGTGATTGGACTTTATACCAAACATGCACTCATATGGCGTCATTTGAATAGACCTATGCCATCCTTCATTATGAATGCGTTGAAGAACAGGTAAACCAGTCACCCAATCACAATCTCTGCGTGTTTTTATCGACAAAATATCTCTTCGAAGTTTTTCTTTCCACGTGCGATGTGATCTCTCAGATTTACCCTGGCTTTGTGGATGACCACTACTGCTATAAATTAATTTTGTGTTCAATTCCGAACATAGCTTTATTACCGACCCCTTGAACTCGGAACCCTGATCACTTTGTAAAATTTTAGGTGGTCCGAATTCAATGTAAATTTTGTATAATTCATTAGCCAAACACAGTCTAACAACCCCCACCCCCGTTCTACATATCCTCGAACACGATGATGAGATGCCTTGAATTTGAAAGTTGTACCTGACACTGCTTACTGTATTCGAAAGATAAACTTGTTGAAGAAATACAATATAATATAGTGTTTTCTCTTGTAAAAAATTAAAAATCATTTTGTAAGAAAACTCTATACATATTTTTCTGCATGTTAAAATCAAATGATTAAATTTAAAATTGGCTTTTTAACTTTCCTGCGCTCACAGTACAGCGTAAAATAGACATCGGTCCGGTTTATTTTCCATAGGAAAATATTTCATTGACACCGCTTGTGCAATTTCAAAAACACCTGTTTTAATTTGTTAAACTATTTTGACAGTGAAACAAAACTCTTAGGTATAATATAAAACCCGAACTGTTGTGACCTTGTTTTGTTTAGTTTGGTCTCGGTATGTGTTGGGACAGAAAATCTTTTCTTCTTAGTGTTTAAGCCGAGTCTGGTGTGACACTTTTTCAAATAAGATTCTATATGAAACTCACTGATGATTCACATATCGATAACAAGTAAATAGTTCTTATCGTAAAATTTCGCAATTAATACAACCCACACAAATGTTTTAATTATTAATTATATACTACTATAGGCCGAGTTAATGAAATAATAAATTAGAACAATTCGCATAAAATTCAAAAGTATCGCAATGACAAAGTCATTTTAAAAATTAGCAAAAATAGAAAACATAATGATGCCCGGATATCCCGTAATAAAGACGCTCCAGCTTTTAGATAATGCCGCTGTTGAATATCGAATGACACTTATATATTTTTTAAATCTTAATTTCCTTTTGTTTATTTTGTGTAAAACAATGATATAATTTAACAATATGATAATATTTGGAATATACGATTTAATCATAATTCTTTTTATTTCGGACTTCTGGTCTGGTCTATCGATAATTCTAACGTATATTAGATAACGAATGATGATAATTATGAGATGAGAGAGAGAGAGAGAGAGAGAGTGTGTGTGTGTGTGTGTGTGTGTGTGTGTGTGTGTGTGTGTGTTATCTCTTTAATAGCTTCGTCTTTTTCGTTATTTACTTTTATTTGGTATGTTATCCGGCATACAATAAAGATCAAAATCACTTTTAGCAGCATCTTCATGTTTTTTAATCCCCAAAACACGTGTTGTAGTCAAAATATTGAAACCGCGCGAAAAATAGGGAGTTAACATTATTTAATTTAATGTCATTTTGTTCAGTTTAGGTAATATGCTCATTTTTACCGGAGAAAAAAATGTATCTTTGTGTGTGTGTGCGTGTGTGTGTGTACATGTTCACAAAATACATTTTACATTTACTTATATCAAATTTAAAGAAAGTTTTTGCACGATTCAGTTTTTGAAAGTTAGTTGCACTTTCTATCTTGCGCTTAACTCACAAATTTGAAGGTTAGTCGCTTTTGTGACTTAGTAGTACTACACACGTATATTAACGTAAGACATGATAAGACAAAATTCCATCAAAAAACATAGCACTGAATCAAAAAAGTTGAAAACATTGCATAAGATATATATTTTAAAAAACAAAGCTAAAGCCCTGGATTAAATAAAATAGATGAAAAATATAACTGTATTGCGAATGAAACCAAAAAAATTCAAGTTGTTGCAGCAAGCAGAATCTGCTTAACTTCATAGTTTGGGATACAACTCTTGTCTAAAGTGGTTTGACATCTCATTTCAGTCTGGAATCAATTAATTTAAGAAAATTGATTTCAAAGCTTACTGTTTTGACACTTGGAATTCCTGCTTGATTTTGGTCCCTGAAAGAACATCAGTTTTTTTTTAGATTAGAATGATATCTTAGAGATATCGCAAGTCTCATTGGTATGATACAGGTGCGACTTACTTAGATTATTTTAAATGTAGTGAAATCACTACCTCTTCAGCGGCCATGTTGTAATATAAAGGTGCAAATGCAAGTTTTATGTCCAATATCAGCCTATATTCAATTGTTATTATCCTACCTTTATTACACGTTTTTTATACTGAAAAACTATATAATTAAACTGACAGTATTAATTCAATACAAAAACTGAGTTTAGTTTATGAAATTGGAAAAAAAACAACTTTTGAACCATTTAACTGAAGCCAATTATGTTACAATTTCTATGTTGATTGGAGATCTTCATTTAATTAGTCACTATGAAAAATTTATAAATGTTATAATTTAAACAATAACCTGTCTACAATTTTTCGATTGGTGCCACACAAACTGAGATTTAAGAAATGTTTAAGAATCTTCAAAGCAAAGCTGACAATAGGTTGTTGGCATTCTATAGTAAAGGATTAGGTTAACTATGTTTCTCGATGCTTACGTTCGAATACAAATCAGGGCGGATTCTAGTTTTATCTGACCTGGTTTGAAGCCAAAGACCGTTTTCTATCCAATTTATTTTACTTACTTCCTTTATATAAATGATAGTTTCGGCGGAAAAAAAACATAACTCCTTACGACAGGTTTCAACCTAACACACACACACACACACACACACACACACACACACACACCACACTGGTATGGAGTAGATAACATATAGAAGAAAGGCGGATTTCAGTTGGATCTGAACCTGTTATTTGAAAGAGAAATATTGTTTACTGTTACTTTATAATCATGGTATGGTCTGTTTCATTAAACGTAGTTCCGTTTTGGGAATTGAGAATTATAACTGCAAGTTTATTTATCAATCTCATAATATTTCTAAAACTCAACTCGTTCACTGTTTTTTAAAGTCAATCATAGTATAGTCCTCTTTATTCCTTGAATAAGGTTACATTTAAGAAGTAAGAATTATAACTGCATCTTTGTTCGTCGATGTCATGACATTTCTTAAGCTTAACATGTTCTCTCTTTTTAAGGTCATTCATATTACCACTGTAATCGGACTGGCAATACATTGGAACATGCTATATACAACTGTGGTCTTGCAAATGCTAGACTTCTAACTGCAGCCGAATTAAAAGAAATGGATCTATCGAAGTTATTCAGAGCAAATATTACAGAAGTTTGGATATCTAATATAATTGAAGTGGCTCATGCTGTTGAATTTAAAGGTATATTTTTATTATTGAGAACTATAATATAGATCCGATAAGATGTATGAAGACATTTCGACTTTTTGTATTAGTTATGTCTGTCTCAGTTCAAGGCCTAGATAGTAACTTCTGCTGCTGTAAGGGGAAACCATTACAAATATTCTACTCAATCTTCTTTCTCTTTTATGCGGAAAACACATCAATTAACTCAGTTGTATAATTTTTGTAGGATGTTATGTGTATTCTTCATCGGTTTCTCAAAATAATCCAATTCCAAAAATAGGAGGAATAAATTTAGTTGATTGTCAAAGAGAATGTAACGGCAATTATAACATCCATGCATTATATGGCTTGTATGTAAGTTTATTATACTTGATACCAAAATTAAGGTGTTTTTTACTGCTAAATAACATGCAACAGAAACATGTCTAATATCCTACTTAAGATATCCATGTAGTTTAATGCAACGTAAGAATTTCACTTAAAGCTCGATTATTACTTTTTTGTAATAAAGAATTATTTTTGAATAAAAAAACTTATTGTTTTAGAAAAACAAAAAGGGGAAATAGGAATATGATTCACATAAATTACCATTTACTTATGTTGAATACCTTGTATTATATATATCTTTACATGATAATAGTTTTGTTTTAATGGATCATTAACAAATTTGTCAATACTAAACTAGCAGTACTCAGGTGATTCAAGTTGAATTACCGGGTTTTTCAACTTAAACCATCTCGGCACGGGCACATTTAGAATTTGCCAGAAAAAAGATACAGAGACAGTAATTTCTCGGTTTAATATGTGCATATATGGCACAGTAAAATTTAACAGGAAAATTCATTCCTCCACCAGCATATATACCTTCTCAGAGGTAGTCAATATTTAACAAAAATACCTGTTTAATTTTGATGTGTCATATGCGCTTCGGAAATTCATTCTTTATCAGGGACACTAGCGACCGAGAAAGAAAATTAATTTTTTCTCTGTAAACATGACATTAATATCTGAACTCATTTGAGATGCCAACTCAAATTTAAAATATCTTTCCAAAGTAGTCTCTGTCTATATCATGCGACTCACCACAATAGACAACAGGCACCGAAATTGATTTTGATTTTATGTGATAAGTATTTTAATATCAATATATATAGAAAGATAAAATAAATTTGTTTCTTGAAATAATATTTACAGGGTAATAAATGTGTTTGCATATACATGAAAGAGTTACATTTTCATCCTTCAAACCAAAGTTGCTTCGAAAACTGCAGTATTGATTCTTTGGAGTTCTGTAAAGATACTAAACTCATCGCAATCTATAAACAGATAAGTAAGACAGTTTTGATTTTATTATTATAGGCGGGATATATGATCTTCATATTCATTTGTACAAATGAGAATTGATGACTGCTCATGGTGTTGTGAAAAAAAGTTGCCCCTGCATCTTGAGTTAAATCCTATTGTAAACTGCATGTACTTTCATTTTGTGACATAGTTTGCGTGAAATAGGACAAATAATTTTGCGGTATCTCTCAATACCTTATCAATATACCGTCACCTGCTAATACCAATATTGGTTGGTGAAAATTTATCCGTCATATCATGTTTTATAATTAATTTGGACTGATACAATCCCGATAAGCGTACTACGTGTGTTGTAAGCACGCGACATGACTTGTGTGCAAGGTATTTTAAAAGGTTTGTAGGGCACTTTCAATTCAATCGTTAAAGCCAATAATTTTATTTGGTTATTAGTTAGTGTAAACGCATTTATTCTACTTATTCTGCACAATGACACATGATGAAAACGAATCTTTAAGGATCCTTAAAGCTTCCTTAAAGCTGCATTTAATGCTATTTAAGGACCATTAAGGGGACTTTAAGGATAGTTAAATATGCCTATAAGGAGTCTTTTAGGACTCCTAAAAGATCCTCAATGAAAAAGACATTTTAAGGATCTTTAAGAACGCTTTACGGATCTATAAGGAAACATTTTATATTTTTCCTTTTTAAAAAAAAAGCAATGAAACATTATTTTGATCATTATCGTTTTTAAAATGTTATTTGAAAAAAAAACTATTTCATTGATTTATTTGAAAAAATAAAGCGATAATAAATTTATTTTCTTTTTCTAATTTTTTAATCTCAAGTTTTTAATTTTACTTATTTTTATTTATTTTTATTTATTTATTATATTTTTTAAATTAAATTGAAAGCTAATTAATTAAATAGAAATTAAAAGAAATTTTATCATTAAAATTTTCATTAGTTATCCGCTCTCACTGGTAATCGAAACCTGGTCCCTCAAGTTAGGAGCTTAGTCACCTTACCTATATAGCTATGGAAGAGATGATACTGATGTTGATAATTATAAAATATGACCCTAACAATATGCAAATGAGATCATGTGACTGAAAGAAAAAAATGGGACGTTTATCATTTATTTGTGAAAAATTTCTTTTATTTCTTTTAAAATATCTCTTACAACAAAAGAATCAAATTAATTTTTATTTATTTATTTTTATAAAAAAATTCATATATAATTTTGTCCAGTCATCATTTTATCTATAAATAAATTTTAATTGCATAAGATAAATTATTTGTTGATAAAATGAGAGAGAGGGGGATTAATACACTTGAGTTGAGAGAGAGAGAGAGAGAGAGAGAGAGAGAGAGAGAGAGAGAGAGAGAGAGAGAGAGAGAGAGAGAGGGGGGGGGGACTGAACATATGGAGAGAGAGAGAGAGAGAGAGAGAGAGAGAGAGAGAAAGGGAGAGAGAGAGAGAGAGAGAGAGAGAGAGAGAGAGAGAGAAAGAGAGAGAAGTTATGTGTTTCAGAGAGAGAGGAGGGCAGCAGAAAACGAATATACATGAGAGAGAGAGAGAGAGAGAGAGAACTGAATACCTTGAGGGAAAGAGATATAGAGATAGAGGAAGATCAGCAGATGCTAGTTATTTTAAAGAGAGAAGGGGGCTCAGTGGATACTGTATATTTGAGAGAGAGAGAGAGAGAGAGAGAGAGAGAGAGAGAGAGAGAGAGAGAGAGAGAGAGAGAGAGAGAGTTCAGATTATGAATATTCCGAGAGAGACAATTATCACCATTATCCCACTTCACTCCACCCTGACTGCAGAAATTCACATCCAACTGAGATAAAGTTTGCCAGTTAATGGTTATCTTCTGTGACTGGTTTCTTACTTCAATATGTTAACTTCGTAACTTGTTCATGTTTCAAAGAATAAACTTTACCGAAATATTCCTATTTTGTTTTAAATATTTACTTTACCAACTCTTTTTCATTAGGAATTGAAATTATTCGAATCCCGATATCATCATCATCATCATCATCATCATCTCTCTCTCTCTCTCTCTAAATTGTCTCTTAAAATCACTTCCGAAAACACACTTTTATTTTCAACACCCAGGGTTTGGAAATCATTTTAACATGTAAATTGACTTCATAGTGATCTCCTACTCCTACCTAGATAAGAAACTGCACATCAAAGTCAAAAGCCGCGCATGAAATCACCTGGGGTCTATAATCAAACAAGCACCGCTGTAAACAATTAACTAATACTGTTAATTACTTTATGCTTTCTGTCAATCTGATTAAAACACGGATTGTTTAACTGTACTGTGAAAACTGCACATTCTAATTCATTTATGAATTAAGAAACAAGTATTATTAGGAAACTACATACGGGTCCTCTAACCAAACTTTGTAGAAATTAGAATTTAGACAGGAGTGATCTGCGTCCCCTATGACGTATAAACAATACAAATTCAAAATATACTAAAAACAAATCATACTTTTTAACTGAATGATTGTTATAGTCATCGTTTCAATAATAATTGAAAAAAATGAGTTCTAATCAAAAATCTTTAAGGATCCTTAAAGCCTCCTTAAAGATCCTAAAAATTTCAGTTCCATTTAGGATCCTTTGAGCCTTCTTAAAGATACTTAAAGGTGTCCTTAAAGAGTGGCTTTAAGGAGGCTTTAAGGCACTTTTAAGGATCTTTAAGGACATATTTAAGAATCTTTAAGGATCCTTAAAGATCATTAAAGGAGTTGGTTGGTCTTGTGTTATTTTAATTTCAAGTGTACAGTTCGTAATTAATACGCTATTTTAAGTTTTATTGCTTTCAATGAAATGCAAACATTCGTTGTAAAAAGTTAGATAAACAGACTAAATATTGCAAAAAGTGCTGAACCTGATCGGGATAGAACTCTAAATAAAAATAAATAATAAAGATCTATTTTTTTAATGAAAGGAATGTTTAACTGTTGGTATAAGGCAAACAATTGTTATGTTATCCTACAGGAAATGACAATACGATACTTCAGAAGAATAATCTTGTGAAAAATAACTGTATAGTACGAATCAATACAACGACAAGTTCAACAGAAAACTGTCAGACGAAACTACAGTATCGATGTAGTAAGCTAACTTGTTTAAATTGTTTTACTACAATTTCATTAATTCAGTTAATTTATACCTATGCTATAAATAACATTGTAACACCAATAGAATTTGACATAATTAAACTTCTTTAAAAAGATTAAGGTTTAAACGGACATTCAAACATCTGTTTTCTGATGTGAAAAGAAAAAATATGTGATGAATTGTGATGTAGATTCCAATGGTACTTCAAAAAAAATAAAACTCCATACGTATCGTACCCAATCTTTTACAACTTTAAGACAGAGGCTCGGTACAAACGTGAAATCCCTACGCGGCTTACACGCAGAACCCTGAAAACCACCCCACCAGCGATTCCAGGAGCCGAAATGTCATATATAAAATGATATAAAAGAGCATCGTTTTACTCATTGGAGCTACCTTGCATACTTCCACTATAGCCTTATTGGATATTACTGGATTTTGAAAAGACAATTATGTTATAAATTTGTCTAAACACTTTATTTATTAGTGAACGTTTCAGTGTTTTTCCATATGAATCTTATATGCATTAAATTAATGTTAATGTAACATATTAAATTATGTACTCTCTTTAACATTTTGTGTAGAAGGAAGCACTAAAAACGGAACATTCTTGAACGCTTTGGAAAATTGCGGAAAAGAATTGGATCATGATTATACTTTGGATTTATCCTGGAGGCCACTGATTTTTCCGACTATCGACACCTTGGAATGTATATTAATTTAATATAATATTAGAAAAATGCAAAAACCTATTTGATTATTTTTTTTTATAAAAAGAAAACTTATAAATTATGAGATACTCCTTTTATTTAACGATGTTTTTCTCATTTCCGTTATTTTGTATAGTTGTGCTAACTATTTTTTGACAAGAATTTGAAAAAATCCATTTGTTCTTTTACATATATATGCATAAGGCTATACTATATGAAACATTTTAAAAAGTGATTTTCCTAGACAAAATTTAAGCAAAGTTTATTTATCATTGTTTTCCTTATTTAACCTTGAACTTCATAAGTTTTTAATTTTAAAAAAAAATGAAGATATTTCTCTTTCCTCGTCAAAATATAAGTTTTATACTAACAAAAACTTGAATGTAAAGCAAATAACTAAAAACTTATTTCCAAAAACAACAAATCGCAAACCACCACTGTAGCTACATAAGTTGGTGATTCCCGAACATTAAAGGATATTGTTTTAATAAAATAAAAGTTTTAGTTTTTAAGAAAATAAATAGACAAGAATAAATTTGCAAAGAGTAATTAATCGATGTGAACTGTGAAAAAAAATACAAATAATCAAAAACAAGTTAATTAACTATTATTTCTGTTTAAAACTCCTTCCTTAGATAACAAACAGGAAAAAATGAAGATGAAGATTTGCCATTCTTTTAAAGTGGAAAAAAATTACACTTACTTAAAAGAACGAAATTGTACAGATTCGCTACCATATATATGTAAAACAGGTGAAACTATAATTTAGAATTTCATATTATAAAGATTTACGTAAAAGAAGAAATGAATATTACAGCAAATTATATTTTGAGCGTACACTTCATAAAAATGTATTTTTTTAGAAAACTTTTATCAATTATCAATTTTGTAACTACACATTAGTACTATCATAAATTAAAACGTGATAAAATTCTGTACTAACATTTGCCTGTACTCCAATGCTCACAACATGTTTTTTTAATTTGTTGGTTTCATAAACATAACAAGTTTGGCATGGTTGTTTGATTATGTTCTCTTACCGCATGAATACGTCATTATGTCATTAAATGACCACGTTGAATACATGTAATTTAAATGTACATGCATCCACTATTCCTTTTAACATACAAGTGTTTTGTCATATATGTTTTTGGGATTTTGATATGGACAAGGACTGGTATGTTTGTTTTATTATTATATACATTTAACTGTTCAACTACTTTTATTTTTATGATTATAGAAAAGTGATATATTTTATTCAATAATTGCAAAACAAACTCTAAAAGGTTTTTATAAAACAAATTTCTTGTACATAGGATTTAAAATTCTTTTTTTGTAAGCTAGACATGTAAAAGTAGGGATTAATTGTTACTGTCTTTAAAGCATTATTTGCAAATAGACAGAACTGATCATTTACGCAATCGAGCAGACAAGACATCGCCATAATCACATTGTAAATTGGAAAACTAATAAACAGTCACAAAATGCAACATTAAACATTTGGTAAATGCAGTATTTTTTTATTTGCAACATATAGCTCAATTTATATGAAAAAAATTGACTTTGTTTTAATGTGTTTTTATATTTGTCTTTTATACTTGAATGTACTATTTATCACTCTGATAGAGCGCTTAAATGTTTATGTTTCAGAAGGCCAGATGGCAATTATCTCATACGTAGAGACATGTCTTTTCCAAATTAGGCATACTTCCTCACCAAGCATGAAAATACATCAATTTTCAACCAGAAGCGATAATCATGCCTCAACAGTGTTCGATACAAAGGGTGATACTAGAGAAACAACAAGTGAAATCAACCATGCATCAGCGATCTCATATATAAGAGATACGACTGTACAATGTAGTGGCTCCACAGAATCTGTAACCTCCGGAATGTCCAATAAATGTTCGTATAGTTTTTCTAAGCGTATTTGTCTTGCTGTGAAGATTTAAAAACAATGAGGTCTTTAAGACTTTTAATTATTTCTAAATATTAATGCAATTCTATTGAAACTGTAAATGCTTTAGATACCTTATGTCTTAAAATAGAAACGCCTGAGAAATAAAGCCATTTGCGGATCTACAAACGTGTGAGTAACTGAATGGTTACAGGACAATCTTGGATAGTTCTTTAGACATTAACAATTAGTGCAAAATACAATATCCGTACATTATGTTGTTTTTAGATAGACGTAAATGTAAATATATAGTTTCAAACCTGAAACATACATTTTCCTATTGTGAGATTATAGAAAGCCCTAAATGATTTTATATTCAAATTTTGGTGTTTACCTATGAATCAACTTTAAGAAGCTTAAAAAGCGAAACAAAAAAGAATACATTCAGGATTTTAAAATTGTCTAACAAAAGAGAAGTAACAAAGTTACCTAGGAGACAGTTTTTATTAGGTTATAACAAGTGTTTTACTGGACAAGTATATTGTATATGTATTTTAACACATTATGAAATTTCTCTGTTGTAGCATTGATTATAGGAATAACAACCGGTGCTGCGGTGTTTGTTTTAGCAGTCATAATTATGATTATCCTGAGAAAAAGGTAATCAAATATGTAGAAAAAAATTAAACAGATAATATTTGTTGTTTTCTTCTTGTCAAACTAGATTAAATCGGTGAATATTGTACAATTGCTCATTACATAATGTATATGTTACTTGTGAGAACTAGATGAGCACGCGTACAAATCTCTAACTAGAGTTGAAATTTTGTTGTCCTTGTGACAATAAAGTGTGATTTTGGTCCTTCAAAATTTTTCATTTAATTTTTATTTAAAACATTTGTATAACATCGCATGTTTTACTTAATATGTTATTGTTATGACAAACGTGATGACTTTAAGTTTTTAATTGTCAATTTTATGTAGCAATACTCCTGCTTTTTATACTTATGATTATTTGTTTCACTGTTAAAACAGTATTTATTAAGAGCGTGTTTCCATTAACATTTCCTTAACGATACAAACTAGTTTCAAATGAATTGTTGACTCAGGATATTGTAAGTCTAGGCCATAAAGGTCCTTTAAATATTATAATTTTCAATACAATATTGTTAATAAGTATGAAAATCGCTATATGGCTGTATATATGACATTCCATATTTTCATGTACCTTTCATTTTAAAATTTGTTTTTGCACTGGCGGATGTAGGTATCCGATCAGTAGTTTCTTGCCTATCCAGAACAGCCTGCCTCACTCTCCCGGTGGAATTCACGTGTTGAACAAAATAAGTTAGTTTTTGAAGCAAATTAAAAAATTTGAAAAATGGCTTATTCAATTAAACTCATGCAGTTTCAGGAGTGAGAGACCGGGTGCTGCAGAAAGGTAAACGAAATAATCAGCTAACAAACAATCTGTCATAGCGATTTCTGTTTATATCAGTCAATATGACTATTATTCTTAACAATATTTAAATCAGACGTACAATAAACACAAATCCATAATATTTTTTAATGTTGCAGACTTACGAGAAGAAAAAGAAATAATGATATTTGTTTAGAAGCAGTCTATGAAAATATGAATGAACAAGAAATTTTTAACAATCAAATTGAAGCGTTACAAGCAGTTTCTTCCAGTGCGACACTTGAGCAAAATCAAAGGAATAATGTCTATGATGTGATAGATAAAGATAAACAAACAGATAACCAAAAAGGAGCAGACGACAGTTATACAGTATTGAATATAATAGAAAAGAAACAAAATATGAAGAACTAGAAAATAATACCGAAAATTACATCAATATTGTTCGATCTAAAAAAGTGACAATATACATATGCATATCGGCTATAATGGTAACAGTGTATTTGTTGAATTTGAACGGAAACAAGGTAACGGCGTCACTCATTCTTTGTTTGCTGGGACAGACTACGACTCTTTATATTTTAGAAGCTTTGGAAAGTTATCTTAATGTTATTGCAAGTTATAAATTGTAAAGTTAAACGTTTCATTTCACCAAACTTAAAGTTGTTTTTAGAAGAAAAAACTTTGAAACCATAAAAATAAACGAAAAACTAAATATACAAATGAAAAATAAAACAATGATGTATGACTGAAAAACATGAATTCAGCAATACTTATTAGAATCGCTCAGGCACATCAGAATGTAAATGCAAAATGAATCATATTGTAGCGCAGTCAATTATAAACCTTGCATAAGTTTGATATAATTGCCCAACTGTCTATGTGATGTTGTAACAATATTGTTCTGTAGTACCTTAACCTTTTTTAGAAATTAAATTAACAATAAAACACAAACATACCTGTCTTGTCCAAATCTCAATCCTAAAATACAAAGTAAAAACTTTGAACACAGTGTTCCAAACAATTATAGATCAAAACCGTTATTATCTCTGGTTTGATTGGACATATTCAACTAGTAGGTAATGATGAGATCTTATATTAAAATGGCATTGATTGCCCTTCACCAACAATGTCTTGACTGAACATCCCTCCATCTAAATCAGTACATAAGTGGACTTATATATTGAAGAAAACATGTAAAAACAAGACAAGAGTTACAATGAGATTCTCATAGTATCAAATTATAAAATATATAACACAAAAACCTGATTGATTTTGATGTGCCATCTGTGCACATTTCGGAAAATCATTTCTCATCAGTGACACTAGGGGCCAAAAAGTATAATAGATAAAAAACATAAGCCAAACAGTTTGAAAATTAATGAATTTAAAGTTCCAAATTAGTTTTAAATAAATTTCAAAAATTAAGACGTCTGAAAATTTTGCTTAAAGGTATATTTTCTGACAGCACAAAGTAATGCCTACTGAGTTATGGATACCCTCGGGGAGAATACTCCATCGCTCAGGGATAGAAAATATAAAACACAAATATCTGATAAATTTTGATGTGCCATATGTGCACATTTTAGAAAACCATTCCACATCAGCGACTCTAGGTGCCAAAAAGTTTGATAGATAAAAACATAAGCCAAACAGTTTGCAAAAGAACAAGAGCCCAGACCAGAAGTTGTCAGAATACTTAACCAAGTACAATGATCCTCAGCGTGAAAAATTAAATAAAAAGACCAAGAACAATGTCGTCATAGTATCAGATTATAGAATAGGATCAAGTGCAATGCCCTAGGTAAATCAGACTTTAGAACTGGACCAAGTTGAAGAACTAATAATAATACTAGACAAAATAAATGCTTCTAGATTATTACTTAAGTATTTTTTCCAAGATATTGGAAATAAATACTTAAGTTAAATAAAGCGGAATAATTACATCATCATATTGATATAAAATACCTGTATTTAAGTAAATCTTATTACTCTTGATAAGTTTGAAATGTGTTTATAGCTTTAAATGACTTTTTTAATTGTATATCGGTGACGAATTTAACTTTGAGAGAAGAGCAGTGACTGTTGCTAGTGTTTAAAGTTTAAAAGTGTTTTATTTCTTAAAACTAATCATGAGCAATGTCATGACAAAGCAAAAATATATTGACCTGTCCTAAAAAGCAAAAAATCAAATACAAACTCGAATACGGTATCTTCTTTTCTATTTTTTCTAACAAATACATGCTTAAAATTGGTGACACGACGAAGAAACAAACGAGTTATTGCTCTTAAAGTTGTTCATACTTACACATATCTTTTTCACTAATACCATTTATCATCCGATATTAGTTTGTGACACAAATTCAATTAATCTAAACGTTTATAAAGTGGTTTTAACGGTAACTATAAATGACTGTTTTATCTACAACATGTTACTCCTGGTGTGTAAAACACGCCTCTAAAAGATAACACAATTACTTCCTTCTTCAAGATTAAATACTAGTAAACAGATTTTAAAAACGATCATGTATGGTTTTATGGAAGGTATTCTGGGCTTAACATTGTTATTTCCGTTAGGTAAATGCTTGTTTTTATTCATTTACTTTTTTGCTAGTTCTCTCTCTCTCTATCTCTATCTCTATCTCTCTCTCTTTCTCTCTCTCTCTCTCTCTCTCTGGTAGTTCAATCAACAGTGTTGACCAAGATAACTGAAGAAAATGCATCCAATCGCTGTTTGTTTTTTTTTTTTTTTTTTTTTCAAGAATTTCTGCTTGATTTTGGTACCTTAAAGAAAATCATGAATTTTTAAAATTAAATAGTATCTTAGAAATATAAGAAGTTTCGTTGGTATGATATAGATGCTTTAACTATTAAACATAAAGTTATTTTAATTATAGTGAAATCGCTTTCTGGGGGCACGTTTTATCATAAGGGTGCAAATAAAACCTCTATGCCCAACATCAACCTATATTTTATTGTTATTATCCTACCTTTATCACCCAATATGCTTTTACTGAAACACTTTATAGTTAAAATGACAGTATTAATTTTCAATACGAAAATTTAGTTTTGTCTTATGAAATTTCAAAAAACTTTTGATCGACCTAACTGAAGCCAATAATGTTACAATTTCTATTTTTATCGGAGATCATCATTAAATTAGTCCCTATGAAAACACTATGAACGTTATGATTTAAACAACAATCTGTCTGTAATTAATATAATGTTTTTCAAATTCTGTCACACAAAATGAAGTTTAAGAAATGTTTAAGAATCTTAAAAGCAAAGTTGTCTATAGGTTGTCTTCGGGCTATGGCTCAGTCTTACTGACAACACACACACACACCAGACAAACACACACACACACATACACACACACACACACACACACCAGACACACACACACACACACACACACAAACACACACACTATTTGGAGTAGATAACATGTAGAAGATAGCTAGTTTTCAGACGGATCTGAACCGCTCATTTGAAAGAGAAGTATTATTCACCGTTTCTTTATAGTCATTTTTAGTATCGTCTTTTTCTTTCAATACGGTTACGTTTGAGAAATGAGAATTATAATTGTATCTTTATTTGTCAATATCATGATAATTCTGAACTCACCTTGTTAACTGTTTCTTTAAAGTCTCTCTAAATACGGTACTTTTAATTTTTGAATACGATTCAGTTCGAGAGGTAAGAATTATAATTGCATCTTTGATGGTCGATGTCATGATATTTTTGAACATCAACTTGTTCACGATTTCTTTAAGGTCATTCATTTTACAACTGTAATCGGACAGGCGATACTTTGGAACTTGCTTTAGACAACTGTGGCCTTGCAAATGGTAGCCTTTTGACTGCAGCCAACTTAAAAGAAATGGATCTATCGGAGTTAATTAGAGCAAATTTTACAGAATTTTGGATATCTAATATAATTATGGCTCATCCTGTTGAATATAAAGGTATTTTTTATTATTTTTCTTAGATATTATAAATTTAATTTAATGCATTACATTTTGGTATTTTTTGTTAAGCCTTTCAATAATGTTGGAATATAGCTACGTAGTTATTTTGACATTTCGTTGTATAAACCAACTGGCGACATTTTTTTGGAATTTAATTTTTTTCTAGGTCTGTGTCAATTTTAATCCTAGATTGTAGCATTTGCTGCCGTAAGGGGAAACCCTTACAATTTTTCTAATAACTATTTTTCTTTCTCTTTCATGCGGAAAACACATCAATTAACTTAGTTCTATAATTCATTTTGTAGGATGTTATGTGTATTCTTCATCGGAATCTCAAAATAATCCAATTCCAAAAATAGGAAATTTAGTTGATTGTCAAAGAATGTGTGACCACAATTACAAAATTTATCCATTATATGGCTTGTATGTAAGTTTATTATAATACTTGATACTAAAATAACGGGGTTTTTTACTGCTAAATAACATGAAACAGAAACATGTCTAATGTCTTACTTAAGATATCCATGTAGTTTTATGCAACGTAAGAATTTCACCTCAAGCTCGAATATTACTTTTTGTCATAAATATATAAAACAAATACCAGTTAAATATTTATGTGCCAGATGTGCACATTTCGGAAATTCATTCCTCATCAGTGACACTAAGATCGAAAAGTTTGATAGATAAAAAACATAAGCCAAACAGTTGAAAATAATGAATCTAAAGTTCCAAAATTATATAAATAAAGAATTATTTTGGAATAAAAAAAACTAATTGTTTTAGAAAAACAAAAAGGGGGAAATAGGAATATGATCCACATAAATTACCATTTGCTTATGTTGAATACCTCGTATTATATAGATTATTAAATGATAATAGTTTTGTTTCAAGGGGTCATTAACTAATTTATCAATACAAAACTAGCACGTACTCAGATGATTCAAGTTGAATTGCCGGGTTTTTCAACTTCAACTATCTTGGCACGGGCACATATACAATTTGCCAGAAAAAAAGATACAGGCCCTGGTTTCACAATCATTCCTTAACTAAGATTTTCCTTAACTTAACTTTAGCATATTTTAGCAATCTCCTCCCGAGTTACAAATAAACATAATGTGATGCAACTAATGCCATTGTTACAAGCTTGAAGTGATCTTTAAAATGACACTTTACATTACTAAATATCTTTACAATTAACAAAATTATTAAATTTTCAAATTTGCCAGATTTAAGTTAAGGAAAATCTTAGTTAAGGAATGATTGTGAAACCGGAGCCAGAGATAGAAATTACTTGGTTTAATATGTGCATATATGGCACAGTAAAATTAAACAGGAAAATTTATTCCTCATCAGCGAAACTAGGTGCCGAAAAAGTTGATAGATAAAAACGATCATTTAAGCCTTTAAAAACTATTGAATCCAAAGTTCCAAAGTTACATGAATCCAAAACCATCTCGGGAATGTTTTGCATAGGGGAACAATCCTTAGTTTTAAATTTATTTTTAAAAAAATAAAATTTGCCAAAAGGTATATTTTCTGACAGCACACAGAATTGCCTGCTGATTTATGGATATCTCCACCAGCAGATGTACCTTCTCAGAGGTAGTAAATATTTAACCAAAATAACTGTTTACTTTTAATGTGTCATATGCGCTTCGGAAATTCATTCTTCACCAGGAACACTAGTGGCCGAGAAGGAAAATTATGTTTTTTTCTGAAAGCAACATGTGTAAATACGACATTAATACCAGAATAAATTTGAGATGGTACCTCAAATTTAAAATATCTTTCGAAAGTAGTCTCTGTCTATATCAAGCGACTTACCACAATAGACAAGAGGCACCGAAATTGATTTTGATTTTATGTGATACGTTTTATAAAAAGTTTCTTTAAATATAAACATATAAATAGATAAAAAAAATTGGTTTCTTGAAATTATATTTTCAGGGCAATAAATGTGTTTGCATATACAAAAACGACTCAAATTTACATCCTTCGAATCATAGTTGCTTCGACAACTGCATTATTGATACTTTGGAGTTCTGTAAAGATACTAAACTCATCGCACTCTATAAACAGATAAGTAAGACAATTTTGATTTTATTATTATAGGCGGGATCTATGATCTTCATATTAATTTGTACATATGGGAATTGATGACTGCTCATGGTGTGGTGAAAAACGTTGCCCCTACATCATAAGTTAAATAGTATTGTAAACTGCATGTACTTTCATTTTGCGTGAATATGGACAAATAATTTTGCGGTATCTCTCGATACCTTATCAATATACCGTCAAATGCTAATACCAATATTGGTTGGTGGAACTTTATTCGTAATATCATGTTTTACAATTTATTTGGACTGATACAATCCCGATAAACGTATCACGTCTTTTGTAAGCACCTCGACTTGACTTGTGTGCAAGGTATTTGAAAAGGTTTGTAGGGGTTTGTATGGCATTTCAATTCAATCGCTAAATCAGTTTATTTTATTTGGTCCTGTGTGACATGTGTTAGTGACAGCACATTTGTTCTGCTTATCCTGCACAATTAATTCAATTTCAAGTTAGCAATGCTTCGATAAAATCTATTTTTAGTCTAGTTGCTTTTAATGAAATGCAAAAATTCATTGTCAAAAAGTCAGATAAACAGACTAAACATTGCAAAAAGTGCTAAACCTGATCGTAATAGAACCCTATATCAAAAATAAAGAATGAAGATCTAAGTTTTTAAGGAGTGGAATGTTTAAAATTTTGAGTAACGCAAGATTGTTTTGTTTTTGCACAGGAAATGACAATACGATACTTCAGAAGAAAAATCTTGTAAAAAATAAGTGTATAGTACGAATCAATACAACGAGCAGTTCAACAGAAAACTGTCAAACGAACCTACAGTATCAATGTAGTAAGCTAACGTTTAATTCGTTACTAGTAAAGAATTTATGTTTCACTACAATTTAATAAATTCGGTACATTTATACCTTTGCTATAAATCATAGTGTAACATCAATATAATTCGACATAATTGAACTTCCTTGTGTTATCAGCTTTAGATAAAAACTTCTAAATGAAAAAGGGTAAGGTTTAAATGAACATTCAAACATCTGTTTCGTAATGTGCAACGAAAAGATATCTGTGTATTATGATGTAGATTCCAATGGAAATACAAAAATAAAACGTTTCGTATCCAACCTTTTACAACTCTAAGACATAGGCTCGATACATGTAAGCAATATATAACAAAAGTAAACATGAAATCCTTATGTGGCACACGGGCAGACCTCGAAAAGCCACTCCCACCAGCGATACCAGGAGCCGAAAAGCCAGATATACAAATGTATAATGATATAAAAGAGCATTGTTATATTCATTTGAGCTACCTTGCATACTTCCACCAAAGCCTTACTGGTTTTCGACAATGATGTTTCGAATTTGTCTAAACACATTATTTTTTAATGGACGGTTTCGTGTTTTTCCATATGAATCTTATATGCATCATATTTATCTTAATGTAACATATTAAATTATGTACTCTCTTTTACATTTTGTGTAGAAGGAAGCACTAAAAACGGAACATTCTTGAATGCTTTGGAAAATTGCGGAAAAGAATTGGATCATGATAATACTTTAGATTTATCCTGGAGACCACTGTTTTTTCCGACTATCGACCTCTTTGAATGTCGGTAAATTTTATAGTATTAGAAAAATTTAGAAATGAATATTATTGTTTTTTATAAAAAAACTTACTTGTAAATTGTGAGATACTCCTTTTATTTTACTAAAGATTTGTTTTACTATGTTTTCCTCATTTCCGTTATTTTGTATAATTATGCTAATTATTTTTAACAAGAAAAGTATTTTTTGTTCTATTTCAAAAAAAACCAAACAAAACAAATTTGAATGTAAAGAATACTACTAAAACAATTTCAAAAACAACAAATTGCAAAACACTGCTGTAGCTACAAAAGATGTTACTGTGGTGTTTCCCGTACATTTTAGATTTAAAGATGTTGGAATACATTTGCAGAGAAAAATTATTTGATGTGAACTGTTAAAAAAAATACAGATAAACAGTTAATCACAAACACGTTCATTAAATAACATTTCTTTTAATACTCTTTCCGTAGATCCGTTGGATAACAAACAGAAAGAACTGAAGATTAAGATTTGCCAGTCTTTGAAAGTGGAAAAAAAATCATACTCAATTAAAAGAACGAAATTGTACAGATTCGCTACCATATATATGTAAAACAGGTGATACTATAATTTAGATTTTTATATAAAGTTTTACATTATGATAAATAGTAATGAATAATAGTCCACAAATCGTGTTTTGAGCCAACAGTTTATAAAAAAAAAATAACCCTTTGAATGATCAATTTTGTAACTACAAATTAGTACTACGATAAATTACAACGTAATAAAATGTTGTACTAACATTCGCCTGTAGTCCAAATCACATAACGTTTCATTGTTGGTTTTAAAACCATAGCATATAGGTGCTTCTGTTCTCTTACCGTATATTGACATAATGTCATTAAATGACCACGTTAATTGCATGTATAGAAAATTTACATGCATCCACAAGTCCTTTAATATATAAGTGTTATTTTCATATATATATATATATATGTGTGTGTGTGTGTGTGTGTGTGTGTGTGTGTGTGTGTGTGTGTGTAAAACTGTTTATTTTAACTACATTAGTTTTTATGATATAGAAAATAAAATATTTTCTTCAATAATATGAAAAAATAATTGTTAAAGTCTCCTAAGCATTACTTGCAAATAGACAAATCTGATCATTTACCCGTTTGCTTACAAAACAATTGTGCCATAATTAAAAATGAAAAGGGCAAATCTAAAAAAAATATAAACACAAATAATGCGGCATTAAACATGTGGTAAATCCAGTCTTTTAGATTTGCAACACTATTTTGATTTATATGAAAAAATGGTTTATCCTTTTTAATGTACTATTTATCACTCTGATAAGGTGATTAAAATGTTTTGTTTCAGAAATCCAAAAGACAAATACCTCATATTTAAGGCCATGTCTGTTCCAAACTAGCATGACGTCATCACCAAGCATTAAAACACAGCTATTGTCAATCACAAGCAATAATCATCCGTCAACATTGCGAGATACAAGTGTTGATACTCGAGAAACAACAAATAACATCAACTGTGCATCACCGTATTCATATATAAGAGATACAACATTAGAATCTCGTAGATCTACGGAATCTGCAGACTCCGGAATGTCTAATAAGCGTTTGTAGAATTTTTTCTAAGCGTTTCTGTCTTGTAAAGCTTTCAATACAGAGGTGTTCACGATGTTTAATTATTTCTATATTTCAAACGAAATTTTGAATGGCGTCAATACAGTGTATCTTGCAATAGACTTAAGCAAAACCAGGCACAATAATAAGTTTGGGTGGAATTATGGCATTTTTAGTTAGTTCTTTAGACGTTGATAATTTATGCTAAATAACATGATAAAACACAGGTCTCGTACATAGCAAAATTTTGTCTTTTACTTATATAAACTTAGTAAAAATAAGTTTTTGATTTAAAAAAAGCCTGTTAAAATTGACATAACAGAGTGTCCTAAGATGTATTATATCAAGGTGCTACTGTATATGTACAATGTATATGTATCTTAACAAATTTTAAATTTTCTCTGTTGTAGCATTGATTATTGGAATTGCAAGCGCTGTTGCTGCACTTATCTTAGCAGTTATCATAATATTTATTGTAAGAAAAAGGTAAATGCGTGTGTAAAACAAGTTTCAAACCATCTATAATTTTTTGTCAAACTTTCAACTTATTCATGTGAATGCATGTTTAAACAAGATATATAAACTGCAGTTTCACAAAAACATGTCACTTGTCAAAAGTCGAAATTTATAAGACAATTATAAATAATTTCTATCATAGTGCGGTAATGCTTTCCAACTAGTCAGTTTTAGTAAATAAAATCCTATTGTAGAATAGTTTCATTCTTAGAAAATCGTGTAAAAACTTTTAAAACTGGCTTATTCAGTTAAACATGTAAACATCCATCAGAAATTTGATGCTGTTTGCTTCGGAAGGGTAAGAATCACCTTTGTATCAATTAATCCGTTAACAAAGAATATGTGTTATATATTAACAAAGAATCCGTCATGGCAGATTATGTTATTTTAAAATTAAATATTCTTTAAAATATCTTAATCAGATTTGAAACAATCTTAAGATTAATGTTGCAGGCTTAAGCGAACAAAGAAGACAAATCAAAAATGTTCGCATACAGTTAATTTTCAAGCAGTATCTAATAATACGGAGGAAGATATTTTGAACCACCAAAGTGCAGAGGCATATTCATTTGCAGCCCCTGACAATGCAACGCTTGAGTCAAATCAACGAAAGGACGTCTATGCACTGGTAAATAAAACTAAACAAGCAGGCAATCGAAATAAGGAATTTTACTACCTTGCTACTTCAGTATCTAGCACATCTGTCCAAAGTAAAAAGAAAGAAGGTAGAACCGACATTTATGCAGTGGTCAATAAAAATAAAAATAAAACAGAACATGGGGAAGCACCAAATAATACCGAAAACAAATCCAACATTGACGTTTCTAAAATTATTACCGAAAGTGATGACAATTTATTTATGCATACCGGATATAACCATAAAAATACATATGTTGAATCTAAACGGAAACCAGGTTATTGCGTCACACATCCTTTGTCTTCTGGGACGGACTACGACCATATTGATTTTAGAGGCTCTGGAAAATTGGATGAGTTATCTGGGGCAGCAGGTCCTTTATATGACCATGTCGCTGTAGTAGAAAACAGTGCAGGCTTGATATACGATGTTCGTCGTGATGTTGAACAACATGGAACTGATGATACTTACGATCACGCTTTATCATTGTGAAACAGATATACATGTACTTAATTTTTACAGAGTTGTATATCTGTTTACTCTCGATAATTCAAAATAGTTTTGGTACATTTATACTTTCAAATTTCTTTTTCTGACCGTTATTACAAGTTATTCATTTTAAAATTTAACGTTTCATATTTGATCAAATTTGACATTTGGATTAATGATCTAGTATTTGAAGAAGAAATTTTTTAATGAAAGGTTTGATTTTAGGTCGGTTTAAATTCTAAAATAAATAAAAGAAAAATATACAAAAGATACAGCAAAAAATAAATAAATAAATAAATAAATAAATAAATAAATAAATAAATAAATAATGAACCTGTAACTTAGAAACAAGTACTACGGTCAGATCAAAGAAGACCATTTAAAATGTAGAGAGTAAATAAATTAGATAGTAGAAACATTGCTTTTTTTATAAAACCTTGCATTGTTATTTGAAATGATAGCATAACAGTAACCAGTAGTGAATATAAAAGATAAAATATTACTCTGTAGTGCTCTAACCGTCAAACTCATTTTGAAGCTAAGAATATATAAGAAAATATTCTAAAATATTAGTTTAGCATAACATGACAAATAAATATAAATCAAACTTTTTATCATTTTCGGTTTGATTGGAAGTGTTCACGTTAATACTAGCTATATGTTACTCGTACAACCCACGGTGGTGTCATTAAAAATGGGTAAATGGAAGTTTAAATAAGATGTGTATTTGGAACTTGTTTATATTCTCATTATACAATAAAATTTCTAAATACTTGTGCAAACACTTTTGTTACTTGTGAAAGTGTGTGTGTGTGTGTGTGTGTGTGTGTGTGTGTGTGTGTTATCACATTTTTGGTCCTCACTGTCGCCTCATTTGTACCTACATTATACCTTTTTGAGACTGTTTATTTAGAACCTAACCAAACAATGTTGTTAATTTAAAACCAAATGTAGTAATGGAAGTATCAAAGCGCAGGAAAACAGTTTTATGATTTTGGATAAAATATTTTGTTTCAGTGATAATACAAATAGCCTTCATTTTTCAACTGTATCAACACTTTTTTGAAAATGTTTGCCTCAAACCTATTGTCGGACTTGTCTGCATATTGGCATTGGATAGGCGTAGTTGTAAATAATTGCGGTAATGTGTGGTTGAAATATAGGTGTACTTTGTATGTTAGTTATCACTTTTCTTTCTATAGTTATGTCATTGAAAATCAATAGTGTACAGTACTATATATAATGTAATTACTATTGCTAGAGCTATATAAAATAAATATAAATTAATAAATGAATATGAAATAAACTTACTTTTACAATATACAGTTGTATTCAAATCAAAGATAATTGTTTAATTGTCTAATTAATGGATAAATAGATAATATACACAATAAGTGTCTCCAAAATTAAATTATTTTATATATTATTTTTGTTTGTTTAAAATATTCAGTTTGATTTTTAAATACTAGTAGTATTTTATTATATGTATGCAAATAAATGTGTAATCTATTTTAATGCACCAGTTATATATGGTAATTAAAATTTAATTAAAAGCTTATATTATTGTTTATTTTCTTCTTTTTTTCTATAATATGCCAACAAAATGCAACTTATTACAAGATTTTTGATTTTAAAATCCTATACTTAAAATTTAAATATGGTAGCTCAATAATTTTATGAACAACGAAAACAGTAATTTGTTAAAAAGAGCAGCCAACGGCTTTTATATGGTACGTAATGACACATGGTATAAATAATTGCATGTGAATAATATAATTTCGCATCTGGGAATGGACTTTTGTCCATTGAGTGGATTAGTAAAAAATGAATGATACGTAAAAGAATATGACATTTTGAGCTTTTTTGGCTTGTTCTGTTAGGCAAAATGTTTGTGGTTCACATTCAATCACGCCTGATTTATGCGTTTTCGTAAAAATGCATGTCTGACACAATGTTAAATTCCATTACATTCAAATTTAATAAAACAATATTAAGACGTAAACACAATTATATACCTAACAAAGCGATGAAAAAATGCAACTGAACTTCACTAAAATGAAATGTACTATGTACACGCATTTTGACCTTTTATTTACCTGTAGGGTGAATATTCAATCACCGGCACGGCGTTTATATTATTAAACTATTTGAATACACATTAAAATAAAACTAAGGTTTTATAGAAATAAAAGTATTGTTGACGAAAGGATATTTTGAAAGGAAACTATATGTAACGAACATGGATACATGACAGAAAAAGGTAAAGTCTGTAAGAAATATTTTATAGACAGGTAAGATCGATAAAAGACTAAATTGACAAAGCTGACATTTCTAACTGTACATGTAGTTCAATTTCATAACAAAAATCTTATTTAAAAACACTATAAACATTTTTAACTATTTCTATATCGCTTTCAAAAACAAGATGACATTCAATTGACCTATACATATTAATCTTAATATATATACCAGGTATATCTCAACCAATAAAATCGAACGAATTGACATTTAAATATGTCGCTGGGCATAAGGTAAGTACAATAGATATAAGTATGATAAAGTAGAGGCTCCAGAAAGGAAAACTAAAAGCCAAAATCTAAAGATAGTGAAGTGCAAGTGCATGCAAATATAAAACAAATAATATTTAAAATCACGCTACTTTTTCAACATTCAAAATCAAGTCTATATAGTTTGTAACTAAATTATGCACAGCATGACTTGATTTTAACAAAAAAAATAAAAAGCAGATATCTGAAACATAGTTATACTTGATGAATCATGACGTATTTAGTAAGAACATTACGTGTCATTACATGTCATACCCTTTCAAGCGAAGTTAAAATGGTTTGTAATTTGATAACATGAGTTGTTTTTATTGGAATGTTGAAAAAGAAAACAACTTCAGATTTGTTTGAATCTTAAAAAAGTAACTTACTTCCGTTACGGGCTGCATTATGGATCACAAATTAACAACACTATTTTATAAATAAAATATAATTTATTAATTATGAATTACTGTCATTGATATATTAAATCAGAATCCCTGAATCAAGAATTGAAAAATGGCTGCAACTTGAGGTTTAAATTTGGATCGTTTTAGTATCATTTATAGTATGAGTATTTATCTTAATATATCAATGACAGCTCTGTGTATGCGTGTGTTTGTGTGTGTGAGTGCGCATGTTGTGTGCATGTGTGCGTGTGTTGATGTATGTTTCTTCTGTCAGTGTAGTTTGCACTGACATTTCTACTTCTCTCTTATCAGTTCATTAACTATCATCTTTGGCATTTTGTCCTCAAAGAGGGTCAACCACCACTAATAAAAAAACCAAGGTAGAGCATTTTCCCATTTACTAAGGTACATTGATGTACGCAAAAAAAAAAAAAAAAAAAAAAAAAAAAAAAAAAAAAGAACAAAGATTAATTTAGGCATGCTTCTCGATGTGGGTAAAATACCCTTCACAAATAATGATATGTTTTGGGGGATAGAAAGTGATTTAGACAGGAAGGGAAAGACGGTTGAATGATTAGCAATGGGCATTTAATGCTTTTGAAACATAAGTTGTTAATTGAAGTCAATCCATGGTAATTGTAAATAAAAATATTTTCTGACTTTCCATGTTTTATCCAGTGATACTAGATGTGTTTCAAATCTATTTCTTCAGTAGAATATTCCACAGAGAGCATTTTTATTATCCATGTTTACTATTTTTGCCAATGTTTACTAAAGTGGCAGGGGAAACAACTCTCATCTCTCATGCATCTGAAATGTGCCTCACAAACCCTGTATATTTGTGCATGTGCCTATGTGATGAATGATACTGAAATGATCATTTAATTCTTTTTAGCCAGTCACATAACACAATTTAATCAGATGTAGGAATATGTTTTTAAACAATACTAGGGTTAAAATGACATAAAACTGATACAGTACATGTTTATGTATTACTTGTTAAACTTACTGCAAATGATGGAAATCATGAGCCTCTGGTGAAGGCAACAATAGGAAATGGTAAGTTTTACTGTAACTATGTACCTAGCTGAGTTAACTATTGTAAATTAAGTTCTCAAAAACTGGAAACAAAGAAATGTCACATTTTACAAATTAAGAAATAAGTCAAAATGCGATCGTGTTGTCGGCATCTTTTGTGTAATTTCCGTCTTAATTAGGAAATAGGGAATTCATGCATTCATGCAACGTTAAATTAAGTTCTCAGTTATTAGCTAAACTCAAGTGTCATGTGTTGGTCAAGTGGTAGCGGGGGTAACCTGTGAGCAAAGGCGTTATTAAAGATAATTGATCCTAAAATTTGATGGGTTAAATTAAAAGTAGTGGATTCAGTCATGTGACCAAAAGTGAGCTTTGGCAAGATTTTGAGATACTGGTCACTTTGTGAACTGAACTCTAAAAAAAAAAAAAGATCAATTTTTTTTATAAGATTGTTAATTTCATTTTAGGTGAGTTAAAATAAATTAATTAAGCAACTTTGATTATACAATGTTAAATCTTAAAAAATAATAGTTTAATGTAATTTTATGGTTTTAAAATAAGTCATTTAAATTAGTAATTCGAGCGAAATTCCTGATTGGTCAATTTGAAGAAATTCTTCCAAATTTCATGTTTTGTTTTATATTGTAATTTCTATTATTTTAAGACTTTTGTGATCTAAACTTCAAAAATAAAGATCAAATTTTTTATAATATTGTTAGTTTCATTTTAGACCAAGAGACACCAAAGAACATGCCCAACACATAGTCACACATCCGGGGTTTTGCCTCAAGCTGGTAAGGTCCAGATAATATTGAAATATAGTATACTGGGACATGGGACATGTAACCCAATTCATTCATTCAACCTATCTCTACTTATGTATTGGAATTCAAATTCAAAAACATGTTTTTTTTATGAAAATAACATTAAATTTCTTTTTCTGCCGGATATGAATTGTCTTCAGCGACTTCAATGTATTTTTTATTATTTTTTCTAAAATTTGTAATTTAATGTCTTATCATGATAATATGCCCCTTATTTAAAAATTACTACATATATGTAACGGGAACAAAATACTAGATATAAATCTAAAGTTAACATAACTACCCCTGTTTTATCAAACTTTTCAGTATAGTTTTAAAAGTATTAGAGGTATTTCAACAAGCATGCATTAGAATTAGAGGATGTCGTTAAAATGATCTCGCTGACACGACATGGTCAAGTTTAGCAATGAAATCTGTCTGGTTCCGGATTTGGTCCTTAGATGGTAACCGTTAATTTTATTTACATTTAAGGATTAAATTGTTGAGATTTGGTTATTCAAGGTATTTTTATGTCCTACTTTCTAACTGTGTTATTTAATAAAATTTCAAAAGTATGACATGGACGTCGGATATGTTTCGATAGTCTGTGGATATTTATATACCCGGTAGTGACGTTTTTCATAGGCACGATTACAACAGAACACTTTGAAATGTTTTTCTTTCCAATGATATGGACATACGGTATTCTGATGTGTCCTCGCTTTCATGTTTGCTTTTGGAACATGTCTGTTGAACATAGCCGCATTCTAGCTTGACTAGTCACTAGTGGCATTTTTCAATAAGCAACTATTATTTAGAGCGTAGATAGGCATGTTTGAAATTTACGCACTCAATATAGGGGTGAAACTATGCGCAAAGACGCATTTTTCTAAAGAGAGTGCCTGTGCAATCCGAAAAATAAAGAGAAAAAATGGTTTCAGGTCCTATATACATTTCATAACTGGTTGCTCTCTTTATCTTTGAGAAATGACTGTGATTAACAATACAAAATTTCAGCATTGTGATCATATGAAAATTATTGGAATTGAAAAACATGAACTTAGCAATAACAATTACATAACGCAAGAGTAAAACTTGTTTATCCTAACTCTATTTCCTGTCCTTTTCCTTCAAGTTTTGCCCACTTAATTTTCCGCCCGCCCCAACCATCAAAAACAATCCTATGCTGGTTAATAAAACTAAACATAAACCGTTTTAATTGTCTATTAACACTTGAGAGATTTTTGCTTTATCTTTTTATTATTTTCTAACAAAATTAGAAAGATCCAGATTTACTTATATTAAAAACCCGGATTATAGTCCTTTTTGTTTTCAATTTGTATTCAACTCTGTTTCAGTTACTTCCGACTGATAACAATTTTGAGACTGATAAAATACATGTCTAAAACATACGGGAATCATGGAAGAAATTATGTATTTAGGATTCGATTTTAGTACGCAACAGGTATCACAGTATATACTTTTTGTATTAAAAAGTTAGATGTGAATATACAAAGCCATTCTGAAGTAGTCGCTAGTGGGGAGGAACAGACGGCTTCTACTGACTTGGTTTCGTTCATTCGGTAGAGCGTCCCGCTTAACTTTAGGTGTTAAGTACTGTTCAGAGTAATCAGCGTTTAGATGGGAGGTCGTAATTTCTACAATGGCGTCACCCATAGTCGACATGTTCATATGTGGTTGAGATGTCAGGGGTCAATGTAAAATCTGTTGTTGAGAGGCATTTTATGAGGACAAGATGGGTTTATGAAATCAAACTTGTAGTGTCTGCTTTAAGATTGAAAAGTACTAGCGTTTAAAGTTGAAGGGAGAGAGTGAATTAATAAGCTGTGTAACTGGAAGAAGAAAAATAAATGCAGTGTTAGTATTAACAGGTCCGGGAAATCCACTTACAGTCCATATGATATGGCGTTTGCCATATTATACGTATAAGTCGATATGTTTACATATGGCAAAAGCCATATGTAGTGACGCAGTATCAAGTTTTTTCACAGATTTTACGCTTTTACGATTTTATACTTTTTATACACTATTTCTTATGGGGATGGAAAACTTTATTAATCAAGCTGCCATTTTGAAAAATATCAAGATCATGTGATCTTGCAACAACCAATCAAAAGACATTTAATCTAGTGATCTCGGCATGCAAAAAAAATCTCAAAATCGTATACCAAGATGTCCGCATAGACACTTGCGGTAAGGAATTCGATTCTTGTTTGCGTTTTTATTTTTTTTCTTGTTTTAATTAAATTTCTTTTCTTGAAATTAATATTTGTAACCGGTATATTGTGTATGTAAATGTATCTGTATGTATGTTTTGTAAATACTATGTCCATGTGCCTGAGTTGTTTATGTCCAACCACGTGTCTTTGTTTACATGTTTACCTGAACTTGTCTATTTAAATGACTCGGACCTTGTGACGTAATGACGGACCGACCTGACATTGCATGATAGGTAAAATATTATAACAATAAAAATTTTACCGCCACTAATTACATTCTTGCACACCAGCGCTCGTAGCGAAGCTGATTTTCTAGAAAGTCATACAATCATCGCCTGTCCTGTTACAACTCCATAGTTGTACATTAACACTGGCTTTATTAATTGAGCCGATTCCACGATTGACGTCCTGTATTTATGTTCATTTTCTTATTATCATGCTGGAATTTTATATTAAAGAAGAATAAATATCGATAAGAAAAATAAAACTTTAAATCTCAGTTAAAATTTGGACAACCCTGAGGTTACATATTCAAACAAAATATTTAATCAAATTTCGAAAAATTATTTAGTTATTTACTACTACAATGAACTCCTAACCCCAAATGTTTGTGGACCCATCACAGATACATATATAACGTATGTAACATGGACACATTGTAACCTCCATTAATAGTGATACTCACACGACAGACAGCATCAAAACACATGGCTTTATCTTTTTCAAACATAAACCTATTAAATCGTTATATACCGGAAACTTCATTTGAGTGTAGCAAACGCATGCGTAGATATAAAATTTACCTTTGGGACCAGCTAATTTGCATATAAATAGGCATCTACCCCCAATCAAGCGCTATCGATCGGTTTCTTATCCCTTTGTTATTCAGTTATGTCTCTGCCCATCCCAATCCGTTTTTTTTAAATATCTAACATTTAAAGTTAAATTAAAAAAGCTAATGTATGTGTAGCCGGTCGGAGAGCTCAATAAAAAAAAATACAACTCTAGAATATTCTTTCACTAAATGTCTCAATTATTTAATTTCTTTTTATATAGCATCAATTCAACATTTATTTAAATTTCTTACATCACACACCCTGAAACATAAACAAAACACTTTCTTACAAATATGAACAAAGGGACATAACTCAATCTGTCATATGATATAAACACCATAAAACAATAATAAATAAAACCAATTATTTCACATAATATTTAAATAATGTCCATTAAAGATTGATAAAAAATATTACTTTTTAACCTTATTTACCATTGTTAATAATTAATTACTGATGCTAAAGAAGAAATAATAAAAACTTATAATTTTACAATGACCACACCCTTATTGTGTTAACAATGGTGGATATATGTATTACTGCATACAAATGGCTTTGAAACATCAAAATGACCTTGGGTTCAGAAAATAATATAAAATAACCATCTATATAAACAAATATGAATAGTGCTTACCCCATACTGTGGGAATAAGGGTTCCTTATGATGAAGTCACATACTAAATTATACAATACATACAAGACCTGCCAAACAAAACAATGGTCTTATTAAATTTTACCCAAAAAATAACACTATCTGAAGTTTACATAAAATTGGTTAAAAGTTACACTAGACATGAAATATATTTGATGTCCATTAATTTTCATCAACACACACATATACTTTTCTTTAAAATTGTCAATAACTTTGTCACCGTCCAAAGTCAATATTATTTTAAACTTTCAATATTTATAGGAAATTCAACTTTTAAACTATTAAATTATTAAATAAGACTGACAAGAATAAAAGAATAAAAACCCCAAGATAACTAAAGACACAAACCTTAAAATGATGTTCCAACTCCCAAAAACAAACTTCAATATTACATCCAGACCTTGTCCTGGCATTCAGAGATCTGACTCTGCCCAACACCTGAGAAATACACCTGACCAAATTTTGGCGGGAATCACAGACAACCAATGAAATAATAATTTAAATATAGAACCTGTCAGGCTACTTTATACATATACATTAAACAACACAACACCTGTAACCCAATGAACCCGAATACATTATGACATCACAAATACTGGACATACACACAACAGTACATCAACATGACAACAACACAATTAAAAATAATACTTTTAAAATACTTTTATTAAATGTTATTTACATAATAATTTCATATTTTCTATCTGCCACATATGGAAAATCTTCTCCGTAATGTGTGTCCAACCACTATCTTGGTTGCCACAAAATGTTGATTGTACAAATTTTAAACTAAGTTGCATGCCAAATAATGTTCTGTTTTGCTCAGGAGAACATTTGCAAAGAATTAACTTTTTATAGCAGCTTATCTGCATATATTGCTAATTACTAGCTTATTATAGATAATGATTGAAAATCACGTTATATATGTTAAATGGCTATCGATCTTCTCTATCTATCATATTGAACTAAATCGGTTGATAACATAACCTGTCACGGCCATTAAGCACTTTTTGCTATTTATTGCAAGAGCAGATATATTGGCTGTTGCAAGATTTGTAAAAACTTTAAACTACTCCACCTAGGGACCTTACGAAATATGGTTCCTTTTTGCGCAGTATTTTCCGAGAAGAAGATTTTCCATGCATTAGCTTTTTTAATTTAACTTTAAATGATAGCAAATTTATTGAGATAAATAAAAAAAAAAACAAATTGGGATGGGTCCATAAACATTTTGGGTTAGGAGTTCGTTGCAGTAGTAAATAACTAAATAATTTTTCGAAATTTGATTAAATAACAAATTTAATTAAAACGAGAAAACAAATAAAAATGCAAACAAGAATCGAATTCCTAACCACAAGTGTCTGTGCGGACATCTTGGTATACGATTTTGAGGATTTTTTTTGCATGCCGAGATCACTAGATTAAATGTCTTTTGATTGGTTGTTGCAAGATCACATGATCTTGATATTTTTAAAATGACAGCTTGAATAATAAAGTTTTCCATCCCCACAAGAAATAGTGTATAAAATGACTTTAACTGTTTAAAAATGGATATTTAAACATAGTAAACATAAGCAGAACTTACCTCTGACTACTTTTAATAACGTCTTTTGCCTTTCTACAGCAACCCAGCACCCGAAGAAGGTATTTTTTCGGTTCGGTTTATATACCCTGTTATATGCTAACATGTCGATATCATGCACTTTCTCTGAACAAGCATAAAATCTGTGAAAAACTTGATGACACGGCACTACATATGGCTTTTGCCATATGTAAACATATCGACTTATATGTATAATATTGCAAACGCCATATCATATGGACTGTAAGTGGATTTCCCGGACCTGATTAAGAGTTTACAAATCTGACCCAGAATTTGGATTGAACCTCCTACTACAATAGAGTGATCTACCAGCTGAGTCTCCCAAAACACTACATTAATCCCTTGTTGTTCTTGAGATCCCCTTGGTCCCATGGAAATTTTGCCAATCTTGTCAATGGACTTTTAATGGCCTCACCATTGCAAGTCCACCACTTTTTTAGGGTAACACTGGCAATCTATCTGTAACAGCAAGTAGTACAGGTTTAGACAGTTGAATCTTGGACCACCCACACAATAAGTGCTCTACTGACTGGGTAACCCAGGCAGCTGTAGAAGGAAATTAGCAGCTTTTACTGGGTATACATGTAATTCATGCAGGGTTAACATATAATTCATTCCATAGTTTGTCTTGCTTAACAGTAAAAAGTTTAGTGTGACCAGTACTAAAATAGATGACCATAATTTTCAACAATGCATAATTGTTATTTGTTAATGTTCCCATTGGTTTCTATATAAGACTTTTAATTAAAAGTACAATTCTAAAAAACTGAAATTTGACTTTGAGAGAATCACGCAGGCCGTTCAAAATATAAAACTCTTGTTTCTATTTCAGATAAAGGTGACAGCTGTTTATGATGATTTACAAATGATTTATGAGTCAGCTGTTAAATTTGATACAGACCTGCCAGAATTTAAGTAAGTGACACTGTTTTCCAAAATTCAAGTATATGTAAGTTTTATGTATGCAGACCCTTAAAATTAAAAAAAGAGTGATGCAGACATACAAGAATTTGATTTTTTTTTTTTTTTTCGGTCATCAATGACTTGTATTGTGCCATGCTTTTGTTGCCTTGGCTGTTCCTGGATACATGTTTTTCAGTAACTAACCACTCTTTTTTATTCATTTTTAACCATAATGTTAAGTTTAATCTTATTTTTGTAGAACACATGGTGGAGCACATATACATGATGATCAAGTTACAGTTACAGCACCAACTACAATGTGGATCAAGGTGTGTAATACAACAACTCCAAAACAAATCCACGGCTTGCAGGTCAAAGGTCACCAAATCATTCTCTGTGACCAATAGAATTTCCAAGTTGTGTACAGACCTAGACCACTGTTGTTTTGCTGGTGATTTGCTCTGTGTTCTTTAAGTAACACCACTAGGCCACTGAGGCTACCAGAGAGTTGAGTGGAGTTGAGTAATGGTGTTTAACATCCCAGTTAAGAATATTTCACTTATATCGAGATGTTGCGAGCCATAGACGAAAATCCAGAAATTTTGCCCATGCATTGTGCTGATTGCATTATACAGCAAGGTTCTTTATTCTGCCATGCCTTGGGACCTCGTTTATTTAAAGTTCCCATCTGAAAGAACTGTGACTTTCTTTCCGTAATGCTGAGTGCTTGGCAAAAGAACAGTCACTACCCACTTGATTTCAAGTCTTGGGTCAGATGCGGCCGGGGTTCGAACCCATGACCTTCCACTTACAGATTGAGAACTCTACCGAGCTACTGCAGTTGTGCTACCAAAGAGATTCCTGACCAAGTTGTTATGAGTCTAAATTCTTGAATTTAAATGACCTGTATGATTAGTCTTTCAGCAAGGATTTTAATTTCAAATTGCTTAAAAAATATGTATGTTTCAGACGGGTATGCAGGAGTTAACCTTGCGGTAGACTTGCATTTTTTTCTAGGAAGTCTCAGCTGCTACATGTCACCAAGACAGAGATCAGCACCAGTCTGATTAGCCTAGCCTATTTAGACTCAAGACAGACTCTTTACTTTCTTAATATCCATATGATCATTTATTTAGGCTTTCAATATCAGCCTTAAAGTAGGACCTACATACCTTTCCTATCTAATGGGTCCAAGGATCGTAGACTTAGGAAAATGGGAAAAATCATGTTGCTTAATGTCATTTTGGACAATATTTCTAACAGGAAAATGCTCTAAAAGACTGTAATAGAAATGTAAAGATTAAATATATATACATGTATATATTTAATTATGCCAAATGTGAAGATCGACCAGTCTATTTGGGAAAAATATAGGTATTTGGCTCAGAAAACTGGAGGGGGGGGGGTCTTTTTTTTCCATATAAATATGTTTTTCGTATGTTTTTCCTCATGGCAGAAAATGCATTGAAATTATATTGTTTTTTTGCAGGCACTGGAAATGCTACTAAACAGAATGCAGAATGGAGGATTTGATTTCAGTAAAGTTAAATGTGTTTCTGGTGCTGGACAGGTAAAAATGTCACTTCAGATAGAATTTCCTTTTTCTTTTGCAAACAATACTGTTTTGAGAAAAGACAAGTTGAAACTACCTATGATAGGTCTATTATTTACAGATATTTTATTTTTAAACTACTCGTATACAGTAGTAACAGTGTGTTGTACAAGTATAATCAAATGATAAAAAAAGAAACATTTCAAATTAAATGTCAGTTTATGGCAGTTTACACAGCTCCTTATACCCTGTCAAATATTTATATAGTCTGAGCTGTGGGTGTATTTGCCACCCTTTGTAGTAGCACTAATTGTTTTGAACCTCAATTTATTTTTCTGTATGGCATGGGATCTACAAGTTACTTCCCTTATACTGCTTAACATTGCATGCATTATGAACAATGACAGATTTATGAACTTAGACTTCCCATCCTTTGCAACACAAGAAACTGTGCTAAAAATTTCTTTGAAGGATGACAGGTGTATGTATGATGGTTCAAACAATTAAATGTATATATTATCTCACAAATTTATTGCATAATTGCAATTTTTCAAGTTACATTGGAAGCATTATCAAAGTCCCTCCTACCGTTAAAAATAAAAAAAAAAACATCATAAATCAAGTACCCTACCATATGTACAAATCATTTCATAGACTAACATGTTTGATGGATTGCCTTTATCAATCAGGATTGTTTCCAACCACTAGGGGTGCATGCTGTCAGTACTTTGATTTCATTTCTCAGTCATAGTTTGAATTTTAATTGTCGCTTTCCAATTATTTCAACAGCAACATGGAAGTGTATACTGGAAAAAAGGAGCAAGAGAAAAGCTGAAGAATGAATTACTTCTGTATAGTTTATATGACCAGTTAAAGGTAAGGAATATGGTTAATCAGTGTATCATGTAATGTCCCATACAATTGTTGTAAAACTATTACAGTAAACATACTTATTTTAACAGTGTATTGATTTCAGCAATTTTCATGCAAGGACAGTAGCGCTAATTTAAATACACCGTTAAAATAAATATTTCTTATAATCTGTTTCTGAAAAGTCATTTTGCACTGATTTAAATCCATGTGAATTAGTCGAGGATGTAAATTGCACTAAAATAAGTACTAGCTAAAATTAATAATTTACAGTATTTCCATTGAATATGAAGTCACTATCATTTAGGTTGGCAGTTTACTTTAAGAATGGCATTTTCAATTACTTTTTGATTTGAATTATTTGGTAATGTTTTGTGCAAATGTTTTTAAGGTGTTTATTGTGTGGTAAACCAATAAACAAGTTATTGTCATGAGTACAAATTTATCTTATTTATAAATACATGTAGTAATTTCATTTACAGGGGACTCTCGTTAATTTGAAGTCGGTTAAATCAAAATTTCGCTTCATTCGAAATGATATAAACGGTCCCGTCTGATCGCTATATACATGTATTTCTATGCAAATTTGTGTGTTTAAATCGAAATACCGAAATTCGAAATTTTGCTTAAATTGAAGTGAATTTTCAGTCAAGATTACAAAATACAATGAAAATTCTAGCGTTTAAATTGAAATCTACTTTCCTTGTTTATCGTAGTTTCGATTTGTTTTTACAACAAGTTGAAAGTAAGCGGCAAAATAAAAAACAATTACATGTACACAAAAAATATTTTATCTTAAAAATATTTATTTATGCCTGAAATAATTAATTTGTCTCGTTTGAGAAGTGTATAGAGTGACTGTTTAATTTCAAGATTCATTGCTGACTAAAAATACACATGAAAAAAGGAAGTCGGTATCCCATGTTATTTCCACGATTTTCTCTTCCAGTCAGGTAATAGTAAACTGTCTGTCAGTAAATGGAAATATTTCATTGGTGTAAAATTCAAAAGTGGTGGGGGGGGGGGGGGTTCTGACTTCCTAAGTCATTGATCACATGAATACCCAATGCTGATCGCCATGCTTAAACTTTAGTTAATTGATCTGTTAAGGCAAATGGTATACACCATTAAGCTACTGCGTGAAATGCCAAGCTGTGATTTTACTAATCACAGAAGTCAGACGCTAAGGATTACAGATGAAGAAGTTATGATTATGAATAAAGAAACTTTAACTGAGCCTCACCATAGTCAGTGTTAAAACAAATTTCAGTTGAACCTTTGAGCTTCAGGTGAAGTTTCCAATTTACTAATTTTATTGTTCAAAAAACATTAATTTGTTGAGCTTTACATTAACATAGAACAATTTTTAAAATTATTTTTAATTTTTAATGTTTTAATTTGAACTTAATCTTAAATTTTCAATGTCAATTGTAAGTGTTATAATATGTAACAGCATACACATGATGTCAATAGAGGAGCGCTCTACTGTTAAAGTTATCTCCTGTTTCTCATCGTCAGTGATCAAAACGGTTAATTCAAAATTCAGATAAATCTAAATTTTTCATCTGACCCCTTCAATTTTGTATTAACGAGAGTCAACTGTATATTATTTTATACATATTACTCAAATTTGTACATATTTGTATGATCATATCCTTAAAGATACAATCATGTATCTTATTCATCAAGAACATTGAGTCAGATTTTTAGTTTAAAATTACTACTTCTTCATGCCATATAAGGCCAATCCAATATAAATAGTAGATTCTCATACAAGTTGGACAAAAATTTTGAGGCTATTGGGAAGGTTTTAAATTTATTTTTTGTTTTTGTACGAAAACTTGCACTTTCACATGGTTGACATCTGCATTGACAATAGGGCACATTTGTTTATAATGAATAATCAATTAATGTACACCTCAGTTACTGTTATAAGTGTCCTTTAAATTTGCCCTGCACCATGTCTGTAATTCCTTTGGACTACTAGCAAAATGCAAAATTAAGAAAACCATGCCCTATCTTTAACATTACAAAGCTCATTCAACATCAACTTCACACTTCAGTTTTCACGGTTGTGCTTAAAACCCTTTTTGGAAATGCCACAGACTCGACGTAACTCTGTAACAGACTTTTCCAAATTATGAAAAGAGAAAAGAATGACCTGGGTTGCATATTTAATTTAAAAATGAAATGTTGACACTTGTAAAGTTATTTATGTAGTGTCAATTTCTGCAGTATAATTTGCATAAATGTTTATTATATTCATGTAATGACTCACATTTACAATAATAAACAGTATAAATTTATATTTATCCTTACAGGATTGCTTTAGTATTCCTGATTCTCCAATATGGATGGACGCTAGCACCACTGCCCAGTGTAAGAAATTAGAAGAGGCAGTGGGAGGAGCTATGGTATGTTTAATATTGAAGGTTCTGTAAAGTGGGAGGAGCCATGGTAAGCTAAATTTAAAGGTTCTGTAAAGTTGGAGGAGTTATGGTATGTTAAATATTGAAGGTTGATTAAAGTGAGAGGAGCCATGGTATGTTAAATATTGAAGGTTCTGCAAGTGGGAGGAGTTATGGTATGTTAAATATTGAAGGTTCTGCAAAGTGGGAGGAGTTATGGTATGTTAAATATTGAAGGTTGATTAAAGTGGGAGGAGCCATGGTTTGTTAAATATTGAAGGTTCTGCAAAATGGGAGGAGTTATGGTATGTTAAATATTGAAGGTTGTGTAAAATGGGAGGAGCCATGGTATGTTAAATATTTAAATCTGAACAATTGATGGATAAACCAATTTTTTCAGTTACGAAATTTTCCACACAAACATATAAATATTGATCATAAATATAAATCCAGTTGTACGCCTTTTGATTACAAATAATTCCTCTATTGAGTTATTGGGATTTTACATGTACATAATAAACTTTTTAATTCATTTAAGCATGTCACCATCTGCATGTTAAATTGCAGAAACTCTAAAACTAAATTCTTATTATTTTTTCTCGATCAGAGATTGGCTGAAATTACAGGTGCTAGAGCATTTGAACGATATACTGGAACTCAGATTATGAAAATATCGGAATATAACACAGAGGCATACAATAATACAGAGGTAAGACTCAGTGGTTCAGGGTAAGAACTCTTTGTAATGCAAGGATTGTAAGTTGCAGTTCAAACCACATGTGGTTTATTAATGTATCATCCAATTAAGTCCACATTTCCTCTAAAGGGAGAACAAAATAGTTTGAGAATTCCAATGAATTTTCTTTTGGTGTTGATGTTTGAGGACTTCTTCCATTTTCAAAACAGAACCATGTGACCTCAAAATCTCTTGCCAAATATTTTGGAAGACAAATCATTCACATTTCAATTGAGGTTAGTAACTTTTCTATAAAAATCCTGGGTTTTGAAACAGAAATTGTTCTGAGCCTACACACAGCTGCATAAAGTGTGTTAAATTCAGAGAAAACTGTGTGTAATTGACACCACATGATGTTTTTATGTAAATATTTGCACACAATGTTGACATTGAAATTCTGGTAAAGCCCCGTTCCATTGAGTTGTAGAGTAAAACTACCTTCTTAAAGTTTGAAAATTAAACCATGAACTCATTACCTGATAACAACAGTTGTTGTGCCAGCCTGGGGAGATATTGTTATAAGAAAGTTTGTCAGTTATCTTGACAAAGGTGGGTCATTCTCATGGGGTACTCCAGTTTCCTCCACCATTTCAAACCATTTCAGCTTTGATAAAAATAAAGAATTTTGACTTGAGGCATCAAACTCCAATATTCTACCATATTGTCCACTCTAAAATTTATGACTTTTATTTCATGATTTTCTTTAAAATTCTGTTGGTTATTATTTGTTATCAATTTTAAGGTCACAAGTCACACTTTTAAAGTTAGATTTTTTTATTAGGGGTATTTTGTTTCCAGGTACATACAAGCTTATAAAAGTATATTGCTTGTGAAACTCTTCAGTATGTAAGTTAAAAAAATTAACAGTCTATCTACACACAGCTTCCAGACATAAATGTGTTAAACTCAGAGAAAACTCAGACCTGATGTGATAGACATCACATCAACAGTTTGTAAGTTAAAAAAGTAATAGATGTATCTATACTCCTTGTTGGAATATTGATACTCATAAAATTTAGGACAAGTTTGAATGCATATATTTTGAATTTTTGAATTCTTAAGGAACGAAATTTTATGCTCATAGATACATTTGTTTTATGTCTATTTACAGAGAATATCTCTAGTTAGTAGTTTTGCAGCATCATTATTTCTCGGGGATTATGCACCAATTGATTATAGTGACGGCTCTGGAATGAACTTATTTGATATCACTAAACATACTTGGTCACCAGAATGTTTACAGGTAAGTGACATAAGAACTGTCCTAATCTTAATCAATCAAACACTTTTAACCCACCCACCTGCCTTCTCAATCAAAAGAACTTGGTCATCAAAATGTTTACAGGTAAGTGACATTAATTTTGTCTTATTCTTAATCACCTAAACACTTTAACCCATCCGCATTTCTACTTGATAAAAAAACTTAGTCACCCAAATGTTTACAGATAGTAACACTGGTATTTACTCTTACTCACACAACACTTACACTTTTACTCTTGACACAACCACCTACAGTTCTTACTCATTCATAAAAATTTGTTACCAGAATGCTTATATTTAGATTGCTTGAGCATTACTATATTGAGAGAACGACTTTCAAATTTGTACTCAATATGGATTATGTACCCTTGAGGGCAAGATGTTGAAAATCTGGTGGGAAAGTACAAATGCTAATAGTGCCAGACTGTATATAAATCATTATAAGCATAGCATATTTTATATTCATGTTTTTGCAGGCTTGTGGTGATGATTTAGCTAATAAGTTAGGTGAACCTGTTCCTTCACCCAAAATATTGGTAAGTCTCTACTTCTGAAACTCATTTTAGCTGTCACTCTCTCTCAAAATATTTAAATGCTCCACCTTGTCTTATATAAAAACAGGCAAAACTGTAAACCAATTTGTTAGAAAATACAGTAAAAGTACTTTAACTTTTTATTTCAATTAAATTTGTCTTTAATAAATTTAATCTAAATTAGGTTCAGTTTGCTGAAAAGTTTGAAAAGAACAAAAAAACAACAACATTCTTTTTGAGTTTTTACAAATCATGAAAAAATAATTTAAAAAAATTAAATGGATATTGGTAAAACAAAATTTATTGTTTTAATATCAACATTTTTAGTGTGATAGTTGATGTATAATATTATATTTTTTACACAAAAACTTTTATACTCATGTGACAATTTTTCATGAAAGAAGCATCAATTTAACATAATAATTTAAATCCACTCATTTTTATTTTTATTTTCTATTCATATTCATTATCATTATTCATCTGTTAAAAAAACAACTTTTGTAGTGATAGAGGGCTTGCTTTGAGGGATGTCTGAGTTTAAACCCTGGCTAGTTTTGACTTGAAAACAGGTAGTGACTGTTCTTTCCCCGAGCAATCGGCATTTAGAAATAAAAGTCACTGGGACCTTCAGAGGAGACCTAAAAAACTTATGCCCCATGTCATGACAGTTGTGGCCTACTAAAGGACACTTCTTGCACATTGCCCTGAGCACACTGCAAATGTAACGATTTCTGCCACATTACCTATAACAGGTGACATCTCGATATAACTGAAATTTTTTTGACTGGGACATAAAACCTGATTCAATCAATCAGAATAAGTTAAACTAAAAATTATGTACATGTACACATTCCTACGGATAAGCCTTAAATAGCTGAAAATTCACCTTCTTACTGTTATGTCATTAATCAGAAAAATAAATATTGACTTGTCCAACCCATCAATTAAATGACCAGTGAAAATCTAAATTTTACCTGAGGAAATGTAATTTCAACTTTAATTCCAAATTTTGAATTACTTTTTAAAACAGATCATGTAAAGAATTGACAGGACATTTATTGATGTTGAATGGTCATCCAAGTTAAATGAGACTTGAAATTGGATTTAAATATTTGTGGTTTTCATCTATTTACAAATGACCAATACTATTGTGTCTTTTAAGTTTTAAAGGAGGTGACAAAGTAATTGTAATGACATAAGACCCTTGCTCAGATTGAGCAGATTTTTAAGGCTTGTACATAGGACTGTACATGTATTTCAGTTCAAAATTATTCTTTTGAAGGGAATAATTTTTTTTTTTTTTTTATTTATTTATTTATTTATTTTTTTTTTTTGCTTTTCTCAGGATTATAATTACATCTCTATTTACAGGGGAACATTTCTGAATATCTTGTCATGAAATATAATTTTCCTAAAGATTGTAAAGTTGTGGCTTTTACTGGTGATAATCCATGTAAGTAATCTTAAATTGAAAATCATTGAAAAATCTTCTTCAAAGAAAAATGAAAGATCAAGTTGATATGTTGAAAAGTTGTCAGATTAACTATACCTGTCTGTTGGGTTTGGAGGAAAAATGTCTGACAACACGATTTATCAGCTAACCATGTAAACAATACAGTTTAACATTTGTTGATTGTTAAAGTAAATGTTTACACTGCACATTCCCAAATGAATGTTATTTTCATTGAATTTACTTTAATCCAAAGTGAATGTTATTTTTATTGAATTTACTTTAATCCATATTCAATGACAGTAGTTATGGCAACATTCCCTGAATTATTAAAAAAACATTGACATTTCCATATTCAATAACAATAGTCGTGCTGACATTTTCAGATTAATGTTATTTTATTGAAAATGTGAAATCAACACAATTTTATAGGAAATGAAAATAATCGTGTTGCATAAACATTAAGAGGGATCACTTGGTCTCTAATTGAGTAAATTCCATGGTTTTTTGTGGCAGTCTTGGTGCTCAAAATTAGTGAATATTGGTTTTTATATAAAAAAAAAGTTCATGATAGTTATAAATATGTTGATGATAAATTGATTGAATATGCATTTTTGTACTTTTAATTTCTTTATATGATACATCAATATACTGACACTCGGTCCAGTACATGTAGTAAGGGACACAACTCTCATTTCACAGATTTATGGACTTATGAAGTTTTTTTGTCTAGGTTGTATCTTCTAATAATTTTTATTAGCAGTTTTTAACTGGACATTTATATCCACATTAAAATAATTACAGAGTTTAGTGCTTTAATCGATAACTTTGTAGGTCAGGAGGTTACAATTATTAGATTGGGTTATCAGTCTCATTCAGACAAATATACATGTATGACATTTTTGTCAAGCCTGGCATCGCCATAAGGCGAGACTTAGGTGTTACTTTTCTTATGTCAGCTGCAGCGTGTCAAAATGTGAACATTTATATTTAAGTACTATATCAAAAACTAACCAGGCGAGACATTTAAATCCGTGGATTTCTTGTTACTAATATAAGTATTTTTATTTTATTTCAGCCTCATTAGCAGGTCTGGCACCAAAACTAGGAGATGTTATAGTAAGTTATACATGTATAAGCTGAAAAATTTAACTTATTATTTAATAAGTGGATTTGGGGAATTTGAAGACAAAAATCTGTTTTACACCTGCTGGAAACGTGTTCAATATTCTTATTTGTGCCTGCTAAAGCATCATGTTACTAACACAATTTAGACCCGAGACTAGTATAATAATTGTGTTACAGCTAATAAATACTCCATAGAAATGTTATTTTTCCATTATTTTCTTTAAGAGCATCAGCAAAGATGATTTTCATGATGTACATGTATTTGAAATAACATTACTGCTCCATGCTCATTTCAGCATCATCAGTCCTTGATATAACTTTATGAAAAAGAGAATTTTTCCTTATTTTTAAGAATGTTAGAAGTCTAATTGCTTCTTATCTTTTTTCTTCTAGGTTAGTTTAGGAACTAGTGATAGTGTGTTTCTATGGTTACCACATGCTAAAGCTGGATTGGAAGGACATATTTTTGTGAATCCTATAGATACTTCAGCATATATGGCCCTAGTCTGGTAATGTTAAACTTTTGTAGGACTCTGTCATTTAGAGATATAGAGTTGGGAAGGAATAAAAAGGGCATATTTTTGTTTACCATGTAGACAATTCAGTGTTTATGATTGATACTACTCAACAAGAAATTTCAAACATTAGTGCAGGTGCCAAAGTGGTCTTAATCTAACAGATCACATTGCTTCACAAAGCCTAGGTTCTTTTCCCAGTCCGACAAATTTTAATGTGAGGAAGTTTGTCAGCTCACTTTCTGATGATCTGTGGTTTTATATAAGGATTCTGGTTTCCTCCATCATTCCTGAAAAGTTGTTGACTGAGGTTTAAAACACCGTTACTCCACTACACTCTTGTGAGATTTGATTTGTATTTATTGCATTTAATTATTTTTGATTTACATGCCATTTTTTAGGTGACAAAAAGTCCTACAAACTTATAATATATTTATGATAAAGCTTGGGTCAATAAAGATAAAATTTGGCATGTAAAGATCCTTTAGTGATGTTAATTAAATTTTAAGCTAGAAACACAAGAAAGGTTATTTAAAAAAATAAAGAGCACACCGCAGTCTGATTAATCAATAGATGATAACCCCTGAAATATTGATCATATTCTGTCAAAATTGGTGAGAATGTACATGTATCTTGTGTAAATATTTAGTCTAAACTGACATTTGACAAAATCTACATTTTAATGCATTTCCATCTTCAGTCTGATTGATGGATTGTTTCTGTATAATAACATCTGTGATCATGGTAATATTGGTCAGATTTTAACAAAAAACTTTAAAATTTATGGAAGCCACATCTTTAAAAAATATATATATATATATATATATATATATTTTTTTTTTTTTTTTTACAGTTTATGGTTTTCACAGAATTTCAAAAGCTCTTATTTTTATTTTTCAGTTTTAAAAATTGTTAATTGATTATTTTATTTTTCAGTTTTAAAAATGGTTCATTGACAAGGGAGAGAATTAAAGATAAATGTGCTGAAGGCTCATGGGATAGGTTTGCAGAACTGTTACAGAGCACCCCAATGGGAAATAATGGAAATATAGGTAAGTTGGTATTGTTTATCATCCATACTTTTTATTTATTTAATTTTTTTTTTGTAAATACATGTATCACATTTTTATGAATAAATTACTTTTTATATTAATTTTTATTACTATATTCATGTAAATTTCTTCAATAATAATTACATCCATACTATTTTGGCATATTTGAGAAAAAATATTTCACTTTACACTGTTTCTAATTGTTCGTTGTATTATATACTTATTAGGTATCTACTTTGATATAACAGAAATACAGCCACTAGTCTCAGGTGATTACAGATTTAATGACAGAAATCAACAGGTAAACACAAGTATAAACTATACCTACATGTAATTGTTATGGTATTTTCTGACTTTATAAAAAAAAATGGCTAGGTCATGACTTGGGAAGTAAGCACACTAAAGTCTGTGGAAATTTTGAAGTTCAAAATTTAAAGTCAAGCTGTGTCACCTAATGAGATTCATATAAAGGTAATATTAAACCAGAGTGTAATCTTGAAAAAAAATCACTTTAAAACAATATGCATGTATATAATTTTTTACCAATACATGTAGTTTGATTTAACCAAATCATAAAAACAAAATAAAAAGTAAAGATAATTGGGGAAATATAACTAAAAATCTGGGGAAAATATTAATTTGTTTTTTTTTTTGCCATTCAGAGTTTTACCCACTTTTGGCCCTCAATCATGAGCAGTAAAATTAATCAGAGAATTTTATTCACTAGAAGTACTAAGAAATATACCTGTATCATCATATTTTTAAGAAGCAGGTTTTGATTAGAAGTATTCACCATATGTTAATACTTTTCACAACCTTTCAATTTTAACATCCCTGAAATAATTGTGTGAAATCTTCTCTTTTGTTATCAGGTAGATTCATTCCCTCCAGAAACTGAAGTAAGAGCTGTAATTGAAGGTCAGTTTATGGCCAGGAGAATGTATGCTGAATTAAGAGGAATGAAAACAGGTAAGCTTTCTGAATTAATTCTTAAATGGAAATGTATCAATCCAGTGTCATCTTTTTTGATTGGATTAACATAACTGGTTAAACCACCCACAAAAAGAGTTTGAGATGCAAAAATAGAAATAAGCATATCTGTCTATCCAACCATCTGCTTGGCCATCGATACATCTGTCTGTCCATCGAAATGATCAAAATGACCCACGAGAGGCATGGTCAACAGTGTATAAATAACTTTTGCTGTTATGCTGTAAGGTTGTTGGCCTTAGATTCAAGATTGCAGACTAAGACTAAGTTCTAAAGAGACATATTAATAAATTCTGAAACCAGCATATATTTCTATTTATATTTCAATGTAAGTGTTAAATATCTTTTTAAATGTGGTTTCAATGATAAAATTAATTAAAACTGGTGCATTTTGTATTGCAGTACAAGTGTACAGTATCTTTCTAGAATGGATTTGAATGATAGAATTAGTTAAAACTTGTGTACAGATGCTTGATTTATTTCGCATTTTGACATTTTTTTCTCCAGTCAAATGTCTGTGTCCAAATCTGAATGAGATTATTTTCATTACAATTATGATGACTTAGATTCAGTGCGAGTACATGGTGTAGCTGTTTTATGACCTTGACCTAAGGTCATATAAGAGAGATCTGTAGAAAAGAATTCTGTTTCATGTTTACAATAGACTCTTTTCAGTGTAAAAATATAAATTGATCATTTCTTCAGTTACTATATTTTGCTATATTAGGCTGGGTAAAAAAAATTATCTGGTTCTCAGACACCGCCGCACTTAAATTCACCGCCGATTGCTCCATTTTAATGTGGTGTAAAAAAAAAAAAAAATCCACCTATCGGCTGTTTTGAGCAGGAAATAAACTATAAAGATCAAACACGTCAATGACTAAGATTCTCAAAAGTGAAAGTAGAATTTTTCAAAAAGCTTTATTGATCTAGATTGTAAAGAGCAAAGATTGTTCTCGGGACACCTCATAAGTTTTCCTCTTTCAGAAAGGTAAATTACTTCAATTTACGTTTTCGAACGTGTTCGTGTAAAAAAAAATATGGCACCTGCTCCGGATAATTTGGCCACAGTGCTGATGAAGCGACAATTTTAGCAAGCTTTACTTTCAGTTTTGACAAGAAAACATTAGTATCATGGACAATTGTGCCAGTGAAGTCCAAATTAACCGCAGAAAAAATTTGTTATGGACTTTTGGACGATATGATAGGAAATGAAATCTCTGCCGAAAATAACCCTGCCATAAATACAACACTAACATTGGATGTATCTGTTGAAAAAACAAAATCTGACAGAATGGAAAAAATGTTCCCAAATGTAAAAATTGGTGAGGTTATTGAGCTATTTGGTCGATATTTCAAAATCACATTTTCAATTTTGTATTGTGCCAAGTATGCATGCAGATTTACATTTTACATTTTTGTTTCAAAATATTGGAAGGTAACCGATATTTGGTTGTGAATCTCTTAATATTGACCAGAATTAATGTGAGAAAGAGTATTAGTTAATACTGACTTGAACTATATAAAAGACACTACCTCTCACTATGTCACTGTATGCGTGAATGTTCAAGTTTTATGTGATAAAGAACATGTAATTGCTTGTTTTTGTATACCATTTTAGCAATGCCAGCCCATTTCCTGAGTATTGTTCTAAAACACAACATCACTGTTTACTGTTTGAATGTTTATTTAATACACTTCATATATGAAAAAAATGCCTAAAATTCAAAGCTGTATTGATCTTTTTCATAAACATTTACTTAGGTTAATATCTTTTTATTCAGAAGTACAGTTATATGTATAATATGTATTAAAAATTTTGCATAAAATAAAATGCCTACCTTGGGCATAATGTTGTGAAATAAAATAAAATAAATACCCACCTACCTTGCCACTTTGTAAGTTATGTTGTTATAGAGAGGTTGTTCTTATAAGGAGGTGGGCACTTTTGGGATAAACTTTTATCTACAGAATCAGTTTCAATTGTTAAGGAGAAGTAGTCCTTATTAGGATATGGTGACTAATTCATGTCTAGCTATATACATGTATTCTACAATATTCATTTTGTTGTTATGTAGAGTTGTTCCCTAAACAGATACACACATTGACTGATTCAAGTTTAACTGTTTTCTACCGTAACAGTTCTGTTGTAATAGAGAGGTGGTCTCTATATATAGATGATAACTAAATAAGTTTTATCTGTTTTTGTTTGTTATAGAAAACTGCTCTTTTGTATGGAGGTACTGACTAATTTATGTTTCTATCTTTAGATCCAAATACAAGAATAATTGCTACAGGTGGAGCGTCTATAAATAAATCTATATTACAGGTAAGATATAAATAAATCTATATTACAGGTAAGATATAAATGAATCTTAATTACAGGTAACGTATAAATAAATCTGAATTACAGGTAAGATGTAAGTAAATCGATATTACAGGTAAGATATAAATAAATCTATATTACAGGTAACGTATAAATAAATCTGAATTACAGGTAAGATGTAAATAAATCTATATTACAGGTAAAATAATGGTGAAGGTCATAATACTCAGTGAAAGCCTATTTATCACAAGCCTGATAAAATTTCTTTAAAAAGTAATCCATGTGACCACAGTGAAATTCTGCAGATTCAAATCAAATGAATGGAATTCACTCTTAGAAAATGAGGCAAAAAAAAAAATGATGGCTTATTTTGACTATATGTGAAATTAATACACTGTATTTAAAAAGCCTTGATGTCTAATAAAAATTAAATCTAAATTTTAAGTGTTAGCTTTTTTTCACTAATATTATTATAATTATTGATAATTCATTAAATACATAGATGTATACAGTTTGACTCAGTTTCTCGATTTTTTGAGGTTTAGTTTGAAGAAGATGTAGCCTATGTGTCTAACGTTGTTGAAATTGTTAATTTACCTGTATATTGGCCCTTTGTTGAAAGGTCAGTGGTTAAAATAATGACATTCTGCTTCTTTTGTGTTTTATTAGGTGATGTCAGGATGTGTTTAACGCCCCAGTCTACATTACGGATGTAGCCAATTCAGCATCATTAGGAGGTTGTTATAGAGCTAAACATGGTATGTATTATCTGTTTCACATACAAGCTCTCACATAATGAATTTAGTATAGGAGCAGTATTTTTGTATTTTAAAATCTTTGTTTAATAAATAGCAAAATTAATTTAATTGATTTTAAGTCCTATAGTGTAACCTTGTTGATGTTGTTTTTATCTGCTTTTTTTTCTCCAGGGAACCTTAAATGGTTTATTGTTCTGAATTTCCATATCACTAAGTCTCTCACTCCCTACTATTGAGTCAGATAATCAGTTTGATAGCCAAACATTGATATATTTTCAGTTATCAGTAAATCTGGAATTAACCACCCTGATGTAAAGAAATAAAATTGACTGAGATTTCATAAACCATTATCTTACTCAACAAATTTTCTTATACACGTCAAGTAGTATATACTGTTTGTAAGATGTAATAATTCTCATTTGTTTTCAAGCATTTTGATTGGTCATGTAAAATTTAATAATTGAATTCTTCATTTGTTTCAAGCATTTTGATTGGTCAAATTTTTTTTCATGAAAGAATTCTGCTACCAGAACTACTTTTCTGACCTGTATTTTATGTAACCATATTACACATATCACAGAAAACAAAACAAAATAGTAAATGTTACAGAGATTATGCATTGTGCAAAATGTCCAACTATTTCATTTTTCCATACCAAAAAAAATGTAAATTTCATTTCAAAATATCTTCACATACTTAAATTTCAAGATTTCATGTAATTATATTAATTTTATTTTATGTGCATCTGTTGACACCTATGTACTTTTTCTTGGTAATTTTTTGATATGTTTTTTTTAATATTTTGTGCCTTTGAAAGAACTTATTCTATTACAGTTCCTGTTACAATTAAAAAGTGTTTAAATGACTAAATGCGAGTTTCTTTGTTCTTCTATCAGATTTGAATTGAAATTGTGTTTTAAAATTAAAACCTAAATCATGTTTTAATAAAAACTTATATTTAAGGTTTAACTGGTCAGAAATTTGAGGAAGTTGTAAAAGGACACCCAGAGCCTATATGTGTTGCCAAACCAACACCTGGAGCTGAACAGGTAAACTATTGTCTCAGTTTAAAAACTTTTGTCCCTCAGAACTGAGGTACATGATTGAAAATTGTATATGAAATAAGGGTATAAAACATCTTGATGATCTACTTCTCTACCAAGTCCCCTTACAGTCCAAAACAGTTTTTTGAACGATTGGTGTCCGGAATGGGGTTTGACAACTGGGTTCTGGAAGCTTGAAATTGTCCCAGAAATACGGTTGATTGATTTATTCAATTGGGTTTTATGTCCCAGTCAAGAAAATATCACTTACATCGAGACATAACGAGTTATAGGTGAAGCTGCAGAATTTTTTACCATTGCAATGTCCTAAGGGTAATGTGCAGGGATGGTTCTTTAACTTGCCACACCTGCTGTGACATGATGCATTGGTTTTTAAGGTCTCCTCTGAAGGCTCCAATGACTTTATTTTTAAATGCTGAGTGCTTGGTGAAAGAAAGTCACTATCTATTTCAAAGTTTTGGTCAGACCTGACTAGGGTTCGAACCCCAACCTCCCTATCACGAAATGAGCACTCTACCAATGGAGCTACCATAGTGGTTGTTCATCAAGGCTCTTAAGAGTTTCTGAAATGAAAAAAAAATTTAGATACATCAAGAACAACCTGGCAGTTGTTGACTGGTCAGTTGTTGACACAATTTTGTTAAACTAGTTGTATAGTTCCAGAAAATCAAGTGATCATAGTGAACTACTCTTTGTTCATAATTGTTTGTCATATACATACTTGGGAACAAAATTACATATTTAACCAAAATCATTCAAAATTATCAAAACTCCATGTAAAATTTACTGACCTAATTGGAGAAAAATAACAAGATTTATTTTTTTTTTTAATTCTGTCTATAAAATAATCTTTTAATGTTTTCAACAAAATAACAAATCCACTATTTCCAAAATATCCCGTTTGCACCTTCCTAGTTTACCATATAAAATAAATTTGTCATGATTTAGATATTCATGATGATCACCCTTTTAAAATCCGCACATAGAAGTATTACTTATGGCTCTTTCCTACATTTTTCTAACTGAAAAAACAACAATAAGTTTTTAAACTTTATCTACATTTATATCTTTTTCATATTTCTTTTAAATTCAACACATTTAGTAAGAAAACGTGATTTGCATATTAATTCATATGACCTTTATTAACCGTAAAATACCCTGATGTAATCTTGGGCAAGGCCCAATTGGATCATTGAAGTTATTAAATTTCAGCTTTTTTCCAAAATCTACCCTATGTACGGAAGAACACAGACAAGATTTTTTCATTTAAAAATAGAATTTGGTTAAGTAAATGTTTTTTAATTAAATCTTGCTGTTATTTTTATAAGGAAAGTTTTGAATAAAAGAAATTTTTAGAAAAAACCATGTGACAAACAATTATGGACCAATAGTAGTGAGGTTTTATTGGATCATTTGCATTAGGGTTTGGATCACAGTCCCTGTTTGTATAGAATAGATTACTCTAGACACACAAAATTGTTAGAAAATTTGTCAGATTGCTTAATAAATATCAGTATTTTTTAAGCCAACATTCACGGAAGTACATGTACCTAAGAATAAAAAACTGTAACACTTACCCATTCACCAATCTAGAATCAATATGACTTGATACCTACTGGTATACATATATATGCATGTACTTATATTTACTTATATATACTTGTGTTTTTATACATGTATATACAGATTTATACAGACTTATGCGAAAGATATAAAAGTTTGGAGAAACAGATTGTATCCCAATAATGGATTTACTAGTAAAGATTTAAGGAAATAACATCGTGGTCATTCCAGGTTTTCACAATATGATTTTATATTGCTAATAATAGGGTTATTTTTGTGTTTGGTATTTTTTTGTGAGAAATAACTCTTTTTTTCAAGGAAAAGGATACTTTTAATTTAACTGGAATCAGAGGATAACCATTGCAAATATAACAAAATTCCTTTGATTCTAAAAAAAAATTGTGCTGTATTTCCCCGGACATTAACATGAAAATAAAATGAAAAATTTTCTGGAATCTTTTTTATTTTTGAGCTTAGTTGCGTTTGCAAATTTCAGTAAAACTAAACAAAAATGCTTATTTTTGTGTGATTCTTTCACACAAACTTGCATTTAAATAAAACACACACACATTTAAATTTTCAGAAATTTGTGTGAATAAATAAAATGAAACAATATTTTTTGTTTCTGTGAAGCTAATATTAAGAATAATACATAAAAATACTGGTAATTATAAGATACTATGATTATCATATTGTTTTTTCATGCTTACTATAACAATTTTATTTAAAAAAAAAAATTAAACCAGACATGGAAATTTGCCTTTTACCGGTATTAAGCAACATTGATTAAATGTGTATATTGAAAATGGTCTGTTAGTGTTTTCATGTGACCATCAGGAATTTATCCTTTTTCTTGTACAAAATAACAGGCTTGTTAAGAAACTACTACAAAGGACATTACATAACAATTGATCATTTGATGTAACTATGGTAACTGGTAGCAGAGTCTTTTCTCTGATATGGGAAGCACCTACATATCTGAGCGAGAAAATCAAAAGATTTCAAACAAGACATATAGCTTCCATTGGCTTTGTTATTAGTAGCTTATCGGCTGGATAAAATTGTCATGACTTTTTCCACTATAGTTGTTTTAATTTTGGACTAGTAAATTGAAACTGCCAAAAAATATGAAATACCAATTATATTGAAAATAAACCCAATCTAGATTTTATTTTTAAATAATTATAAGAAAATGTAAAAAAGAATTCACAAAATTTTGTTTAGATATTCTAGATAATTAGCGATCTTTATAAAATTGTGATTTTAATTAATAGATTCTATTTAGGCACTTAACATAATACAATTATGATATTAATTGGTAAATAATAATTAAAAGTTATGATTATGAAATTGTGATATTAAAATTAAGTAGCTGTCTTCATAGAATTGTGATATAAATTAGTAAATTATAATTAGTTACCTATCTTTTATAGAATTTTTATAATGATAATAACATGAAGTTAGCAATTACCAAATTAAAAAAAATATATTTAGTTACAGCTTTAATAAGTTTAAGTAATATGACAGATTTTCTTTTTATGGAGTACTGGTTATGGTTATCAATGAATTTTTTTATATTTATGATTTATATTGTTATATATTTATGTATAAGATTTAGTATACCTGTACTTAATAATTATATAAAAATTAATTACCTCCTTTTTCGTCCCAAGGGAGACAATAATTAAATCAATTACCTCCCCTTTACGTCCCAAGGGAGACAAGTATTAAAGCATTTTCCCTTTGGGTTGGCATTAAACTCTTCCAGGTCAAGTTTTTGTAAACTTTATTCAGGTACCTCAGGGTTGTTTCTTTTTTTCTTTTTTATGAAAGAATTACATATTTTATCATTTAAAAGAGTACAATCATGCATATTATTTTAAGTAGAAGATGCTTTTTAGAAAACAAAAATGACATAGGTTGTATGTTACTCAATAGTAGTAGTACAAGTAGTAAAACATGGAATATTTTGTTTGACCTTTGATTCAAACAAGATATAATTCTGAGTTTCTATACATGTACAGTATATAGTCTGTATATAATCTCCGTGAAAAAATCTGTGGTGATCACTACCCATATTAAGCTTGTCTGTTCAAAGCGCAAAAGACATGTTGTCATATTCCTGGCATCTCCATTTGTTTCAGAATTTTTTGAAAATTTTGAAACACACAATGACATTGTCAGATTTAATTCTAGGTGTGTTTAATTTAGGTATTAGAGAGATAAGTTCTTGCTAGTATTATTACATATAATATTGTAGAACTGAGAATATGTACACATGTATGTATATTGCAAATGTTACTATAGTCTAGCCATTTGATTGGTTAAAAAGTTAAGTTCATTTTTCAGTTTATAAAATGGTCTAAAATGTTTTTGCCATCATCAGTGACAATATGAATGGTCACACTGGTAGCAGTCAAAGTCTTTTATTAGCTCACCTGAGCTGAAAGTTCAGATGAGCTATTGCTATCCATCTTCGTCCGTTATGCATCGTCCGTCGTGCGTCGTGCGTAAACTTTACATTTTAATCTTCTCCTCCAAAACCACTGGGCCAAATTTGATGAAACTTGGAAACTATCATGCCTGGGTGAAGCCCTTTCAGATTTGCACAAATGAAGGAGTAATGCCCCCTTGGGGCCCCATAAGGGGGGAAATAGTGAAAAACTTTAAAAATCTTCTCCTCTGAATCTACAAGAGATATACCTTAGTTATTTCATTTATAACATCCTTAGGTCATGTAGTTTCAGATTTGCACAAATGGTAGCCATGGGGCTCAAAATGGGGAAATGGTAAGGTACTGAGTGGGGAAATTGCTAAAAATTATGTATTTGTCACTATATCTTGAAAACTATTAACTTTTTGTATAGGCATGTATATTAGAATATTGTAGGTATTGCAACAACGATCATTTTGATATATGGTTCAAGGTCATATGTTGAAAGGTCAAGGTCACAACTGCAAAAGAAGACATAAATTGCTAATTATCTTGAAAACTATTAACTTTTTGTATAGGCATGTATATTAGAATATTGTAGGTATTGACATGGCAATCATTTTGATATATGGTTCAAGGTCATATGTTGAAAGGTCAAGGTCACAGCTGCAAAAAAGTCTAAAATTGCTAATTATCTTGAAAACTATCAACTTTTTGTATAGGCATGTATATTAGAATATTGTAGGTATTGCCATGGCAATCATTTTGATATATAGTTTAAGGTCATATGTTGAAAGGTCAAGGTCACAGCTGCAGAAGAAGACTTGAATTGCTCATTATCTTGAAAACTATTAACTTTTTGTAAAGGCATGTATATTAGAATATTGTAGGGATTGACATTATGATCATTTTGATATATGGTTTAAGGTCATATGTTCAAAGGTCAAGGTCACAACTGCAAAGATGACTTGAATTGCCAATTATCTTGAAAATTAGAAACTTTTTGTATAGGCATGTATATAAGAATATTATAAGTATTAACATGGCAATCATTTTGATATATGGTTCAAGGTCATATGTTGAAAGGTCAAGGTCACAGCTGTAAAAGAAGACTTAAATTGCTAATTATCTTGAAAACTATTAAAGCTGCATTAAGTTTTCCAATTTTCTGAATTTTTTTTGATTTTTTAAAAATATATTTTTTTAAAAATAGATATCTTCTAACCACGATCCGTGACATTTATTTTCTAAAATTTCATTTCTTTTAACTGTAAATAAAAGGAATCCTCTGACCGGTTGGTCAGTGTTTTACGATGGTAATTATAAGCTTGGAGCATGCGCACAGATGTACAGAAAACCCTAGAACTGAAGGTGAAACAGGACAGATTGCATTAATTGTTCTTCATTAATATCCAGATGTATTTGAAATGGAATTATGTATCCCTTACTAAATCACAAATGACAAATTCAACGAAGTTCTGTGTGTAATTTGTCGTATTTCACCGTTTTGAAAGTTGTGTTTAAATGACCTGGGTTTTAATGATGTAACCATGTTCTAATATTAGATCCCAAATGCTGCATCTCGCTGGGTAAATACTGTAATGTCTGTATTTATTTGAGCTTTTATCGTTGAACCAAAGGTAACATTGTTCATTAGGAACATCATTAATTAGATTAGCACCGTTTTAATTTTTTCTTTGAAAAACTTAATGCAGCTTTAACTTTTTGTATAGGCATGTATATTAGAATATTTTAGGTATTAACATGACAATCATTTTGATATATGGTTCAAGGTCATATGTTCAAAGGTCAAGGTCACAGCTGCGAAAGAAGACTGAAATTGTTGATTATCTTGAAAACTATTAACTTTTTGTATAGGCATGTATATTAGAATATTGTAGGTATTGCAACAGCGATCATTTTGATATATGGTTCAAGGTCATATGTTGAAAGGTCAAGCTTACAGCTGCAAAAGAAGACTTAAATGCTAATTATCTTGAAAACTATTAATTTTTTTGTAAAGGCAATGTTTATTAGAATATTGTAGGTATTGACATGATGATCATATATGGTTCAAGGTCATATATGTTCAAAGGTCAAGGATATAGTTGCATAAGTATACTGATATTGGTTAATGATCTGGAAATTATTCATTGCACTACAGTTACTTCATGCATATTATATAAGCTACTTATAAATGAAATGTTAAAGGATATATTTCTGATTAAGTTTTCTGATTAAGTTTTTTGGCAGTTCTTAACTCAAGAAAACTTGTAAAGTTTCTGTACTTAAAATATTGTCTTTTACACTTTGCAAACAGTATTGGTCATATCCTCAGGTAAGCGTTAAGGCCCATGGGCCTCTTGTTGTTTAAAAGGTTTAGTCCATTTTTCAGTGTATCAAATGGTGTAAAATATTTTTGCAATCAATCAATGATGGCAGCTATGGTAGTCCAAGCCATATTTGACTGTTTTGACTAATTCAGTTTGTTTTTCTAATATACCATATGATATGATACATCTGTATTATTGTTCAAGATAATATGTATAGTCACACTGGTGGCAGCTTAAGTTATTAAAACCATTTTATTGGTTAAGAAATTCAGTTTTTTTTCCGGTATCCAAATGACATATTATGTTTGTGTCATTGTTCAAGATAATATGAATACACTGAACACACTGGTGGCAGCTTGAATAATTCTAACCAATTTTATTGGTTACAAATTCAGTTTGCTTTCTCATAATCCAAATGATATATAATGTTTTTGGCCATTGTTAGAGATAATATAGTTATACATTGACGGCTACTTTGGTAGTACATGTATATATTTTATAGTACATGTATATATTTTTTATTTGTAGATTCACAAACTTGTACAATTATATAAAATTTGTATATGAAAACATTTTGTAAAACATATTTTACAAATATGATAAATACATGTACATGTACAGGTCTGTCCAGAAGATGATATTTAATTTTCAGATTTAAGAAAATAATGATTATCCTATTTGTTGAGATGATAAAATGATAAAAACTATCTTCTACTTAATCAAATTGTTAATAATAAGCATTTAATCTGAACTTTCAGTATGATAATATTATCAAATTCATTCATGGTTGAATCTTATTGATTATAATACTTTCCCGTTCTGAAATCTCGGAACACAATATCAAGTACAATGATTCACAATATTGTACATATACAGTAGAACTTCCATAACTCAAACTTCGATATCTCAAATACCAAGGATAACTCAAAGTCTTTATTTTATCCCAATGGTTTTCAATAAATCAAACTTCTATATTAAAATACCTCCGATAACTCAAAGTAAAAATTTAGTCTGTAACTTTACATTCATTGCCATTAATTCTTAATTTTTTTTAAGTTATTTTTTAAAAAAAAACGAATGGATTTTTGCAAAGGTACATGTAATAGTTTTTAACAGATGTGTATTCAGTTTTGGATTCATTTTGAAAAAGAAATGGAATGAATATTTTTGCAAAAGTAGCAGGTTGTTGACTGATACACATGGATATTCAAAATTTTGGATTCATTGTCAAAAAGAAAAAGAATTTTAAAATTTTTAATTTTTTTTTACAATTTTTTTATTTTTTTTTTATTATTATTATTTATTTATTTTTTTTTTGGCAAAGGTTACTTGTTGACTGACAGATATTTCAATGTTTTAAGATGTAATAGATGTGCAATAAGGCAACACCATGTTTGTGATAGCACTTGTTATATAAGAAAATGGCTCAGTTCAATATTTCTAGAGATGTATATTTTATGATTTTTTCAATAATGGCTCAATTCAATCTCTAAATATGATATTCACAAAGTTAAGTTTTTATTTTATTTGTTAATATATATATATATATATATATATATATATATATATATATATATATATATATATATATATATATCAGTAATTTAGAATTGTTATGTTAAATATTGAAATCTTTGTCTAAAAAGAATATCAATTAGTGCTAATTTTTGTTAAATAGCTATCTATGGTTGCCATGGGTACAAGTTACAAACTTACTTGTTAGTGATTTTTATATGCCAGTGCTCATTGTGCGGCTATCTATGATTGCCATGGATACCGTTATTGTTATTGTTGTTGAACTCTACAGTATTCTTCTTACATATTGTTTTTTCCCACATTGCTTTTGTTGTCCCATAAGGCAAATATTAAGTAAACTTCGTTTTACTTTTTAAACGCATTAAGGCATGCCAAATTTTACATTGTATACATGCCAGTTTAAAATCCAAATGAAACCTTTTGATAATGTTAGGATTTTGGCAAGATTTCTATAATTGTATTGTTTTATAAATTCTTGTGACTATAGATTGTGGATGAGACATCTTTTTTCATGCCATTGTTTTTTTTTAAATACAATTGTATTTTTCCTATAGCAGCTATTTGAAACATTTTAGTGCATGGGGTTTATTGTTTTTGTAAACATTTGTGCCTCATGTTAACAACAAGAGCTAGGTGAGACATATGACTTCATGGAATTGTTGTTATACATGGAGTATATTGATTATGGTAAAATTAAGGGCTAGGTGAAACACAGAATTCCTTTGAATTATTTGTAAATGTTTGTGCCTTATGTTGACATTAGGTGTTAACTTCGTAAAATTGTTCCATAAATGTTTATGGATTATAGCGATGAGGAGCTAGGCAAGACATATTATTTCATTGAGTTGATGTTTTATAAATGCATCCACCTTATGTTGACCAAAAGAAGTTACCAAAGACATCTTGTTTCAAATAATTGTTGGGTTAGACAAGCCAATAAATTTCCTTTAAAAAAAAGTCTCGTTATAAGAGAAATATTGTAGACTTGGACATTAAACACCATTACTCAACTACACTCTCTCTCTCTCTCTCTCTAAATTTGTTGTTTCAAAAGTGTTTATTCTTTAAGTGAAGAAGGACGTAAACTAGACATAGAATTCCATGTTTTAAGAAGCCGGATGAGAATCATTGCTTTTTTGTAATGTTTTTGACTTTTGTTGATAACAGGAGCTTAGTTAGACTTCTAACTTCATGAAATTGTTGTTTTTTTTTAATTTTTGTCAATTTTGGTAGCTATGGAGTTAATTGTGTTTTGTAAATGTTTGTGCCTTATGTTGAAAACAAGAGCTAGGTGAGACATATGATCTCATGGAATTGTTGTACAACTTTTTATAATTTATGGTAACTATAAGGGCTAGGTAAGATATATTGTTATGTAAATTATTGTTCTATAAATTTCTATGCCTTATTTGATACATCTGATTCATGAAACTATTGTTTCATTAATGTTTATGGATATTTTGTAAGACAAGGTGAGGCAGAATTCTGTGGAATCGTTCTATAAATGTTTATCGATCATGTGAGAGTGAAGTGGAGTAATGGAGTTTTACGCCCCAGTCAAGATTCTTTCAATTATTTCAGTTCTGGGATGGTGGAGGAAACCAGAGTACCCGAAGAAAACCACCGACCTTGGGCAAGCAAACTGACAAACTTTCTCACACTAGGATCTGTCCCAAGTGGGATTCGAACCCAGACAGTGAGATCCGTAAGCACGCATTTTAGACCAATGGCCACCGAGGCCCCCGATCATGTGAGACATCTACTTCATAAAATAGTTATTTTGTAAATGTTTGGAAATAATGTAAGACCTATAACTTGATAAAATTGTTGTATAAATATTTGGAAATTATGTGAGACATCTAAATTCATGAAATTAATGTAACACTTTTGTAAATGTTTGTAAGTATAATGACGAAACACAGAATTCTGTATAATTGTTGTTTTATAGCATTTGTGCCTTATTCTTTCGTATCAGTATTTGTATTGTTAACAGTATTTGTATTGTTACGATGTTGTACTTTGTATAACTTTCTATAAAAAATATTCATGTTTATACATGTACTAGTATTATATACTATACATACGAGAATGTTGTACAATGATGTACTATTATAAAACAGTGTACTACATGTATATACAACAAAGGTGATTGGTTGTTTTTTTCTTTTTGAAGAAAAGCCATATTTGATTGGTTAATTTCCATGTAACAGGAGGCTGGTCCATATACCAATTTTTTACCAGTATAATTGTTTTCCTATTTATGTCACTGCAACAACAAGTCTACTTTAATTTTTTATTCAATTGCTAAAAAGTTCTCGGAGTATCTTTTGTGAGCAAAATTATTTTAAGAATTGTCGATTTTTAGTGCTTTACAAGTTAAAGGGCAAATAAAAAAAATTCTGGTATCTGATTGCTCACAAAGAAAGTCAAAATGGAGCCTAGAAAATATTGGTTAATGGAAGAACTTCTTGCTTTTCACAGTCAAACAATGAGGTGAATTTGGCTAATATCTTTTACACTGGTAAAACCCTTGGCTTGAGACTTAGCCATTTGATATCTGGTGATTTCTTTCTTTAGAAAGTGAAAAACTTTTTCTTGAAATTATATCAGACTTGAACTTGCCTAAATGAAGTAAAACAAAAAGCATATTACGTACCCTATCACATTATCTTTGATATAAGGGCTATTGGAATGTCAGCTTTTGTTGTTGATGAATTAGATGTACAATTCAGAACTTACTACTTCTTTGTAAATTAAAGACTTTTTACTGGGGTAGAGACACTATTTCTCTACTCTGGCATCTTGTCCAAAGAATACTATGTTGACGATTTGGTGCAAAGTTTCCCAAGAGCTTTTATTTTCAAACTGTGTTCCATGATATTTTCTGACAACCCCTGTGCTGTTATTGACAGTCCCTTTTGATGGAAAAAAGTTGCAGACAAATACAATTCTCGGCCAACAGGTCTTGTTTGATTAGAACCTTCAGTAATGTCTATCATTTTTCATCTTTATGGGGAAAATGACGTTACATTCAGTACTTTGCTTTATTTTTCCATATGGACATAAAGGTTAAGAATTTTGTTAATAATTTTATACTTTTTCTTATCCAAGAGCAATATTACCGGTATGTAGATATTTATTTTAATTATTTGTTCTATTATAATTAGTTGATTATATATATATATATATATATATATATATATATATATATATATATATATATATATATATAAAATTTACCGTCAAATTTCAGTTGTGTCAAATTATTTTTCAGGGTATATATATTATGTACGTGTAGTATATATAAAGTAAAATTGTTATTTTTATAATTTGTTCTGTTAAGTTTTTTAAATTTCTCACAAATAGACACGATAATGTTTTACTGCATTTTAAGAAATATTTGACTTAAATTTAGAAAATAGAATGGATTAATGTGGTTTTACACACCATTTAAGATATTTTCAACTAAAATGTATATGTACATATATAATATACATACCAGTTAAATTTTGATGTGCCAGATGTGCACATTTCGGAAATTAATTCCTCATCATTGACACTAAGACCGGAAAGTTTGATACATAAAAAATATATAAGCCAAACAGTGGAAAATAATGAATCTAAAGTTTCAAAATTATATAAATCCAAATCCAGCTAAGGAATGCTTTGCATGAGGGAACAAACCTTAGTTTGTAATCAATTAGGTAATCAATTATGGGATGGTGAAAGAATACTCAATGCTCTGAGAAAACCAGACTTTCAGCAAATGTACTGACACTCTCACACTAGGATCTCGCAGAGAAAGACTTGAACCTTCATATATATGGATTTAGAATATTCGAGTAGATCTTGAAGTAGGATTTACTTCCTTCTTTCGGCGTGATTTACTCATCAGGAGTAATGTATTATCGATAAAACGGTGATTCATATATAGCGTTTAAAGAATTCTTAAATCATGTAATTAAATTTGATTTGTGTCAAAAATTTCCTAATTTTACAACAAATACCTGCCAAATTTTGGTGTGCCAGATATGCACATTTCGGAAAATCATTCCTCATCAGTGACACTAGGGGCCGAAAAGTTTGACAGACCAAAAAAACATACGCCGAATAGTTGAAAATAAATGAATCTAAAGTTTCAAAAATATATGAATCCAAATCCAGCTAAGGAATGTTTTGCAGGAGAGAACAGACCTTAGTTTTAAATAAATTTATTAAATTAAGACGACTGAAAATTTTGCTAAATGGTATATTTTCTGACAGCACTAAGTACTGCCTACTGAGTTATGGATACCCTCGGGGAGTTTTACTCCACCAGCAGCGGTACCCCCTCAGGGGTAGTAAATTTACAACAAATACCTGCCAAATTTTGATGTGCCAGATATGCACATTTCGGAAAATATTGGATGATAAATGGTGTTAGTGAAAAAGATATTTCTGACTATTAACAATTTTTATGAACAGAGGACTGAATGATTTAACATCACGACAGCATATTTAAATCAAGTTTGTTGCCATGCCTAAAAGTCTCTTGCACGTAAAATGTAAAAATCACTAAAATTTATAAATCTAATAAGCATAAACAAATAATATTTAAATAAACATAATGGATAAGTATTAGTGAAGTTCAAACTGAATCTTTTGAAAGGTAATGTAAAGACCAAATGTAAAAATTGACATCAAAACGTAAAGAATACGTGTAAAATATATACATCGATTTTAACAATGGTCTTATACATACAAAATGTATTTTGGCATATGTAAAATTAATTTAAGCATACGTGTACGGTTTTACATACGCACAAAAACTATGTAGTAAGTTTACAAACTTAAATATATGACTTAGAGTTTGTATATCATTTGACTCTCTGCTACTTTGTTTTTATCGAATTGCAAGTAAAAAAAAATTGGTTGAGTTGTTATATAAAGTCGCACCAGCAATTTTTCAGCTACTGTTCTCGACGAGAGCAAGATTATTAATAGTCTAGATTAACTTAAGAACAAGTTCATGTAAGAGTATGTTATCCTGTTTGGATGTTTATGAATACTAATGGCTATAAAGATAGCACTTTGGCGAAGACTGGACGGTATAAAAAAACTTCGAATCCGCGGTGGTGTGTTTAAGGAATTATAGACATTTTAACACCCCAAAATATTATTATTATTATTATTATTATTATTATTATTATCATAACAAAAAGATCTAAATTTGCCTGTAAATGAATATTTTCAAACTATAACAAACCCGGATTTAAGTCGTTTTCAGTTTATTTATTATTCAATTTCAGTTACTTCCGATTGATAACAAATTTCGTAACTGATAAAATACATGTTTAAATCACACGGGAATTATGGAAAAAATAATGTATTTAGGATTTGATTTTAGTACGCAACAGGTAGCATAGTATATATACATTATGTATTTATAGTTAATGTTAATATACAGTAGGTAGTAGTGGGAAGGAAATGAAACCAATAGGTAGCTATCATGTACATTGTCGTACTTCACCTATGCAACGATCTATAGTTCATTGACTTACTATCGGTACAAAGAAATATAGAACAGGTGTAAAGTTTTTATTTTCTTAAAAAGAGTCGAAGAACGATACAACAATTGTGCACGTATAATTCAATTCCTTATTAAATCCATTAATCATGTGTGTGTGTGTGTGTGTGTGTGTGTGTGTGTGTGTGTGTGTGTGTGATATTGTTATTTTTTTATCTCCACTAATTAAATTCTAACTAATGTTAAGGTTTTAAGTTTCTTTTAATTCAATAAAATAAGAAAGATATACATAAAAAGGCAAAAGTAAATAAATAAACTTTACAATGAATTAAATAAAGAAATGACTAAATAAAAAATAAACGACTTAATAAAAACAATCATCGCATACAGAAATAAATTGGAAAAATTTAGCAATGGAATAAATTAATAAATTTAAAAGAAAAAGAAGGTCGAAGAAAATGACCAAAAGGTAAAAATAGTTCAAAAAGTAATAAACGAATATGGGAAAAATGGATAAATAAGAAAGATATATTATATATATATATATATATATATATATATATATAAGATAAATAAATAAATGAATGGTAGAATAAATAAATAACATTGTATGGCAAATAAGGAAAAAAATGTTTGGACTCTTGCAGTGCTCTTGAGAAACTAATGGTATTTAATGAAAATATTTCAAAATTGCTAATTTTAATTGCAAAGTTTCTCTGATGCATATTAAATGTGTTTTTGTGATGTAGTAAATTACTAAGTCGCTCGTTAGCAATAATAATAATTTGCGGGACATTTTCGTTATTTCCATTTTAAAAAACTGTCAACAGATTTTCCTGTTTGTAATTTAGGTTAAACATGGCGTCATTCCCGTACAAGTACAATAACGTGGTGCTTAATCAGTGGCGGCATCCCTGAACAAGTGAAGCCTTGTAATGTGGAGCTAAATCGGTCGCAGCTTCCCCGTACAAGTGAAATCATGTGGAGTTTAATCAGTTGCGGCATCCCCGTATAAGTTAAATAATGCGGGGTTCAATCAGTCGTGTCATCTCCGTTTAAGTTAAAAATATGGCAATTTTACACGCAAATTCGCTTTTTCAAGTTAAACACTTTCATTAGTAATATTAGTACACTGAACTAATTGTTTCAAGTTCCGTTTATATGGATTTACCTAAAATAAAAAAATATAAACAATACAGTCTTATTAATTTAGAATATTTTACATCGTAAATTACTAGAGACGCGAAAATTTCAAAATATATTTTTAAAGATTATTAATTTACAACATGTGTTATTAATACAATACGTAAAAAACTGCCACGCCAATAAATTTACAAAACTTGGCCAATATGAGATATACTGGGTCGATATGAACTAACTGAGGTAATATGAACTAAGTGAGCCAATATGGGCGCGTGCAAATATCACACAGCATTTCATTTAAAAAAAAACAAAATGGCAGACCACATAGCGTTTTATAAAATCCAGAAGGGGCAAGTGCAAGTTAAAACTTTTTTTCTGATTACAAAATATGCTTATTTTATTTTAAAGTTGCTTTTGTTTGAAAAAAAATATCAATAAATGTATGAATTTTAAATATACAAAAACTACAAATTTAATTCGCTCGTTTCTCATGTCTTTCAAGCGTTTCTTTGACGGACAGCACAGCTACAGTAGATTGTTCACATGTTAAAGAAAAGCGGTTATCTTGTTATATCCAAGTATAATTATTTGTCATTAAATCAATCTACATATGTTATTTACTATTCGTATTTTTAGTGTTTGAAATATTAATCAATTAGACAAAGCCTCGAGCCAATATGACACACTTCGACCAAATAACTGGGACAATATGAAAATACTTGATTAATAATATGATATTAATATGTCAGTTTTGAATAAATTAAGCATCTGTTTACAACTTTAAAATAGTTTAAATAAACAACTACCGAACTATTCACAAGTGAACTTTACTTTAATATCATAATTCATTCACAATTCATCATAAATAAAAGTATCACACATAGTTTTTGAAATATATGAATTCTCTTCAAAATACAATAATCCTTCATAAATATAAATAAATACTGAATATGTATTCAATATGTATCAAAATCAATTGATACACGGACAATTTCTTCTTTTTTCTTTTCTTTTTTCTGTATTTATTTATTTATTTTTTTATTTATTGTTGAATGTTAAGATCACAATCAAGCCAATGGTGTTTATTTCATTATTCCGAGAAGGCACATATAGCGCTGGTCATCTTAAGTGTTGTAACAGGAATTCTTTTCTGCACAATTACACCGTCAAGTTTAGAGTACACCTTTCTAAAAATTAATTTTAAATGTAACTTCATTTGAAAGTCTAACATAACCCCTTGACCATGAAAATTTAATTTGGGGCACTCCAGTCCACGTTGGAAAAACGGAATTTATTAAATCCAACTTTGTCCAAATTAATTTCGTCCAGTGTGGAAAATAAATTTATAAAAACATCGACGGAAAAAATCTATGACTGTTTTATTACTATTGGACGATAATTGTAGCTGTATGGCATATTTCAAATATTGGGGAAAATATGTAACTTCTGGTGAAACAAATGTAGACTGCATATTGTGGTAAGTAATTCCTTGGTCCCTTGTACTAGTGAATGAATTCTTTTGTCTACAAAAATACAAATGAAAATGATTAAAATATTTTATGGCAATTTAAAAAATATATAGTGCATTTGGCAGAAATAAGCCGAGATTTATAGCTTCACATTTCATCCGGTTAAAATGAATAAATGGATTGTGCACAAAACCTCATATGAACATAGACATCATATATCTTATCTTCTTTGCAAGTTAACAAGTTGAAAAAAAATCCAAGCATAAGATTTCAAAAATCATATGTTAATATAAATAAAACACAAACATATCAGTCCATGATCAAAATCACAACCCCCCCCCAAAAAAAAAAAAAAAAAAAAAGTAAAATAGAAATAAAAGTAAAAGTAAAAATTAGCCTAGGCTTTAAAGATCAACAATTTAATTGTAAACAGTTTGCTTCGTTGTAGAAAGGTCCATAACGTTTTAAATGTGAAACATAAACACCATAAGCAGGAAAAGCAGGGATATTACTGCAAAGAATCAGAAGGTTGACTTTCTTAATGGAAGTTCACGTGTATAACTAAATTTGCCATTTTTGCAAAGCTTTTACCTTGTTTCTTAGGGAGATTGTCAACTTTCCCTTTTTTTTTTTTTTTTTTTTTGCAGTAATATCCCTGCTTCTCCTGCTTATGGTGTAAATGTTTCAAAGTAAGTACGTTAGAGTAGATCTTGTTCCTACTACCAGACCTTTCTACAACGAAGCAAACTGCAAATTGTTGAAATTTCAAGCCTAGGCTCATGACGGCCCTTAAAAGTTTTATGGTCGTAACATAATATTGTTGATAAGTATGGAATCACTGCATCTAAACTTATACTGAATATATTTGACTTATCATAGTTCCTTGTTTCTTTTATTCCCAAAATTGACTTTGCACGTGACGGATGTAGCTATCTAGACAGAAGGTGCTTACCCTTCCGAAGCACTCAGACTCACTTCTTTGATGGAAGTTTGCATTTATAACTAAATATACCATTTTACGGGGGGATTGTGATTTGGACATGGACTGGTATGTTTGTGTTCTATTTTTTATGATACAAGAGCAATAATTGAATATATATATATATATATATATATATATATATATATATATATATATATATATATATATATATATATATATATATATATATATATATATTGAATATTTGAAACGCAACGTAGAATGCTATGAAGATATCACACATACATAAAAATGGGATAAAACTATTTTAATGATTCTTTAAATTATTAAATATTTAATAATTTAATATGCTTAATATTATGAATAAAGAATGTATAAATACACAAAACCACATATGTGTGGTTTTGTTTTTACCACATACCCTAACCGAACTGAATGCAAAGTTGTTTTTTTTTTTGCCTGTCCTAATCTGCACATAAATTCACAATCAGCTATCTTACATTGATTTTTTATCTGAATGGAAAACTGATATTTGGCATGAAAAAATGAGAAAAGAAGTAATTAAATACAACAAATTGTTCACTTAAACAACCTACAGTCGAACCTGCCTTAAAGGCCACCTCTCTATAAGGACCACCTGCTTATAAAGGCCAATAAAATTCTATCTTTATTGCTCTTTATTCATATTATTTGAAATTATATATAAAGTCCAACTGTCCATTAAGGCCACTTTTATTGATTCACATGGGTGGCGTTTATAGACAAGTTTGACTGTATATTATCATTTTACTAATACTATCATAAACGCTGGTAAAATCTTAAAAAATAAATGTTGATTTAACAATTTTTTTTATGCATCGTCCGAGATTATCCGAACTTGTTGACTAACTATTCCCAACTGTAAAAAGACGTCAAACAAATTTCTTCCGGAATGAATGACGTAATGTTATTGTTGTCGAAACGAGAATTCCCCTAAAAGTAGTTCCCGGCTACTATGGTGATAAGGAATGCTGTAACGCACTTGTGCGATACGGACCATTGTATCACAATACCAGAAAATGTAATGTATTGCTATAGTAAGATTCAATGCGTATGTGACAAAAAACTAAGCCATATGATTCAAATTTTATTATGCATATATATGCATATAATTTACTTATCAAAATATTTCTTTAGAAATGTTTTAATTTTTTCTTTGAGACTACCGTTCAGTTTTTTTTTTCGGCAACATTTAGGAAAATATGTTTGAATAGAGAATCTGCTGAAACAAACCAATTAATGTAGAAAGTCCTTTCACAATCACATGGAATTAATCTATGACATTATTTAAATTTCCCATTGGTTTCTATATTAGACTTTTTAAAAGTTTTATCCTAAATATTGAAGTAGGTCATTGAAAAATCATGCATGCTACTATACTCAAGCCTTACCATCTTTTAAAAATCACTGAGCAAATAGAGCCTTGTAGATTGAAGTTGTCTAATGAAGACTTCTGAAACAACAACAACAGCAACACCAAAATTAAAAATGGAAATTACATATATAAAGTTTACCATACTAATGGTGATCAAAGATCTACAACAGAATAGGAAATGTTTAGAATTATATGTACTTATAATTATCTGAATTTATTATATTTACCTGAATGTATGATACTTATCCCAATGTGTATTACTTACTTGAATGTATGAAACTTACCTGAAATTATGATACTTAACTGGATGTATGATGCGTACCTAAATATGTGATGCTTACCTAAATGTATGATACTACCTATCATGAATGAATGATACTTACCTATCATGAATGAATGATACTTACCTATCAGGAATGCATGATACTTACCTAAATGTATAAAACTTACATGAATGTATGATTCTAACCTGAATGTATGATTCTTACCTGAATGTATAGAACTTCTTTTACTAAAATTTCTCTTCATACTTTCCAAAATCTTACTCCACTTTCAAAATTCTGACCAAAAATTGTAGTCATGAAATACTTCATATATTTAAATATTTTAAAAATTAATCTAAAAATAATTTCATATACACACTGTTACTTTGACATTGGCTCAGCCAATATTCATTTTAAGACCTCCTTTTTAATTTGTAAAGACTTCACTGTACTTTTTATTGATTTTTTTCTTTTCAAGGGAAAGTCTCATACTGATTTTATAATATTTTATCATATTTGTATCTCAACTTCTCACAAACACCCTTTCCTATTTTTAACGGTTTTTAGAATTTTCTGTTACCATAGTTACATAAAACTCTTGTGTCTGTTTCAGATAAAGGTAACAGCTGTTTATGATGATTTAAAGATGGTTTACGAGTCAGCTGTCAAATTTGAAACAGAACTGCCAGAATTTCAGTAAGTGATACAGGTCTTCCAAAATTCAAGTAAGCTTTATGTATACAGACCCACAAAACCTTAAGCCAGAGAGTGATGTAGGCATACCAGAATTTAAGTGATTTTATTGTCATCTGATCCTAAAATTTTTTGTTTAATTTTTTTAAATAAAATTCATAATTTTATTTTTTTTAATTATGTTGTCGTTTGTTTTGTGTTGCTGTTTTATCAATAACTTGTATTATGATGTGTTCTTGTTTGTGTTAGCTGTTGCCGCATACATTTTTTTCAGTAACAACTGTCTCTTATTCATTTTCAATTGTAATGTTAAGTTCAAACTTATTTTGTAGAACACATGGTGGAGCACATATACATGATGATAAAGTTACAGTTACAGCACCAACTACAATGTGGATCAAGGTGTGTAGTATAACAACCGGAAAGAAATCCACTGAATGCAGGTCAAAGTAGGACTATAACACCTGCCCTATCTAATATGTCAAAAGACCAAAGACTCGGGAAAATTAATGTTGCTTATAGCCATTTTTAGAAATATCTTGAAAATGCAGTTAAAATTTGTAAAAAAGCATTATAGATGTGAAAAGGTTATATTTATGAACTTTAATTATACAAACTTGTAAAAAATTTACCATATTTTGAACAAATGTAGGTATTTGACCCAGCAGACGGAAGGAAGGTACTTTATTCAAATAACGATAGTATGTTCGTCTTATATTTTTCCACATTTAAATTATTTTTTTTTGCAGGCACTTGAAATGCTACTTAACAGAATGCAGAATGGAGGATTTGACTTTAGTAAAGTGAAAGGCGTATCTGGTGCTGGACAGGTAAAATATCACTTTGGATAAATTTGCCTGTTTTCTTTTGCTAACAATAATGCTGTAGAGAAAAGACATGTTTACGCTCTCTAGATCTATTTTTAACTACAATTTTTATTGGTTAAACTACTTCTATAACAATGTGTTGTACAAGTATAAACAAATGATAAAACAACATTACAAATAATATATATAAGATTTTTGTAAGGTTGCACGGATCCTTATACCCTATCAAATATTTATTTATTCTAAGCTGCAGTTATATTTGCCATCCTTTATAGGTGTACATGCATTTTTTATCCTCAATTTTTATAGTGTAGGACATGCAGACCTTGTTCCATGATTGTTTACTGTAACCAGACAACATTTACAGTTATGATGTATTTGTTCCCTGATGCAAAGCATTCCTTAGTTAGATTTGGATTCATCTAGTTTTGAAACTTGGATTTTTAGATTCATTAATTTTTAACTGATTGGCTTTTGGTTTTTATCTATCAAACTTTTCGGCCCCTAGTGTCACTGATGAGGAATTATTTTCCGAAATGTGCACACATAAATCTTTTACAGATATTTGTATCATATATTTACATGTGCTTTACTTATACTGCTTAACATTGATTGCATTATGTACAATGGCAGATTTATGAACATAGTTTCATTTACCCCCGAACACATTGAACCAATGGTTGTGCCAGAAACATATTTAATGGTTGAGAAATGTATGTATACTTTTTCAAATAATTATTCTTGTTCTAGAATCCCTTATTTGTGTAATGTAAATTTAATTTGTATGTTTGATTATTTAATAAATAAATACTGTTTAACATAATTGCAACTTTTTAAGGTTACACAAAAAACATTATCAAAGTGCCACTTATAGTTAAAAATTAAACGTCATTAACTTAATCCTTTTTAAATCTGTTGGAATCATTTTACGGACTTGCCAATTATTGATGTTTTGGGTTAATCAATAAGGATTTTTTTCAGCAACTAGGGGCGCATCCTGTCAGTACTCAAATTTTAATATCGCTTTCCATTTACTTTAACAGCAACATGGAAGTGTATACTGGAAAAAAGGAGCAAGAGAAAAGCTGAAGAATGTACCACTTCTGCATAGTTTATATGACCAGTTGGAGGTAAAGAATATGGTTAATTATTGTACCATATGTCCCGAACAATTTGTGGAAAACAAGTATTTCTAATCAATATGGAATCACATATGTTTGCATTTTTTCTTCGAAATGGCATAATTTTGTATTTTAATTTCTTGAATGTAAGTAAAAAACTGACTGCGGCGTACAAAACCTAACTCAACTCAACAAGCAGTAGCACATGGGACTTTTTATTACTTACAAACCGATGTGCATAAAATTTATTTCATGAATTTACTATTCCAAATCTGTGGCACAGAAGAATAATTTGTATGAGAATTATTTTAATATTTTATTTTCAAGCTGTAGTATCTGATTTTTATTTGATATACGATTTATTTACTATTTTCAAGACGAAGCGTGTAACTACGAGTTTTATGTTTACAAATTTTAAGCTTACAAGTTCATGTCTTGTTGGCGATGATGTTAAATTCCCTACTGACAATAACAAAGTGATCTACAGTATTTAGAGACAAAGAATTGTTGTAATTTGCAATCCATAAGTCTCCAATTTATTTTCTATAAAATATTATTTTTAAACTTTTCTTGATATCTCGGTTTGAATACCACTTGAAATGCATTTTATCATTGTACATGTACGTGTATATATGATCACAATTACAGTTATTTACAATTTTTTTTTTTTTTTTTTTTTTTTTTTTTGCTTGCAGGACTGCTTTAGTATTCCTGATTCTCCAATATGGATGGATGCAAGCACCACAGCCCAGTGTAAGAAATTAGAAGAGGCAGTGGGAGGAGGCATGGTAAGCTTAATATTGAAGTTCTGTAAAAGGGGGAACCATGGTAAGCTAAATACTGGTAGTTAAGGTTCTGTAAAAGGGGAGGAACCACGCTAATTATTAAAGGTTCCGTAAAATAGGAGGAATGATAGTATTCTAAATATTGAAGGTTCTGTAACAAATTATTGATCAATATTAACCAAACACTAAAAGATTTTTAAAAGTTTGTTTTAAAGAAATATTACCAGTTTTGTTAACTGTTGTTAGTCACTAAATCCATGGTTGATCAGTTGGTCAGTTGACGTATTGTTTAATGTTGCATCATCAATTTTTCAGCTATTTACTGCAAGAGAGCAAGAAAGTTAATTGGTATTGATAAATATAAGTACAAGTCTTATAAATTCCCAAGTCACATTATCCTGGCACCAGGTGAATCAGTGAATACTCTTTTATCTTAACCCCAAGTAAGAAAGTAAAATCTAATATTTTGAAGTCTTTTGTATGACCTGATCTCGGTTCAAACACATAGTACTTTCCTGCCAAAGTGGATGCTCTACCAATGAGCCATCAAGTGGTTTATACACTTAAGCTGATAATGAAAAAAATGAACATCCATTGATTTTAACCTTGCATTTGTTAATACAAATGATGACCCAGTTTCTTTCCAGTACATTATACAATATATATGTAGTTACGATTGAAACTAATGTTGAAGGTTTTCAGTTTCCTTAATGGATTTAGTTTGTTTGATTACAGTAACCTTTGCAACCTTTATATCTGAACTGTCTTTAATGTGACGTGTCAGGAAACGATATGATACTCAAATGTTTATGTGGTACAATTTTTTTATGTTTGTCTATGTATCAACATCAATCCTGCGTTATCATTTTACAAAATATTTAATACAGTCATTAAGAGATTGACAGGTAAACTCAGTTACATTTGGTTAGATTAATTATAAAACCACTTTTGAGTAAATTAGGTTTTACATCCTAATTAAATTTAATTCATTCGTATAAAGATATCATCACCTGTATGTCAAGTTGCATAAACTCTAAAGCTAGTAAATACTTTTTCCCAGAGATTGGCTGAAATCACAGGTGCTAGAGCATTTGAACGATATACTGGAACTCAGATTATGAAAATATCGGAATATAACACAGAGGCATACAATAATACAGAGGTAATCTATTAGAAATCCTTATAATTCAAGATTTGAAAGTACATGTATAGTCTAAATTGGGATTTATCAAGATACCATTTGATTAACACCCATGATGTTTTTTATAAAAAATCTCACACAGTGTTGATGTAAGGTTCTCAGAGAAGACTGGAATTTTAAAAATTCCACATAGAATCTATGGGCAGGGGTTTGGAAAAATTATGGTGTGCCTAACATAACTGACGGGAAAAAAATAGTTTGAAAAATCAATCAGAAGGTGTGGAATAAAATATCTGGAGCCTATATCGGTTACATAGTACACTGGTAAAACCCTGTTGAGATAACTGTTACAGGAAAACTTTGAAAATTAAATAATCCTTTCTCAAAAAATTATAGAATAAATTATATAGTCAAAAATAAGTGACAACAGTTACTCTGCATATTTAGGCAGATAATGTTTGAAAAAAAAATCACTTATTTTGACAAAGGCAGAACATTCTCACCTTGTACTCTTGTTTTATCCAATTTCCTAAAACTATCTTTCTTTATAAAAGAAAAGAATTTGACTGGAGCATCAAACTCCATTACTCAGCACATTGTTCACTCTATAAAATATTTGTATTGCTTGTTTTTCTTGAAAATACTTTAGTTATCATTTGTTATCAATTTTAAGGTCACAAATCACATGGGGAGGGGGCAGGGTGGAAAGTATTTTTTTTGTGGTATCCATTTAATTTGATTTATTTCAAATATTTATGTATGTGTACATACAAGCTCATATAAGGCTTGTGTAACTGTTCAGTATGTAGATTTAAAAAAGTTACAGTTTATCGATTTTCCTTGCTGGAATATTGATACTCATAAAATATTTAAAAAAAGAATTATTATAGAGGTCTGATATTGTTGCATTTTAATGGATGGTCTTGTAATTTGTCTATTTACAGAGAATATCTCTTGTTAGTAGTTTTGCAGCATCATTATTTCTCGGGGATTATGCACCAATTGATTACAGTGATGGCTCTGGAATGAACTTATTTGATATTGCTAAATATACTTGGTCACCAGAATGTTTACAGGTTAGTGAAATCTATAATGTTTTAATCTTAATAAATCAAACACTTTTAACCCATCCACTTATCTTCTCAATCAAAAAACTTGATCAACAAAATGATTACAGGTAAGTTAAATTATTAATGTCTTTTTTTAATAACTTAAATACGATTATGCCATCCGCCTTTCTACTCAAACAAACAACATAGTCACTCAAATGTTTACAGATAGTTACATGGGCACTTTCTCTTATTCAAGAAACTCTTACTCTTTTACTTTCAATACAATCGCCAACCTGCTCTCTAATAAAACTAGGTCAACATTATTATTATAGGTAAGATTTCTAACACACTTAATCAGTCGCCAACCACCCACCAACTCGCAAACAAAACTTGATCATTACCATATTAAGAGAACGGCTTTCAAATTTGTACTCAATGTGGATTATGTCCCCTTGAGAGAAAAATGTTGAAAATCTTGTGGGGAAGTACAAATGCTTATATTGCCAGACTGTAGATAAATCATAAAAACATTTTGTTGAATGTGTTTTTTTCTCTGTACACATTACTCCACTCCATTCTGAATGAAGAACCGTCTATACTAGAATGTCAGAAACTATAAAGAGTTAGTCTCTAGTTATAGATCTTTTTAAGATGTAACACTACTAGAAGAAAAAAGAATTTAGTTTGCATAAAGCTTGTTCAAAAGTCTCGAAATTTGGAAAGTAAAGAGAGGGTCCTTAAATTTGTATTTTACAGAACTACGAGAGAAAGTTTGACATATTCTCAGCTTACCAATAAAGCCAATGGACCTTTAGTTTGTAAGCAAACAATTGTGTTATGTAATTTATATTCCTTTCTTAATTAAAAGCTGGTTAAAATTTTCATGTTTATGTTTTAACAGGCATGTGGTTATGATTTAGCTGATAAATTAGGTGAACCTGTTCCTTCACCCGAAATATTGGTATGTATCTACTTCTAAAATTCATTTCAGCTGTCAGTCTTTTTTCTTTCTCCACCGTGTCTTGTACAAAAACAGGTAAAATTATGAACCATGTTTTTAGAATATAAAAAAGCTGAATATTTTGGAAAGAACTGTAAATTTCTTTTTAGTTTTTAAAATCTAAAGCAAAGTAAGATAATTGAAAATATTTCAAGAAAATTAAATGGATACTAGTTAAAAAAAATATAAACATTTTACGTTTTTATTGTAATAGTTGATGTTTTTGAACAACCAACACTGAACTTCAAAGAAATGCTAAGTAAGCCTGGACTGAATTTTGCAGAAGTATTCTACATTTCCTTCCAAACTACGTGCAATGCTGTGAAAAGCTTATGTAGAGAGAAAGTCTTTTGAACCCGAGGTTTTATGTTCATTCTTGTAAATTAAATTATGTTTCTGTTTTGTTTTCAATATCAAGACATTTTTGTGAAAACAAATTAAAAAACACATTTTTTGTTGATATAATACATGATTATATATTCTATTTTTAAAAAATTTATTGTGATGTTTTCGTAAAACATGTAGTAGCAAAACATTTCCATAATAATTCAAATCTACTTGTTCTTTTTTTCATTCATAACCCTTATCATTGTTGCCTGTTGCATGAACATTTTTTCAAGTTTAAAATTGTTTGTTTGAAGGGAATTATTTTTTTGATTTTTTTTACATCTATATTTACAGGGGAACATTTCTGAATATCTTGTCATGAAATATAATTTTCCTAAAGATTGTAAAGTTGTGGCTTTTACTGGTGATAATCCATGTAAGTAACCTCAAACTGAAAATTATTTAAAACTTGTAAACATTTTTGAATTAATCATACTGATTGATCATACTGGAAATTAAAGGCTGTCAAATGGATTTATCAACCTAACCTGTTATCAATGATAACAAAAATATAATTCAAAAACATGAAATTTAAATCAACATGATTGCATATTCAATGGCAATAGTTGTGTCGGCATTTCCAGAAAAATGTCATATTTATTAGAAAACTTGAAATCAACACAATTCTATAGGGAATGAAAACACTATGGCTACATACACATAAAAAGGGATAAACCCGTGGTTTTTGTGGCAGTCTTGTTCTTATATTTGGTGATCATTGATTTTTATTTTTAAAAAGGTGATGAAAGTAATACATATATTAATGATAATAATGATTGAACATACATTGTTGTGCTTTAAATACTTAATATGATGCATCATATACGATGCAGTTATGAGCACAGAACTAGAAGCTAACACAACTGCCATTTTCACAGATTTATGGCCTTTTGAAGTTTTTTGGTCCAGGTTGTATCTTATAATAATTTCTACTAAGTACACATATCCACATCAGGACAATTTGCAGAGTTGATTACTTATGACCTCAGTCCAGATTTTCCCAAAGCTACATTTACTCTACACATGTATGTCATGTTGGAAATTTTAATCAATAGCTGTGTAGGGCAGAAGGTTACAATTATTGTATTGGGTTATCAGTCTCATTTAGAAAAATGTATGAGTGTTTACAGACATTTTACTAACATAAATATCTTTATTTTATTTCAGCCTCATTAGCAGGTCTAGCACCAAGATTAGGTGATGTTATAGTAAGTTATATGCAAAAATGGCTCACTAAGGTTCCAGGAATTTGCCAAATAAATAAATAAATAATACAATTATCTAGTCTTCTTATGCTGGGAACTCATTTAATATCCCAAAGTTTGCCTTGTGAAGAATTACATTACTAACAAAATCTATAGCCCAGGCTAATATTACATGTATGTTTCAGCTAAAACATGCAAAAAAAATATATTTTTGTTGTTGTCTTTTATCAGCAAAGATAATGTTCATGAAACACCTGAAACAACATTTATTGTTCAATGCAATACAGCTATTTTATCAGGAATAAAATTACTTAATTATATAATTTTACCACAAAAACTAATTCTTTTAACTTCAAGATAAGTTTAGGAACCGGTGATACTGTGTTTCTATGGTTACCACATGCTAAAGCTGGATTGGAAGGACATATTTTTGTGAATCCTGTAGATACTTCAGCGTATATGGCCCTTGTCTGGTAATGTGAAACTTTTGTATGAGTCTGTCATCAGAGATAGAGTTGAAAAAGAATGAAAAGGCCATATTTTGTTAAAAATGTAGACAATTTGCTATTTATGGCACTACTTTAGAAATTTTAATCTTCAATGCAGGTTCTTAGTGCCAATGTGTTCTACAACAAAATGCTGTGACGGATCACATTGCTTCACAAAGCCTTGCTTATTATCCCTCTTAGGCAGATTTAATGTGAGGAAGTTTGTCAGCCTACTTTCTGATTATCAGTGGTTTTTATGAGCATTCTGGTTTCCTCCAACATTCCATTCCAGAACTGAAAACAATGTTGAATGGGGTGTAAAACATCATTACTCCACTCCACTCTTGTGTGATTTGATTTGTATTAAGATTTATAGATTACATGACTTTATTTAGCTGACATAACAAAAAATGTTATATAAACTTATGGTATGTGTATGATGAAGTTTGTATCAATCAGGACAAAATTCAAGTAAAAAATTAAGCTAGAAACACAAAAAAGTTATTTTAAAAAAGAGCACACCACAGTCCGATCGATCAATAGTTTTCCGATAGTAACCACTGAAATATTGATCATGTTCTTTCAAAACTTAAATAATCATGTAGAAAGATTTTGATGTGTAAATATTATAGTTAAGTTTGACCTGAAACAAAATCTTCTTATTACTAACTGCAATACTGCAATTTGGTGATTTGTCTCCAGATGATTACATCTGTAATATTGATAAGTTTTGCCAAGCAAAGCTTCGAAGTACATTTACAGAGAAGTGATCTCTTTCCCATATAGCTTTCAGTATTTAGAGTCTATGTTTTTCATGGAGTTTCAGAAACTTGCATTTTATATGTTTTTCAGCTTTAAAAATGGTTCATTGACAAGGGAGAGAATCAAAGATAAATGTTCTGAAGGCTCATGGGATAGGTTTGCAGAACTTTTACAGAGCACCCCAATGGGAAATAATGGAAATATAGGTATGTCAATGTTTTTATCAATTTTACTTTTTCATTCGGGAAGTTGTACTTTTCTATGATATAGAGTTCTATGCTCTACCAAACCCAGCTACATGTTTCCACTTTTAGGTCAAATGGTTTTTTATGCTTTTCTGTGGCATTGGAATTTCACATAGCACCATATGATACCTCATAGCACTTGTGCAAATCAATTATTATTTCTTTTGCCAATTGAATCCCATAAAGGGACTTTTTTCCTTAATAATAAAGTTTTTCAGGAATATTTTATATAAATGATTTCCATTTCATTTTGCACAAACGTAAAGATGTATCGATCACATGGTATGCTTGCTGGTTCCATTGAATCAAAACTCTATGTAAAAGTCACTATTTTATATCTGAAACACTTCCACCTGATAAACTAGCTTTTAGATTAATTCTTAGATTAACAACATCTCAGTCAAGATTCTTTCATTTATCTTTAGGCGATTAGTTCTAGAATGGTAAAGAGGACCTTAAGGTGGTACCCGGAGAAAACATCTGACCTTTGACAAGCGAACTGACAAAATTTTCAGGATCTCTCCCATTGAGATTTTGTGGGTGGAGTTTCGCCAAGCACTCATAATTTAGTAGTGAAAGTCACAGGGTACTTCAAAGGAGTCCTTTAAAAGCGATTCCAAGTGTCACAGCAGGTGTGGCAAGCTTAAGAACCCTCACTGCACATTGCCCTAAAAACACTGCAAAAGTCAAAATTTCTGCCACTTCACCTATATCTGATGATGTCTCGATAGAAGTAAAATATTTTTGACTTGGATTTTAAAACCCAAGAAATGAATTAATCAATCAATTATATTGAGATTTTAATCCTAGGTGATGATTGGAGTTGAGTTGAGTAATGGTGTTTAACGTCCAAGTCAAGAATATTTCACTTATATCGAGACGTCGCCAGCAATAGGCGAAAGTGCAGCAATTTTTTTCTTGTGCGTTGCGCTGATGGCATTATACAGCAGGGTTCTTTATCGTGCCATGCCTGCCATGACACGGGACCTCGTTTATTTTAAGTTCCCATCCGAAAGACTTTCATTTCGTAATGCCGAGTGCTTGGCGAAAGAACAGTCACTACCCACTTTCAAGTCTTGAATCAGACGCGTCCGGGGTTCGAACCCACGACCTTCCACTTACGGAGCGAAGTGATGATTGGAGCTTTAATCTTAAAACACATGCTTTAGACTGCTCTTCAAACTTAGGCCCTGATAATCCAAAGGACCTAAAACAACTGAACGTTAAATATGAAGCCATGGGACATTAGAACTATAAGAAACTGATTATCTGATTATCTGTAGGACGTATTGAGGGTTTTTTATCTTTGACTATGTGTATTAGAAGAATGTTATATATTACTTTATTTCTAAAATGTTCTTTTTATTATAAAGGTATCTACTTTGATATAACAGAAATACAGCCACTAGTCTCAGGTGATTACAGATTTAACAGCGAAAATGAACAGGTAAACAAAGTTTAAAGGGTAGTTCCCAAAATTATGAAAACGTGGCTGGGTTATGACTTTTTGAATTCTCTGAATTCGGGGCACGAAGATCCATGCAAAGAATAGATGCAATGAATGTTTCACCTGAAGAAATTGTATGCATTAATATTATACTTATTACCAAGAATGTTTCACCTGAAGAAATTGTGTGTATTAATATTATACCTGTTAACAAGAATGTTTCACCTGAAGAAATTGTATGTATTAATATTATACCATAGTGTATTTGAATTACAAAAATCATCTAAAATAATTTATAGTTATAGCTTCAGTTACATTAACTAAACTGTAAAATGTAATAAATGGTAAAGATAATGAGCAAAATTTAATTAAAAAACTAGAAGAATATATTTGCCAATTTTGGTCATAGATAGCATTAAAAGAACACTAGAGAGTTCTGAGCCTAGAGACCCATCTGGCAAATTTGTATCTGATACTTGTGTATAAAATGCAAACAAAAAAGGAATTTTAGTTGTTTTTTTTTTTTTGTGTGTGTGTTTTAAGAACATTTTAGAGTGAAAATTAGTATATACATGTATATAGACAAAAGGTTTTAATGACCAAGTTAAAAAATTATGTTATTCTGATACTCTGAAAAAGTTGAGTTGAGAAATGGTGTTTTCACCCCAGTCAAGATTATTTCACGTAATATGTTAAGGCAATCAATTTTAGGACAAACGCTATCAGGTATTTACGTGGTATGATGGGGGTCTATTGTGTCTATTTCTGTCTTTTGTTAACAGGTTGATTCATTCTCCCCAGAAACTGAAGTAAGAGCTGTAATTGAAGGTCAGTTTATGGCAAGGAGAATGTATGCTGAATTAAGAGGAATGAAAACATGTAAGCTTTCTGAAATAATCCCCCAATTGAAATTTATTTAGTTCATGGTCGTTTTGTTTATTATAATTTACATATACAAGTTATGCCACTTGCAAACAAAGTATGAGATTATAAAATAGGAACAATCATATTTCTCCATCTATTCATCTGATGTTCAAGCCAAGTGATTAAATTGACCGGAGCAAGTTCAGCAGTGTGTACATACATTTTTGCTTGGCAAACATACCATTCAAGAGTGACTGATCACACAAATGCACCTAAATGACTGCTGTCACTATCATAAGCTTGTTCACCTGAAATTAAAGATTGGGTTTAAGACCATGTTTAAAAGAGAAATTTTAATAAATTTTGAAATTAATATGAATTTCTATTTTAATGTTGAAGAGTAAGTTTGTATTTTATTTCTGAAAGGTGTGTGTGTGTGTGTGTGTGTGTGTGTGTGTGTGTTATTTAATTTATAATTTGGCATTTGTTCTTTATTTGATGTCCATGTCTGGATCTAAGAGAGATAAGGCATAATTACCTCATGAATGTTTTTGCCTGCTTGCATAAATAGTCACACAAATTGTTTGCATGAATGCAGCGTTAAACATGCTTGTGGTGTAACTGTATCATGACCTTGACCCAAGGCGATATAACACAGGTCTGTAGATATGCATACTGTGATATGGTTACAATAGACTTTTATCAGTGTCGAAAGATAAAACTGGTGGGTTCTTCAGCTGCTTCACTGCTGTAATAAGAAAACTCAAAAACATCAATATATATGTAAGTGGTCCCTAAATCGAGAAAAGTGTACTTTTGTATGTAGGTGGTGACTACTTTTACTTTAAGGTCCAGATACAAGAATAATTGCCACTGGTGGAGCATCTATAAATAGATCTATATTACAGGTAAGATATAAATAGATCTATATTACAGGTAAGATAAAAGTGAAGGTTTTAATGCTTAATGTAATTATATCAGAAGAGTGGTTCATTTTGAAATATTTCATTAGTTAAAAATCACGTGACCACAGTGATACTCTACAGATTCAAATCAAATGAAAAAAATCACTCTTTAATAAAGGAGGAAAAAATATGATGGCTTCATAGAAAACGGTATGTAAACATGCAATTTTTAAGAATTTTTACTTTTTAAAATGAAATAAAAATCTGAATATTTGCCTGTATTTTTAATCCATTTACATAGATGTATGTATAAAGGTTTTGCCGTCTGCTATTCATTTCCGATAAATTTGTTTATTGTGAAGAAGATGCAATTTGTTTGTCCAGCTTTATTGAAATTGTTGATCAACGTGAATGTTGTCCTTTGTTAAAAGTTCTGTGATTAAAATATTCTATATATTAAAATTCTGTTTATGTTGGGTTCTATAAGGTGATGTCAGATGTGTTTAACGCCCCAGTCTACATCACTGATGTAGCCAATTCAGCATCATTAGGAGGATGTTACAGAGCTAAACATGGTAAGTACATGTATGATTTCTTTCACAAACAAGCACCCACACATTCACACACACACACACACACACACACACACACACACACACACACACTGCTGCCGTTGTATTGATTTAAGTTTTTTGATGATTTTTAGCATTTGGAATTCCAGTGTATATTCAATGAATCAGCAACATGATCAATTACTAAAATAATAATAGAAATACCGGTCCTGAAAATTTTAATTCAAATAACAATGTTGATCTTTTTAGTATTTATATCGCCAACTACAGGTACATCTTTATACCATTATCATCACTTGTAATTATTATTTGATTTTGAAATTCTGTAAGGTTTAAATAAAATTGTATAGCCAAAAATGTACCATTTAGCAAAATTTTCAGCCGTCTAAAATTGGAAATTTATTTGAAACTAAGGTTTGTTCCCACATACAAAACATTCCTTAACTGGATTTGGATATTATTATTTTGGACTTTTGGATTAATTATTTTCAACTGTTTGGCTTATGTTTTTTGTTTATCCAACTTTTCGTTTTAGTGTCACACATGAGGAATGCATTTCCGAAATGGGCACATCTGGCACATCAATATTGAACTGGTATTTGGTATATGGCTATAGAAATTCATTGAAATGCCAATGGATTTTTTCATTGAAAAGTTCCAAGTTACCCAATATTACAGGTTAAAACTTCTGTTGCCTTAACGACAGCCATTACTTCAAATGTATTAAAAAATAATTAAATGACACAATTTTTATGATTTCAATGCAGACACATTATTTCTGTATATAAGAAATTTGAGATATACCGCTAAGGATAAAATATAAATTAATTTTATCATGTCCTTTAGTGTTATCTAGTTTATGTTGATTTCTTCAGCTTCTTTTATCCAGGGGTCTTTCTTGACTTTTTTTCCTTTTTAGTGACACCTAATGTTTAAATTAGTGACTCTGTATTTAAGATGTACGGCAATCCAGCTTGGCAGATTCTTGCACGAGAAAGTTCTTCAGATTTTGCAAATTTTCAGCCTTCTTAAATGTTTTTAATTATTTTAAAACTATGGCTTGCTCCCTCATGCAAACCATTCCTTAGCTGGATTTGGATTCATATAATTTTGGAACTTTAAATTCATTAATTTTCAACTGTTTGGCGTATGTTTTAAATCTATCAAACTTTTCGGCCCCTAGTGTCACTGATGTGGAATGATTTTCCGAAATGTGCACATATGGCGCATCAAAATTTAGCAGGTATTTATGTTATATATTTACTATCCATGAGCGGGCACCGCTGCTGGTGGAGTAAAACTGTCGAAGGGTATCCATAACACAGTAGGCAGTGCTTTGTGCTGTCAGAAAATATTCGATTTTGCTAAATTTTCAGCCGCTTTTTTTTAAATCAATTTAAAACTAAGGTTTGCTCCCTCATGCAAAGCATTCCTTAGCTGAATTTAGATTTATACAATTTTTGAACTTTAGATTTGATATTTTTTAACTGTTTGGCTTATGTTTTTGTCTATCAAACCTTTTGGTCTTAGTGTCACTGATGAGGAATGATTTTCCGAAATGTGCACATATGGCACATCAAAATTAGCAGGTATTTGTTTTAAAAAGTGATAGTCAAATGTTGATATATTTCCATTTTACTCTATCATCCTGGAGTTTACCATGCTGATGTAAAATAAATAAACATGACCGATTTGAAAAAGCTTTTACTTTACTCAATCAATTTCTTGTCACAAGAATCACCTGTTTTACTCAACCAATTTATTTTTTCACATGAGTAAGATGCACAATCTTCACACAGTAAAATTTAAAATTTCTGTCAATTGTTAATTTATTTAATGTGTATCTGTTAACAATTAAGTATTTGTTCTTACCTAGTCATTTTCTGATATGTTTCCTAATTTTTGTGCCTATAAAGAATCTCATTCCGTTATGGTACTTTTACTATCAAAAAGTATTTAAATGACTAGATGGTAATGTGAGTTTCTTTGTTCGTATGGCAGATTTGAGTTGAAATTGCGTTTTAAACCAAACTTATAATTTTAGGATTATCTGGTCAGAAATTTGAGGAAGTTGTAAAAGGACACCCAGAGCCTGTATGTGTTGCCACACCAACACCTGGAGCTGAACAGGTAAACAATTGTCTAAGGTTAAATATTTTTGTCACTCAAAATTGAGTTACATAATCGGACATTGTATCAGATAAATTAAAAGTATTAATACTTTTAATGATCAACATGCTTCGTGACAGTCTAAAACAGTTTTTTATCCTCTGGTGTCCAGATTAATAGGTCTGGACACCTGGTTTCTGGAGGCTTCAGATTAACTCAGATAGACTGTTGTACCGCATGTTTATCAAGGTTGATTGATATTATTTGGTTTTAATTGGATCAAGCATAGCTTACTTATATTGAGATGTCAATAGCTACGGTTAAATTGTCAGAAACTTAGACATTTTCAGTGCAATTGGGCCAATGTGCAGGGAGGATCTTTATTGTGACACACCTGTTGTGACACGGGGCATCGGTTTTTAAGGTCTCCTCCGAAGGATCTAGTGACTCATTTTCAATGCCGAGTGCTTAGCAAAAGAACAGTCACTACCCATTTTCAAGTCTGGGTCAAACCTGACTAGCGTCTGAACCTTGACCTCTCACATACAAAACAAGCACTCTACCATCTGAGCTACCGTAGTGGTTTCTCTTTAAAGTTTCTGAAAGGGAAAAATCAAGTTATATACATCAGGAACAGCCTGACAGTTGTTGACCCAATTTATAATTTTTGACCCAATCTTGTTAAACTAGTTGTATAGTTCGAGAAAATATAGTGAAAATAGTTAACTAGTGAGGTTTTATTGGATCATTAAACTGGTATTTGTGTTATATATTTACATTAGCTTTTGGATCTCAGTCCTTGTTTGTATAGGATAAAATACTCCAAACACACAGAATTGTTAGAAAATTTGTCAGATTGCTTGATAAATGTCAGTATTTTTAGGGTACTCTTTCTTTTCTGCCAACATTCAAAATAAATCATGGATGTACAGGAACTTGGAAATAAAACACAGTAACACTTATCCATTCTCCAATCCAGAATCAATATGGTTTAACACACACACACACACACACACACACACACATATATTTACTTATATAAACTTGTGTTTATATATATATATAGATTTATACAGACTTATGTGAAAGATATGAAAGTTTGGAGAAACAGATTGTATCCCAATAATGGATTTACTAGTAGAGATTAAAGGAAAAAAACGTCATGGTCATTCCAGGTTTATATAATCTGGATTTCGTTAGTGCATAAGTATAAGTATAAGAAAATTCACAGGAGAATTTACAAAACTGTGTTTAGATGTAAGTAATTAAAGTAATTAAATATCTTTATAAAATTCTGATTTTAATTAATAGATTCTTTAAGGTACTTAACATGATAAAATTGTAAATTGATTAGTAAATAATAATTAAAAGTTATCATTATGAAATTGTGATATTATAATTAAGTTGCTGTCTTCATGGAATTGTGATATTAATTAGTAAATTATAATTAGTAAGCTATCTTCATAGAATTTTGATTCTTATTATATGTAGTTAACAATTACCAAATTAAAAAAAATTAGTTACATCTGTTATAAGTTGAATTAATATGACAAATTTTCTTGTTATGGAGTACTGGTAATGGTTATCAATCAATTATTTATATCTATGATTTATATTGCTATATATTAATTTATAAGATTTGTATAAATGTACTTAATAATTATATAAAAATCAATTACCACACCTTTATGTCCCAAGGGAGACAAGTAATAAAGCATTTCCCTCTGGAAGGCATTAACCTCTTGCATGTCATATTTTTGTAGCCTTTATTCAGGTACCCCCAAGGTCGTTTCTTTTTTTTTTCATTTTTATCGAAGAATTACATATTTTATCATTGAAAAGAGTACTGTCATGTATTTTATTTAAGGTGGAAGATGTTCTTAAGAAAAAATATTATAGTTTGTATGTTACTCATGTTACTCAATAGTAGTACAAGTAATTAAACATGAAATATTGTTTTTGATCTTTGATATGTCTGAGTTTCTATGTAGTCTGTATATAATCTCTGAAAAAAATCAGTGGTGACCACTACCCGTTTTAAGGATGTTGTCATATTCCTGGTATCTCCATTTGTTTTAGTATTCACAATTTGTTTAAGTTTACAATACAACATGTTTAAAAATGTTATTGGATTTTTTAAAATGTTTGTTTTAATATCATATATTGCGGTAGAAACGCTCATTGACGTTGTTAAACTATCGATGTGATATACTTTAAGTAGATGCTTTCAAGTATTATTACACATGATATTGTTGAACAGAGAATATGTATACACGTATGTATATCGCAAACGTTACAATATTCCAGCCATTTGATTGGTTAAAAGTTCAGTTCATTTTCCAGTTTATCAAATGGTGTAAATATTTTTGCAATCATTTATTAACGGTCACTTTGATGGCAGCTATGGTAGTCCAACCATATTTGAATGTTTTAAGAATTAAAATTAAGTTTGTTTTTCTAATATACCATATGACATGATACGTTTTTGTTATTGTTCAAGATAATATGTATAGTCACACTTGTGGCAGTTTAGGTTATTCAAACCATTTTATTGGTTAAGAAATTTAGTTTTTTTCCGGTATCCAAATGACATATAATGTTTGCGTCATTGTTCAAGATAATATGAATACACTGAACACGCTGGTGGCAGCTTAAATCATTCTTACCATTTTATTGGTTAAGAAATTCAGTTTGTTTTCGTGTATCCAAATGACATATAACAATTTTGTTATTGTAAGAGATAATTTAGATGTTTACATTGAAGGCTAGTTTGGTAGTAAATGTATAATTTTTTTTTTTTGCAGATTCACAAAAATTCAGTTATATAAAATTGATATATTAAACATTTATAGACCATATGTTACACAGATGTTAAATACATGTATATCTAAAAATTTAAGATTTAAGAAAATAATGAATCTGATAGTTGATGAGATAATAAATTACTGTCATCTCCTTAATCAAATTATTAATTATTTGAGACATGTAATTTCATAATATTGCTGTTTTGTAAATGTTTGGAATTATAATGAGGAGACAAATATATTCTGTAGAATTGTCGTTTTATAGCAGTATTTCCCTTATCCTTTTGTATCAGTATTTGTATTGTCAACAGTATTTGTTTTGTTACTAAACTGATAAAACGTTATCAGAGCATCTTTTGTGAGCAAAAGTCTTTTTAGAAGTGGCAATTTTTTTTAGCAATTTACTAGTGATCACATTCTGTGATCTGATTGGTAAGAAATACAGGTGGAAAACAGAAAAATATAGATAAATGAAAGAGACTATAGCTAAACTGGTGGCGGATACAGACAGACAACCAGATTAATATGACTAATGATCTTAACCTGGCATGAGACTGCTTTGTATGTAATAACCGTTGATGTTCAGTGATTATTTTTATTTAACAAGACTAAAACATTTTCTTGAAATTTTTTAAGACTAAACTTGCTTACATATGAAGTAAAAAAAGTAAAGTGTATACCATATTCAATTCCATTATCTTTGACATGATTGGTGTGTCAATGTCAAATTTTAAGATTAGTTTTGTTAACAGCTGTTAATGGGTCAGATGTACAATTCAGTTTTAGTATGAAACCATTGTTGGAACTTCTTGTTTTGTACATATATTATTTAAGTTTCTGTTGACATTTTCCTAAGAACTATTTAGGGCTTCAGTGGTTCAATGAATGAATTGATGAATGGTCTAAAGCTTGTACTTTCAAACTTCAAAGTTCCAAATTTACTCAGGTCAGAACTTAGTGTAAGAAAGTTTATCAGTTTATTTACCAAAGTCAATTTGTTTTCTCAGGGCACTCCTATTTCCTTCAGCATTCAAGAATTGGCCATCTTGATATAAGTGAAAGACTCTTCACTTGGCCATAAAATCCTTTTTCTCTACTCTGACATATTGTCCCATAAAAACAATGTTAAATATTTTGTACAAAGTTTCCCAAGAGGTTTTATTTTCAAATTGGAGATCTGTTTTCAATGACATTTTCTGACAACCCCTGTGCTGTTCATGTCAGTTTTTTTTTTAATGAAAAAAACCTGCAGTCAAATACAATACTCTCCTAACAGGTCGTCTTTAATAAGACTCTTCGGTTATGTGTCCCATCATTTCTACATCTTTTTGGGAGAAAAATTGTGTTCTCAGTACATTCAGTACTTTGCTTTGCTTTTTCCTTGTGGACATAAAGATTTAAGAGCTTTGTTAGTATTTTCATTACTCAAGAGCAATATTGCCGGTATGTAAATATTTATTTTAATTATTTGTTTTATTTGAATTAGTTGATTCTATATATACATGTATAATTTACCGTCAAATTCAGTTGTGTCAATTTTTTTCAGGTATATTATGTATTTAGTATATTATTAAATTATTATTTTATAATTTGTTCTGTTTAGTTTTTAAAATTCAAACAAAAAGAGGTGAAAGAGTTTTAAAACAATTTTATAAAGATTGACTTTAAATAGAATGATGTAAGTTAAGATACATAATAATTTATTTTTATACGTTTTAAGATAAAATTGGCTTTATGTTAATAAATTAACAGATTGAAGTAAAGTGGTTTTAAGCCACATTTAAATTCTTTTAGCTATATCAAGGCAATCACCTCTTAGATGGATGAAGGGACCTCGGTGGCCGAGTGGTCTAGAGCGCGCGCTTACGGGTCACAGCGCCTCTCACCGCCTGGGTTCGAATACCACTCGGGACAGATCCTAGTGTGAGAAAATTTGCCAGTTCGCTTGCCGAAGGTGGTTTTTCCGGGCACTCCTGTTTCTTCCACCATCCCAGAACTGACCGCCTCGAAATAAGTGAAAGATTCTTGACTGGGGCGTAAAATACCATTACTGCACTCCACTCTTAGATGGTTGAACAACTACAGTAGCTCAGTCGGTTCAGTGCTTGATTCATATGTGAGAGTCGGGGTTGGAACGCTGCTGGGACTTACCAAGACTTGAAAGTTGGTAGTGACTGTTCTTTCGCCAAGCTATTGTCATTTAGAAATAAAAGTCAGTAGGTTCTTTCTGGCAGACCTTCAAAACCAATTCCGTATCAAGTATAAGCAGGCATGTCTCGCATAAAAACCCTCCCTGCACATTGTCCTAAGTGCAGTGCAAAGATAAAACTACCGCTACTTCAATATATAGCTGCTGACGTCTCGATATGAGTAAAACATTCTTGACTCGGACATAAAACTACATTAAATAATTAATCAATCATTTTTTAAAGGTTTTAAAGGAGACTTTCAGCAATGAACTGACAAACTTTCTCACACTAGGATTGACAGATTGGATTTTTGAGCAGGCCTTCATACGTTTGGAATATATTTAACATTATGAAATTGTAATAGGCTGTTTTCCCAATGCTGTATACTTTGGCAATATTTGCTGTATGTAAATAAATGTTTGTGATTTTGGTTGTTACAGGGTGGTTGATTGATTATATAGTTGTTTAATGTCATACACTTTTACTTTCGTTATATGAGCAAAGTTTATCTATCTCGTAGGATTAATATATAACAAATACTTGCTAAATTTTGATGTGCCATATGTGCACATTTCAGAACATCATTCCTCATTAGTGACACTAGAAGCCGTAAAGTTTGATAGATAAAAACATAAGCCAATTAGTTAAAAAATAATGAATCTAAAGTTCCAAAATCATGTGAATGCAAATCCAGCTAAGAAATGCTTTGCATGAGGGAACAGACCTTAGTTTCAAATAAATTTGAAAAATTAAAACGGCTGAAAATTTTGCTAAATGGTATATATTTTCTGACATTACATAGTACTGCCTACTGAGACTTAATCTAAGACTTACTTTGTGTATGCTTGAGATGTGTTTGTTTTATGGTCTGCCATGTACTAGCACGGACTTGTCACAGAGGTGACTTGACTTTAATATGCTAGCCCACAGAGTAAACTGAGGACAATCGTATCACTTTTCCATTCAAATACTGTGATTAAATAAGCCTACATAAAGTACTTAGTTTTAGAATTGTTGATGAAACTAGACTGCCCAGAAAAAACTAGGATATCAAATATTAATTTACATGTTCCGTACATTGCTCTCTGTAGCTGGTGGCATCTTGGTATAAGAGAAAAGTTGACAAGAACCTAAAACGCAATTCCTTCAGTTACATGATCTATGTATAACTATCAATTTTAATTGCAAGCATGATATTGCTATAAATAAAATAACTTGAGTGAAACAAAAAACTTGTTGTTTTTGTTGTAATGTTGTTTAATGTCACATTAGCAATTTTTTCAACTTTTTGCAATAAGAGCATGGTTATTAATCTCCATTGATTACTCAAAGAACAAGTTTATTTATGGGTTTAATGTGCAAATGTGTAATATGGCCTGTCTTGTACTAGAGGGTACTCCGGGTGACTTTTGGCATGGTGCTAGCCCAACGGGTCAGTATGCCACAATCAAGCATACGACAAATGAGAGTGTGTATTGTGGCCTGTTATGTAAAAGCATGCTTTCAGGATGACTTTTTGGTAAGGTGCTAAGTCACTGAGTTAGTATGCCACATACAAGCATATCCTAGTCAATTTCCTGGCACTGGGTAAACTGTTGATAATCATCATTGCTATTTTAACACTTTTTCTCAAGAAAATCAATGTTATTTCCACTTAAATGTATATTGTAATGTTGCTGTAATTTTCCTTAAAAACTGGCCCCAATTTCCAAGGTATCCCCTCAAATAGATTGACCCCAACATTTATTGTCTTGAATCCAAGGGACCAGGACCCTAAACTAAAATGCAGTACCAACAGTTTATATATATATATATATATATATATATATATATATATATATATATATATATATATATATATATATATATATAAAGCAATCAAATAAAAAACGGAAATGAACAAATTTTTATTTATTTGAATTATTTCACTCAATAATATACATATTTTTATTGATATATTTTTTGTTTATTATTATATAATTACCCTGTTAACAACAATAAGATCATATTCTAAATAATTTATATTTTACATACTAATTATACAATTTATATTTCACAAACATTCAAATTTATTCATACATGTTAATTACCAGTCAAAACCATTACACCATGGTAAATGACTAATCAAATGGCATATGAAAACCTCTTGCAGCCTACTGAATGACCAATCAAAATGTTTTGTTTATGTAATTGCCAAACAAAAAAGTTTGACCATATTAAATGATCATCTTGACCAATCAAATTCCTTGTTATTGATAAATGAGCATAACAATTAATTGTACATGTTAAATAACCAATCCAAATCCATGGCACATTTTCAATAACTAATAAAATCCTACAAAATATAAAATGATATGAATTCACCAATTAATTATGAAGTATCTGTCATGTTTCTGGCAATGTCATTAAATCATGTTTTGAGTACCAATCCCGGGTATGACCCACAACCTTTGTAAAGAAACCCTGGATCCGAGTAACAAAAAGTAGTCAAGTGTAGACGAGTGTTCTAGCTGCTTATGGATCAAAGTGCCTCTCACTGCATAATTCACCAGCTTAGAGATTATTGACAGTGTCTCTCTCTACTTAACTCCTTGCTTAAGGATTAATGACAGTGCCTCTCTCTGTCTTACTTCCCTGCCTAGAGATTACCAAGTGCCTCTCACTGCACACCTCCCAAATTAGGGATTACAGCAAGTGCCTTTCTCTGCCTAACTCCCTTGCTTAAAAATTACTCACAGTGCCCCTCAATGCACACCTCCCCAATTAGGGATTACTGTCAGTACCTTTCTCTGCCTAACTCCCCTGCTTGAGGATTACAGACAGTGTCCCTTACTGCATACCTCCCAAATTAGGTATAACTACCAGTGCCTCTCTGCCTAACTCCCCTGCTTGAGGATTACTGACAGTGCCCCTTACTGCACACCTCCCCAATTAGGTATAACTGCCAGTACCTTTCTCTGCCTAACTCCCCTGAATGAGGATTACTGACAGTGTCCCTTACTGCACACCTCCCCAATTAGGTATAACTGCCAGTACCTTTCTCTGCCTAACTCCCCTGATTGAGGATTACTGACAGTGTCCCTTACTGCATACCTCCCCAATTAGGTATAACTGCAAGTACCTTTCTCTGCCTAACTCCCCTGCTTGAGGATTACTGACAGTGTCCCTTACTGCATACCTCCCAAATTAGGTATAACTGCATGTGCCTCTCTGCCTAACTTCACGGTCTAGGATTACTAGCAGTGCCTATCACTGTATACCTCCCCAATAAGGGATTGCTGACAGTGTATTCTCTGCCTTAACTTTTCTGCTTAAGGATTACTGACAGTGTCTTTTACTGCCAAACTCCCCTGCTTGGAGATTACTGAAACACTGCCTCTCTGACTGCCACACTACCTTGCTTAGGGATTACTAATAGTACCTCTCGTTGCTTAATTAAGTATCTTGTGACCACAATGTCTCTCACTGCCTAACCTAACTTATCAGCCTATAGTTGGCTGAAAGTGGCTTTCACTTTTCCAGATCAATCCTAATCCTAGAAAGCTAGAAACCTTGGTTATCTAAAGTTGATGATTATTGCCTTGTATTTCCTCCTTCCTCAAATAATCTGAAACTGATGAACAGTGACATAATTTTAATTTTGACTTGTAAATGGAAATAATTATTTACTATTATTTAACAACCAGTAGTGGTACTTGTTGAAATTATTGTAATTATTGATATATTATATTTATCATTAATTATGAATAACAATAATTAGGATCATCTAAGTCTGGTCCCTTAAACAAATAAATTTCAAACTAAAAATAATATCTTGTAATCCTTCACCATTTAAAATGCAAATAATATTAAAATGATATGCAAAACAATGTAACAACTCTTAATTTGCATATTAGATATGCAAATGAATGAAAGTCAAAATAAATTATAATATATTGCAAAATTTATCCTAATGATATGTAAATGATCATCATAAAAAAAACAAAAAATAAATAAAAGCAAATAAACTGCTTTGAAATGTGATATGCAAATTAACAAATTACTCTTGTGTGTCACAATGATTGTGGCACCAAATTTTGCTTACAAGTAATTTTTTAACAATATATATATATATATATATATATATATATATATATATATATATATATATATATAATTAAAATAAAATACTGAAGGTGTCACTGTGATTCTGACAGTAAATTTAATAAATGCTTTTTTTTAATTGCTCAATTACCTTTAACTGCTAGGATAAAATGCAAAAAAATGTTATATATAATTAAAATAAAATAATGTAGGTGTCCCTGTGATTCTGACAGTAAAATTGATGAATTTTTTTTTTTAAATTGCTCAATTACATGCAACTTAAACTGCTAGGATAAAACGCAAAAAAAATTTTTGGGGAAGCTTTTTAAATAATTCATCAAATTGAGATGCACTTCTAGGACTTATCTATTTAAAGACAAGATTTTGTAAGTCTCTAGAAATTGGCCAAAAAAAATCCCAAAATAAGCCCATAAACTAATAAATACATCTTTATTAATTATATGATTTTATAGAAACATGAAAGTTTTAATATTCTTGGATGGAAAATTTTCAAACAAGGCCGTGTCAAAAACAGGGATGTAGACAATAATACTGGTACTTAATATAAAAATATTGAAAGATAATTTTGCAAAAATTCAACTGAACTGTAAAAATTAATTACTCAAATAAAATTCAAATATGGCAAAATCTGCGGTCACAAACACCATGACAAACAAATGACTACTAAATTAGCACTTTATATTAATATTATTGAAAAATTTGTCTGTAAAAAATTACTACTTAAATTAATAAATAAATTTATTATTCATAATACAGAGAACAATGTAAAATTCTGCATAAATAAGTATGAAGCCTGCATTCTAATCTTACTTAAAATATTCAACAATATATAGATAACAAACATCAGATTCTTAAAATGTTACACTATATGCACTTTTAAATAATTTAATCCAATATGCCTTTCAAAAAAAAAAAAAAGAAAAGAAAAAGAAAAAAAAAGTGATATTAGGCACTATTTTAGTTTTAAAAAAATAAGTCTAACCTGTAAGTAGAATCAATGTCATATCTCTCATTGTACACACTGAAGAATTTACTAGTGACTAAATCTATCTCTAAAATTAAAGAGCTAGTTATTCAAGAATACTTTTTTGGGCAGAGAATAGTCAAAACAATATACTTTCTATACTTTTTTCTTCTTTATTGTTCTTTTCAAATTAATTATAATAAAATAAATAAATAATTTATTCATCCAAACTCTGACATTTGAAGGGGTTGGCTGGTCAATAATGCAAGATTTAAAATGAAATACACTTGAAAATTATCATGTCTGAATATATTTAGATGGGCCAAAATATAAGAAGGATTACAATACACAGAGTTAAAAAATAGATACAAAGTTGCAATGAGGTGGCAGGGTTATTGAGAAGTATCATGATATAATTAAAGTCCCTTTTAATTTTACTGAAAAGAAAAATTGAAATTTGAATCAACTGGGTTTTGAACCTATGAATTATTGCAAATGCAAATTCAAGTTCACCTTATAAATGTATATGGTTGAAGTCCATATATATGCCGGTAGTTTTATGTTTAAATGTTTCAGGTAACTATCCAAGGGGTTATGTTCCGCTTTGGTTACAGTATTTTCATTAGAATCAAAGTTTGGAGATGATAATGGTGGATTAACAAGCCAATAAGATTAAACAATTTGTTTATATCTAATTGGGAAATTTCTGTGCCATTTTGTATCATAATGGCACCTTCTGTGGAACCGTTGGTTGCCATGCAAACCAAATACAAAAATGTTTATGATAAAGAAAGTAATATAAATAAATACTTATGTAGATAGATATGTAAATAATTTTCTACACAAAAAAATAATTAATTAATTAATTAATATTTAAAAAAATTAAATAAAAATATCAAAATAAAAAAAAAAAAATAATAAAAATAAAAATTTTATTAACACTTGATGCCAGCCATATTTGTTGCTTAATTTTAGTCACTCTTTTTGGATATTTTGATGGTAAAATAAATACATTATTTGCATGGAAACACATGAACACTTTAACAGCTGATAGTTCCACAGAAGATGCAATTCTGACCGATACATAATGACATGGAATTTTCCTCATCATTGGAACACCTGAAAATTGAATTTTATGACAAAACATGCTGCTTCAAGCACTGCAAGTGTTAAACATATCTTGAAAAAAACCACACAACAATATATCAACAATATAAAATTGCTGCCAATTCAAAACAATTTCTTATAAAGTATATTTCCCAATCCTGCAAATTTCTTGTCAACATGACTTATCTCCCCTTTGCAAGTCTCCGACATAAAACACTGTCATGTGCTACTATCATTCCAAATATAGTAGTATTAATATTTTAAGAATATACAATTGCATTTTCTGTGTTTATTCCCATTTCCCCAGTAAAATATTATTTAAATTATAGGAGCACGATTGGGACTAAGTAACACCTCTTTCCAATGCCTCATTGGCTGGGGCCTTGGTGGCCGAGTGGTCTAAAGAGCGCACTTACGGATCACAGCGCCTCTCACCGCCTTGGTTCGAATCCTACTTGGGACCGATCTTAGTGTTAGAAAGTTTGTCAGTTCGCTTGCCGAAGGTGGGTGGTTTTCTCCGGGAACTTCGGTTTCCTCCACCAACCCAGAACTGACCGCCTCGAAATAAGTGAAAGAATCTTGACTGGGGCGAAAAACACCACTACTCCACTCCACTCCATGCCTCGTTGGCTCAGTGGTAGAGCATCCACTTTGAAAGCATGAGGTTGTGGGGTTTGAACCTCAGTCAGGTCATATAAAAACATTACAATTTGTGATACTGCTTTCTCTCCTGGTGCCTAAAAAAAGTTTTTCTTCACTTTATACAACTTTTTAGCATCTAATTGTGGTTACAAAATTCCAATTAGATTTTTTTACATAAAATATTAATTCTACTATTTCTAGAACTTTAGTAATTTAGACTTTCTATAAAAAAAAAACATTAAACATTAACACATGACAAGTCTGACTTGTACAATCACATTGCTTGATTTCAAATTGTAAATCACAACTTGCATTTGTTGCAGAAAATAAAATGCATTACATACAAAATTAATTTACTAAATATAAACATTAAGAAACAGCCTTGCAATGGATGTTACAATTATTGCAACATGGAGGTTACAATTTTTTTAAATATTTTTTTCAGTGCACATAAATAAAAATTAAATTCTGTAAGTATCACTTATTTGTGTGCACGTCATCTGTTGTGTGTACATGTCACATGTTTTGTAAATTGGTATATATCACTTATTTGTGTGTACATGTCATCTGTTGTGTGTACAAGTCACCTGTTTTGTGAATTGTGTAGGTGTCACCAATTTATGTGCACATGTTACCTGCTTTGTGTACATAAATGCCACCTGTTTCATTTCAAATTAAACAAAAATACATATATATAGTCAATCTTTGTACTAAGTTAGCCACATAAACCATATAGCACTTCTGTCTTTTGATATTTTGTCTTTTTCCCAAATTAAATATTTCCTTTGAATTTGAAATATTCATATTCAAATTAAAAAAACAAAAAAAAAAAAAAGCACAACATAACATAACAAAACATTATAAACATATTTTTTTTCTTTTTTGAATACTTAGTAGCTAAAAAATATGTTCACTTAATTTTTTCCCTTTAAAATAAGGATTTACTGTGAACTATGGCATATCAAACTTTATCACAATCTGTACAGAGTGATAATAAACAAAATTGTGAGGCTGTGACAACGCTGCCATCCCTTAGAATAACTTCCAATTTCTGAGTCTTTTCTATTATAAAAGTTTCCCGTGGTGATGAATTATCCTACAAACAAATCCCAACATTTTTATGTTTTGACCATTTTAAAAGTTCCTACAGGATTTTAACAACAGATATAATTGGGACATGTCTATGTCTTTCACCTCTTAAGGTAATGGTACATCCTTGGACCCAACCATTTTTATGAGGGTGAAAAGGTTAATCAGTAAACACAATTGTCCATATACTGTCCAGTACTGTACACTCTATGCATTTCTTGCATGTATTGAAATCGATGTTGTTCCGCAGATTGCATGTGTGTCGTGTGTGAAGGCGATATCATATTCAAATTATGCACAGATGTCATATGACCAGGTGTAAAATGACCCGGATTTACAGGACTTGGAGTCATGTGACCTCCAACTGTTAATGGAACAGTCTGATTTTCAATTGTCTGATTAGTGTCTCGAAAACAGTCATCTCGTGTGCAATCTGTTTTCAGAATAGGACGATGATTATCGGGAAATGCCATTGAAAACAGAGCTTCAGGATCACATACAAACTTATACACATAACGCTCACCAGCAACTTTCTGCATTATTCCTTTCTCATAATAATAACGAAGAGATCGACTTAGTTTGTCGTAATTCATAGCTGGTCGATTTTTTTGTAAGCCCCACCTACGAGCAACCTGAAATAAATAAAAAAAAAATGGATAAAGTGAAGAAAATACCTTCAAGGGTTAAGCTGTCAGCTATTGGTGGATTAACCTTTTGAACAAAACTTACTGTCTGATTCACATCTTTCGTAGCACTAGTTTTTCAAGGTTTTAGAAGATATATGAAAAGTATGTATCATGTCATGCACCATTATGTCATATGCATTTTGTTGTAATTAACTGACACCTAAATACATGCCATCTCAGCTGGAGTATAAAATGCAGAGTGTTTTAAAATTCTTACTTGGATTTATAATAATATGTGACATTATACAAAATTTTTTTTCATTTTTCTTCTGAAACCTTGAAAAGCTAGTACATGTACTACAGCAGATGTAAATCAGACAGTAGAGACAAATATGAGTAACTCTGTCAAGCTATATATATATATTTTTTTAATTTGAGAAAGATTGTAACAAAAGTTCAAGTATGATATAAAAATTTTTTGTTATTATCATTTTTTACGTTTCATTTTTCTAAGAGTAGCATGAAATATTTTTATTTTTCAACAATCCATGAGTTTTACACCCATTCCGAAAACAGGTTTGACAACCTTTAAGATTTGTTGATTTACCTCTTCTGGTTCAATGAGTTTGAACTCTAGTCCTCTCCCTGTCCATGCTATGAATGCTGCATTTGACGGGTCATCTAGTAATGCCACCAGGAACTGCCACAACTGTAATGAACCCCGTCTCTGATATGTAGGGTGTGGTCCATCTCTATGGTAACGGTCAAAATAGAAATCTCTATACAACTCCGCTTTCATTTCCATGCCTGTAAATTATACAAGTATTTAAAAAATAAATGTTCTGATTACCTCATTTGGATATAGGAAGAAATGTGACCAGTGGTCATTGGGCTGTTGAGTACCTTTAAAACCACCTTTTTGGGTCTGACATGTGAAATCATAAATTCACATAAGTTATTTCCTTTAAAAATGTATAAAAAAAGTCTAACCATTTTTAGTTTGATAATTATTGTAAAATTAAAAATCCATTTGGGTAAATTCCCTGATAAGTATGTAATTTTTCATAACAATTTCAAACAGAATTGTTATAAAAATGTTTTTAAAAAATAATAATGAATAATAAAAAAGAAAGAAAAGAAAGAAAAAAATAAAAGTAATGATAAATGTCTCAGTGACTTAATCAAACAGGAAATGAAATGTAAATGTTAACTTCAAAATAAACATGAAAAGTTGTGTAGGTTGTTTGAAAGAGTTATTCCCCTTTACATATGCATTTCCTACTGGTTTAGCAGAAGTGGAGATGTGTAGCAGTGTTTTACTCGGCCCCAGTCATGATGATTCTTTTACATATATATCATGGCAGTTAATTCTGATCACTTCAGTAGAGAAAACCAGAGTACATGAAGGAAGCCATCATCTTTCTCACACATGGATCTGCTTGAGTCCTATTAACATCTAGGCTTTGAAAGATACTATAATACCTGATCACATTCTTTAGGCCACTTTACCACTGAGCTTCCCCCCTCTCCCCCAAATCTCTCAGAAGAAAAGTTTCAGTAATGGGTTTGGTCCACAACACAGAATAAAGCAAATAGAAATTTTCTATTATGTTGACAAACTGTTCAAATGTATATACTGTCATCCATAAATTATTATCAAACCTGTTAAGTCATGCACATTGCAAGTGTGTCACATGCATTTTTGATGTAAATCATGGTCACATGCTAAGCTTTTACAAACACATGTCAAACAATCTAGATAATCAAATCGGACAACATAGTTCCATCATTGTAAGTCTTCAGTGGCCAGTACAAAACTCATATGGATACTAATATTACATACCGATTGCTGGAAAATTCTGATTTCTTTTTTTTATTATTATCATTACTATTATAATTATTATTATTATTATTCTTTTTTTTTGTTTCTCTCTAAAAAATTGTGTAGTTCTATTATGAATATATGAAAATTGTAGGAAAATACATGATTATACATTATTATTATACCTCACGAAAATTCTTATATTATTATTGGTCAATTTCTAATCATGTGGTATGAAACAATTCACAATGTTTGAAGCAGCAGTCAACATTGACATGGAATATTGCATGTCACCGCTAGGCATGGAAACTTAAGCATGTCCATCACAGAAACTACCGAGTAATCCTACTTAAGATTACATAGGCTATAGACCATGAACTCCCACAGTTCTTTATCAGATGCAATTTTATGCAATTTAAACAGGCTTTGTCAAAATAAAAGGTTAAAGAAATAGCTTTTTGTTTGGCATAATAAAGTAAATAGTGCCCTTAATTGAGGGAAATATGTAAGATTGTCTCCCTGAGGGAACATTATCTCCCAAGCCAACAGGACACCCACCCCATCTATTATCCAGTTGAGTATTCTTCAGGTTTTCAACCTTGAGGTTATGTATTATACATGTTTATATGTGGTATTATTGTAGTCTGAAAATCTTCACAAAGTAAAATTTTCAAAAAACATCATTTTGCTAAATCTGGGTGCTTTTCAGTTAATATATTTTTTTTCTTGAAAAATATTTTTCCCCTTTTTATTTAAAAATAAAAAAAAAATGCATATTTTTACAAAGTAAAATTTTGAAAAACATCACTTTGCTAAAGCTGGATACTTTTCAGTTAATTTTTTTCTTGAAAAATATTTTTCCCCTTTTTATTTTAAATTGAAAAAAAATTGCAAGAACATATTTTTACAAGAAAAAGACTTCATTGCACATTATACTGTAAAATTTCTATCATCATTTTAGGGTATCACTTTCAAATATTGTTATAAGCCTATGACTGGTATTTGAATTGATAATTAAAAACTATAATTACAATAAATTATAAAGCTTATAAAGTTTCGACAAAAATTTTTTTTAGTTATTTATTGGTAACAGTGTGTACCAATTTGAAGAGCTGCTTTGAAAATTCTAGATAAAAGTTGGTTTTTTTTTTCATACGCATCTTAAGTCGGAAAAAATTATCACTTACATTTGAATAACTTACTTGAAATGCGTATTCCGATGACTTTTGGCTACCATGCTATTTTTTAGAACTAAAATGCTTAAATAATATTGGCTACTTATTGTTTATTTTCAAACTAAATTGCATAAAAACAATTGGATACCAACTGTTTTTTTTTCAAACCAAAATGCTCATCAATAAATAATATTTGACCACCCATAGATTATTCTCAAACCAAAGTGCATAAATAATATTAGGCTACCCATTGTTTATTTACAAACCAAATTGTTAAAATAATATTAGACCTGTGATCATTGTTTATTCTCAAACCAAAATGATTAAATAATATTTGACCATAGACCTTTATGCTGTCTATTTCAAACCAAAATGATTTGAATGATGTTTGATCACTATACTATTTAACTGAAACCAAAATATTAGAATAAATTTGAGTACCAAGCTGTTTTTTTAAAATCTCTTTGCTAGCATGATGTTTGGCCGCCATGTTTTTTCCTTCTATGTTGTTTGTTTTAAATTGTACTACTGCTTGAATTGTTTATGTGTCAAACCAGTCCATATAAACACCATTTTATTTCTGTCATCACACATTGAAAAAAATAATCGTAGAAAAAATAATCGCAAGAAAAAGATTATAATTGTCATGTTTCAATTGACATGAAAAGGTTTCATTTGATTGGTTTAATCTCTAGATGACACTTCAATCCCATAATACATCTGTGTAATAACGAATCAGAAGACTGTCAAATTGTGAATATGACAGACTTAGTCATAAGTTCTATGTTTTCCTTTGTCTAAATAACAATTTGAACAAAATCAACCAGTGTCCAAATCTCACATTTTCTAAATTGCCTTTTTAGCTCTGTTTGTCTCTAAATCCTGTCAAGGACATATTAATGGTACCAATATTTGACATTTGTTGATAGTACCCTGTTGTATATGTTGTCAAACATGTGGCTTCCTCTACTAAAACTTTATCATCAAGTATTTAAATTATTTTATATCGAGTGGAGTAAGGTGAAAGCCATGTGGATTAACTCCCCAATCAAGATTTATTCACTTCTATTGAGGCAGTCTGTTTTGGGAATAGGGAGGAAACTTAAGTGCCTAGAGAAAACCAAAAACCATGAACAAACAATAATGACAAATATTCAACCCGTTTCAAACTTTTTAGGTAAAGATATGCCTAACTGGGATATAAACCCAAACAGCGAGAAAAACTTTGATATACAAGCCAACAGTCTTTAATGGTACCAATATTTGACATTTTGTTGATAGTACCAAGTTGTATATGTTGTCAAACTTGTGGCTTCCTCTACTAAAACTTTATTATCAAGTATTCAAATTATTTGATATTGAGTCGAGTAAGGTGAAAATCTTTGGATTTAATCCCCAATCAAGATTTATTCACTTCTATTGAGGCAGTCTGTTTTGGGATGGGGAAGAGAAAAACCTGAGTGCCTAGAGAAACCCAAAAACCATGAACAAAAAAAAATTTAGAAAACAACAATAACTATGATAAAATCAAATATAAAAAAAAAATAAATAAAAATAAAAAAAAGAAAAGAAAAAAAAAAACAAATTCAACCTTTTTATACTTTTTTTAAAATTAGAATATGCCTAACTTGAAAATAAACCCAAACAGTGAGGAAAAACTAAGATATACAAACCAACACTATAGACCACTCGACCAAGAATCCCCTTTATTGTACATTGTATTTTTGAAAAATTCCATGGTTTCTGTTTCTATACAGATCTTTTCTGTAATACAATGATTAAAAGTGAGAAAGCCAGTGAAAGAGAAGTTGTTCTCCAGAAAATAAAATCTGACTCAAGTCTGACTCAGGTGAGAACTGATCCCAGTCCTCTAGGACCTTCACTGTGGTAATTTTAGAAGAAAGGAATGAGGCAAGAGTTGGATGTCAGCATTGGACCATCAGCAATATACAGGCAAGCATTCTACAAATTCAGCCACACAGAGATATATTTAGCTTGACACATGGTATCAGATGTGTAGAAAAAAAAAATCTTACTCAAATTGCCTCCGGAGAAAATAAAATCTGACTCAGGTGGGAACTGATCCCAGTCCTCTAGCACCTTCACTGTGGTAATTTTAAGAACAACTTAAACACAGAAGAAAGGAATGAGACAAGAGTTGGATGTCGGCATTGGACCATCGGCAATATTCAGGCAAGCATTCTACAAATTCAGCCACAGATATCTTTAGCTTGACACATGGTACCAGATGTGTAAAAAATCTTTTTCAAATTGCCTCTGGAGACTTTGAAGTTAAAAAATTGCCAGTCCTGAATGAGTGACCTCTTTTATAAAAAAAGACACAATAAAAAGATGGAAAAAAACAATGGGTAAGAGATTTAAAATTTTTATACTTGTCCCGATATTAAAGCAACCAATAAATCAATTAATTAACTTGAAAAAAATCTTTTTGGAAATTTTTAAAATTTATTAATGATTATAGCTTGGCATCAAAATCTTTTTAAATGATTTAGAAAAATAACAACAAACAAACAACTTTGAAACAAACAAATAAATAAATAAATAAATTTAAGTTTTAAAGATTAATGCAAGTAGAAAATCTTTAGAAATATTTAAATTCTCCAAGAAATTGCTTTAAATGCCATTTTCATTTAATTTTCAAAGTTCAAAATTTTATTGATCCATATTGATCTAGCTGAATTTTAAACCCAAAATAATTCATATTTTATAATTTATATGTTGAAATTTCATTATTATAAAACTATAAAATAAAATAAACAATAAAACTCTTATTCTAAATTTTTTTCCCATTATAAATATATTACTCATTAAAATTATATTATAATTTTTTATCATTATCATTATTGTTAATTATTATTATTAATTCTGTTAAAGAATATTTTTATGAACCAAACATAAAGTTTCCAATTCTTTTTCTTCAAGGTGACATCTGATCTCCCATTGTGCCAGCAGAGGCCACTAACTAAATATCAGAAAGAAACACAATCCTATTCATTAAAAACACTCTTCGCACTAATGAGATAAAAAAGTTGTTGTGTGGTCATGTGATCTTGAACAAAAACTTTTCCCATGATACATCAGCAATCACAAATCTGGTGCTGAATTCAGTTAGATAATTTGTGCATTTTTCTGGTTTTTGAAGGATAATTGTTAGAGAGCAAAAGAACCATATGGTGCTACAGTATGAAATAAATGTGTGTACTATGTCATGGTATTCCCACCGGAGTTTGCGGATAAAGTCGCCATTCATCAGTCTGATCATACCTGGCTTGTCGTGTTTTATTTCTTTGTATTTAAAAGCTTATTAAATTATCATCCTCTAAGCACATTATATTCTTGTTGTTCGAAACAACAAAGATTACTCTCAATTCATTTCACGAGTTCTTATAAAAAAAAAACAAACATATTTATGTCTTTATTTATTTTATTCATTGTTATTGAAAATAAAGATATATTTATTTCTTAATTAATTTCATCTACCGTTATAAAAAAATAAACTGATCTCTCAATCTATTTCATTCCTTGTTATAAAAACCAGTATGTCTCATAATTCATGTTATTTGTTGTGATTAAAAAAAACAAGTATTTATGCGTTTATTTATTCCAACTGCCATTACAAAAACAGATATATACATGTATATGCATATATATTTATCTGTTAATAATTAATTTTATCATCTGTTATGAAAAACTGATTATATTTATGTTTTAATCAATTTTATCTACTGTTATAAATATCCAATATATTTATCTTAATTCATTTCAACAATTGCCAAAAAAAAAATTATGTATTCATAAATTTTAACTATCATTATAAAAGTACATGTATATATTTATCTATAATAATTGATTAAATCTGTTGCTATAAAAATATATATTTATCTCTTAATAATCCATTTCATTTGTTGTTTTTAAAAATCCAAAATATTTATCTCTCAAATAATTTCATCTTTCATTATATAAAATTATATATATATATATCTTAATAATTAATTTCATCTTTTGTTATAAAATTTAATACACTTATATATGTATATCTTTTAATTCATTTATTTCACTTATATGGTTCAAAATTACTTTTTGATAAATCAAATTTTGAGATGTCTTAATTCATTTCACACATTTAGTTCTGATAAGCACACTAATACTGAGTAAGACATGACCTCAGAGGTCATGTGATCTAAACTGGAGTAAACTATCAACTTCTGGCAAGCAAACTAACATACAGTATGATCAGCTGGATTTGGATTCAAAATCTAGACAATCAGAGTTGCGGTGATCTGAGTGTATACTTCAGACCGTTTGGCCACTAAATCCACTGGAGAGGCAAGGATGTATACTATAATATATATATATATATATATATATATATATATATATATATATATATATATATATATATATATATATATTGTTGCTAAGAATTGCACTTGGTATCTGCCACTGCGACTTAGAACAAATGAAAGAAATAAGAAAACACAGGAAGATAAATGCCACAAATTTGGATCACAATTACTAACTAATTCATATCTTAACTGAAATGTACAACACAAACACAAACACTTTTCATAAAATAATACGGCAATTTTCTAAGATATGTCATTCTGAATTCTTGTGTTTTTTTAAATGTCAGCAGAGCGCACGCACAATAGAACACAAACACACACTCTTTTCATACAAAAATATGGCAATTTCTAAGACATGACATCATCTTGAAGTGTTTTGATTTTTGGAATGGCAGCTAGTCTTACACACAAATGGGGACACAAATGCACATTTCTTCTCAAAATAGAATGGTTATTTTTAAGATATATCATCATATTGAAAAATTGTGATTTTTGAAATGTCAGCTTGGCTCACACACAACTGAAAACTAACACACATTTCTCATACAAAAGTATCGCAATTTCTAAGATATGACATCATCTTTATGTGATTTTTAAAATGTCAGCAGGGCTCAAATACAACTGAACACAAAACACACACACATTTATCATACAAAAATATCACAATTTCTAAGATATGGCATCATCTTTATGTGATTTTTAAAATGTCAGCAGGGCTCACATACAACTGAACACAAAACACACACACATTTATCATACAAAAATATCACAATTTCTAAGATATGGCATCATCTTTATGTGATTTTTAAAATGTCAGCAGGGCTCACATACAACTGAACACAAAACACACACACATTTATCATACAAAAATATCACAATTTCTAAGATATGGCATCATCTTGAACAATGTTGTGATTTTTTAATTGTCAGCAGCACTCACATACAACTGAACACAAACACACACACATTTATCATACAAAAATATCACAATTTCAAAGAATATGACATCATCTTGAATGATTGTGAATTTTGAAATGTCAGCTAAGTTCACACACAAATGAAACACTAACACAAACTTCTCAAAAAATTAAATGACAATTTTCAAGATACATGTACACATGTATATCAATAATCATATTGAAACATTGTGATTTTTGAAATTTCATCTAGGCTAACACACAACTAAACACTAACAAATACATTTCTCATACAAAAATTTCTAAGATATGGCATCAACTTGAACAATGTTGTGATTTTTGAAATGTCAGCAGGGCTCAAACACAACAGGGGACCCAAATGCACTCTTCTCAAAAAATAAAATGACTTTTTTCAAGATATATCATCATTTTAAAAAAATTGTGATTTTTGAAATGTCAGCTAGACTCATACAGAACTAAACACTTACACACATTCCTCATACAAAAACATAGCAATTTCCAAGACATGACATCAACTTGAACAATGTTGTGATTTTTAAAATGTCAGCAGGACTCACACACAACTGAACACAAACACACATACATTTATTATACACAAATATTGCAATTTCAAAGAATATGACAACATTTTGAAGGATTGTGATTTTTGAAATGTCAGCTAGGTTCACACACAAATAAAACACGCACACACACACACACACACACACACACACACACACACACTTTTCATAAAATAAAATGAAGATTTTCAAGACTGGTCATCATTACTTCAACAATGGTGGGATTTTTGAATGCAAGTTAGTCTGATACAAAATTTCTATACGAGGTCATTAGCCTCAAGCACTTACACACAAAAATACACACTTCTCAGATAATATGGTGATGTAGTGAGTTTACTACTTTTAAACTGTTCTACCAACATCTCTTTTTATAATAAATAACTAATAGCCTCCAGATAAGCTATCTGCCAATTACATCATTGTTCCATTAGTGTGCGAAGCACCTGCAATTCGCTCGTCATTTTTATGCATGAATCAATTCCCTAGAATCCCGATCAAGTTGTATAAATTATTCATAATAACTGAAAACTAGAAGACAATTATGTCATTATGGGCAATCAGTATACTGTAATAACATCGTATCTTTATTCTCCGAGAATCTAACTCCATATCTCAATTCTCCAAGAATCAGGGTTAAAATAATTTGTAGTGTAACTGCCTGATATCAAAACTCGACAAGACCAATTAGGACTACTTCAACGAAATGGCTACATCAATACCCCAGCATAACAATACAATTAGAACCACTTTACTTTTGACCTTGACCTTCACATAGAAAAAAAAAACCGTCGACATCTAGAAGACAAGAAATAAAATTTGAAAACTAGAAAAAAATTTATATTTTGTTGGAAATCGCCATAAATAGATTAAAAAAAAGAATAGGAAAAAATTTTGGCAACCAGATGATATTTTTCATGGTAGAAATGGTCTTTATTAATAGTTAAACAAAGAACTGACAAATGGGATAAACCAGCATATCTTATAATCAATATTCCATATTTTTACATTGTGTAGAACATTTTGGAAATTGTTTACATTTGCAGATTTCCAGAAATAACACCATTTTGTTTAGGAAATTGTTAACTAATGTGTTTCCAAAGCAACTGACAATAACAGTTTTGCACAAACATTTTTGGGAAATCAAAGAACCAAAGAATATAAAATATCTTGTTTTAAAAAAAAAAATTGAAAATGTGTTGACAGTATATATTGCAAGTTATTGTTGCCTAAAATTTAAAACATTTTATTAAAGATCCTTAATTAAACATCCAACCAGAAATTTTTAATGATAAAATTAATTCAAAATTATGCAAAACTACATCTTAAAACATAAAATTTTATATTTTTGCAAGAAAAAGGCTTTGACGATAAATTGAGTGGATGACATGATGAAAAACTAAAAAGAAATTAGCACATGTACTTCAAAATTCTGTAGCAATATTATGTAAGATAGCAAATTGTTTAGGTCATTATAACCAGGTTCCACTATAATGTGCTATATTTTAGCATCACAACCAAGCTTTTCTCTAATTTGCTCTTTAAGCCTTTACTGTATTGTACTGTGGCAATAAGTGAGGTGGCAAAGTAATTTAAGAGGCATTACAATCCAAAGAAAGCAAAGCAGAAATGAGCCTGAATTTTTTGTTAATCAGCTTATTTAACTGTGGTTTTTTTTTAATTTTCAAGACAAGACATTCAGGTTCTCTACACCTTTTCAAAATATACTCTATAAGAAGATTATAAAATTTTTAAAATTTTGACTCCAAGAAGCAAAAAAAAAATAATAATAATAATAATAATAATATTAATAAAAAATATATGATTCCATGAAACTCCCTACTCTTTTCTCAACTTTACAGAAATTATTGTTTGTCTTTATCATGCACACCGAGAAACAAGTACTGAGATTTTAGACATATCACTAATAAACGTTATTAATAGCCAGGTTGATTTTCCCTTGCTATCTTATTTTAAGAATAATCTTTTTTTTTAAAAAAAAAAAAAAATAGCCACTGAAATTATGTCAAGCAAATCCATACATAATGAGTATATAATTAAATCAATTGATTAACTTGTGGGAATGTAATTTTTTTTGTAATATCCATTAATGAAGTCGATAAACAAACGAGCTAAAAATTTACATAAAATAAATTTGCAACTTTCTTTATCATCTGAATACAAATAAATCTAGTTACAAACGCTAAACAATGGTTGATACATCATACATGTATTGATTTTAAACTAATATGCATGATAATGATGCTTGACATCATTTAAAAAAATCACAAATTCATTGGTGGTTTTTTTTTTTTTTTTTTTTTTTTTTTTTTGCAAACAAAATTTCAGGAGTTTCTGACTTGACAAAAATCTTTTGTTTTATAACACAATGATAATAAGGTCCAACAAAATATCAGGAATTTATGAACAAAATCTAGTACCAAATATTGGTCCTTTTTATAACAGACTACCACTAGCCCTGCATACAAAATCTAGTACCAAATATTGGTCCTTTTAATTTTTAACAGACTTAACTACTAGCCCTGCATACAAAAACTAGTACCAAATATTGGTCCTTTTTTAATTTATTAAGGGACTACTGTTAGACCTGCATACGAAGACCATGTCTTATTGTGTGGATTAGAATAATGGTGTTTTACACCCCAATAAAGATTATTTTATTATATTGAACAGTCAGTTCTGGTAAAGTTGAGAAAAACAGTTCCCAGAAAAAACAACGAAGTTTTGGCAAGCAACCTGAGCCCCAGTGGGTTTGATCCATTAGACAGTGACAGGAGCTGTGAATTTTAAGCGCATGCTTTCGACCATTCAGTGACAACTACTCCATGTCAACCTATAGACAATAGTAGAAAAGATGTTCTCAACAAAATATGGACACGTTTTTACTACATATGAGCAGTTTGTCTCTATTTACAGATTCAAATAGTTTCAATACTGGATTTACTTGCACAAAAATTCTATAAGCTCAACTCAATATTTCAGAGGTTTAAAAAATCTTACATTGAGTTTTTAGTCAAATTTGACATTTTCAACTTCAATTAAGTGTAGTTGAGTTTAAATGTTTTATGCTGAAGTCAAATTTCTTCCATTTATATATATTTACAATAGGAAAAGAATTTCTACATAGAACCCTGTTTGAAAATTTGTATCATAATTCATATGATCATTAGTTTTTTACATTGCATATAAATACCAAATTCTGGTTTTAATTGCTCAATTTTTAGATATCTATTTTTATTACACAAAACCATGTACTGACTTTGATATTTTCTTCATTTTTTACAGTTAAACCTATTTCAGCAAAATAGATTTAAAAAAAAAATGTTTGAAATTTTATCTATGATTGATGACCTAATTGCTATTTTCTTTCTTCTTAAAATAAGACAGAACATGAAGTGGACGGGTTTTAATATGACCGAACAGCTGTTCCATGTCTAGGCCATGTCCATCATTAAAATTTTTTGAAACACAGAAGTTAATATATTTCATTCAATGGAATTAGCAACTTAGTCCCCAAAAAGAAAAAGTATATCGTAAATACATTTGATGGTTCAAACAAGATTTTTTAAACTAGCAAATCTATTGAACTGCAAAGTTTTAAAATCTGGTTCACTACTTAATTGAACCAGCAAAAAAAATACAGTCAAGTATTAAATCAAGCATCCTCCCATTTATATTAAGGTGGTCAGTTTATAGAAGGTGGAGAAGTAGTTCCTTAATACAGGAAAAACCGGAAGTTATATTTGTATCAAAGAAAGTCCAAAAATGCGGGTTATACTGTATATTTAATCCAGTCTCTGAAGGCAAGTGATAGTAAATTAGAGGTGCATGGTCTCTAAAAATGATTGTTACATATTTTTATGAATTTTTAAAAGAATAATAATATCTTGTATCAAAACAAAATTGTACATATTCACCATCACCTTAAAAAAATGTTCCAATTAATTCAATATCACAAATAAATAAATAAATAAATAAATAAATAAATAAATAAATAAATAAATAAATAAATAAATCAATCAATCAATCAATCAATCAATCAATCAATAAATCAATCAATAAATAAATCAATCAATAAAATGAATGAATGGATGAATGAATAAATAATAAATAAATAAATAAATAAATAAATAAATAAATGAATGGAAAAATAAATAAATAAATAAAAAAATAAATAAATAAATAAATAAATAAATAAATAAATAATGTAATAAAAGAAAACACATATTCAATCAATGCCGTCTACGACTTTTAACATATTGACGTTCTACTCATGATGCTTCATTTTGCGACTTTTCAATTTCTGACATTATTTCATCAGAATTTTGATAGGATCGGATTAACGACTCAACAGTCATGAGATAGCTTTGATAAGCTCATATCGTCCAACTAAAGAACAAATTGGATTTGCGCATCGTGTCCTCGAAGGGTTTTTGATCCCCAAAGAAGCCTGCTATGATTGAAGTAATTGAATTTGATTAGTTTTTTCATGACACGAGGGGCAACTTGATTAGCTTTTCAACTGCATAAGGGACAACTCGATTAAGAAACACAATCATGCGACTGAATCTTGATACACTTTGGAAAGCGTCTTTGATTACAGTTGATTTAAAGTTAATTTGACAAGAATTGGGAGTAAAAATCAAGTCCAATCACATTTACATGGCATTGTCAGTTAACAAAATAGAAACAACTTCATGAAGAAATTGTTTGATAGAAAACATACAATTTACACCATATTGTCTGTAAGACCATTATTTCACAGAATAGGTGAAAATTTCCTATTTTATTACACCATAATTTGTCTGTTTGACCATTATTTTACAGAATAGATTGAATTTTCCATTATTTTTTTTCTATTAAATATCTCAAAAAACTGTATGATGAATAAACTATATATTTCTGCTATTTTCAATGCTATGTATTAATTTTATATAACAAAATAAATGGGTCGCTCTTTTTACCTGTCGACTACCCCTAATTTCCCCATCCGTCTGGTCTGAAGATTTTGTATGAGAATTAGACACTGACATATTTTACAGTAAAACCTTCACTGATGACCACCATTTCTTTTGTCAGATTTTGGTGTCAAAAAGCTGAGTAAAGTAATAGTTTTTTATGCCCCAGACATGATTTTTCACTTATATACAGATGGTCAGTAGAGGAAACTGGAGTGCCTGGAGAAAACAACAGCAACCTTGGCAAGCAAACTGACAGACTTTCTCCTGAAGAATCGGTCCAAGCAGGATTCAAATCTAGGTGGTGAGAGGCAATGTGATCTGTGATGCACATTAATATAAACCACTTGGCCACAGAGGGCCGGGTGGTATCAGAAAGGGGTTTGGTGATAGATTTAGGAAAGCTTTTAAAAACCATAAAAAAAGGATTTCTGGACTTTAAAAAAGTTTTGACAAACTTTAAGGCACAATAAATTATGATTTAAATGTAAATTATTTAAAAATTCTGCATTTAAAATCATTTATTTTACAAAGATACAAATGTATAGATAAACAACAAATACATCAATGAACAGGCTAAACATCCCACTGAGGGTTTGAAACGCAAGTTTGAACCCTCATTTGCATTTTTATTTATATTTATAACAGTACATATGCTCAGAACCATGATGGCCAAGTGGTTAATGCATAAACCTTTAAATTCATGGTGTTTTATAAAATAGTGTCTCATAAGACAAATTTTTTTTATATAAAAAACGAGAATTGCTAATGAAATATAAAACAATATATATTTTACCAAAAATCATAAAATTTTCCATATCATTAATATGAATGGAATATAGTAGAGTAATACTGTCCTAAGCCCTAGTCAAGATGTCACTTTCACTTATATCAAAATAATCTGTCCTGGGATGGTGCAGGAAACCAAACTATCAAAAAAAAATACCTAAAAATAACCAAAATTCACAAAGTCACAAATCAGGGCAGGATTTGAACAAGTAACTTGAGACTAAACTGTACTCAAACTCAGTAATTACTGGTGCATATGTTAGATGACTTGGCAATTGAGGCCCAGGTAGATCAAACCTGAAATTCAAAACATCAGTTAAGGCCCAGGTAGATCAAACCTAAAATTTAAACCATCATCAAAACTGGTAAAAGATAATTATTAAAATTTATTAATCAGGTCCCAGTTTCACAATGATTCACTCAACTGAGTGTACACTCAACTCAAATATTTTTCTCTTATCATTATCTAAAAAAAATTAAGTTTTGTGAGGTAATGTTTTATTTTGTTCAACAAAGCTACACTAAACAATTTAAATGTAACATTATAGTGCCACCTTGGATGTGTATGTGGCTATAAACAGTATAGGTTAAAAGCCAATAAAGATTATTGAATTGAATATATTTAATTTTAACAGTGTAATGTCTTAAAAATTGACAATAAAATATTCTCTAATTTGGTTTGAGTGTACACTCAACTGAGTAAATGATTGTGAAACTGGGGAGAGGACCCAATACATGACTGAAAGACACATAACTTAATTAAAGATACTTATGACTGTTATTACAGCTGAGACAAAAACAAATACGATTTTTTTTTTTACATACCATCAAATCTTTCCCGATGTTTTTCTCTTAACCTCTCAAAGTACATGGGATCTGCTGACTCATGACAGAAGAACCTCATTGGATTATCATATGGACAGGGATAACCTGTAATTATAAATGAATGAATGAATGAATGAATGAATGAATAAATAAATAAAATGAATGAATGAAAGAATAAATAAAATGAATGAACAAATAAACATTAAAAACATAATGAATGAATGAATGAATAAATGAATGAACAAATAAACATTAAAAACATAATGAATGAATGAATGAATGAATGAATGAATGAACATTAAAAACATAATGAATGAATGAATGAATGAATGAATGAATGAACAAATAAACATTAAAAACATAATGAATGAATGAATGAATGAATGAATGAACATTAAAAACATAATGAATGAATGAATGAATGAATGAATGAATGAACATACAAACAGACAAACTAACAATAAATAAATATTAAATAAAAAAAGAATGAATGAAGGAATGAAATTGGAATGAATGAATAAATTACTTAAACAAGAATTCCACAGAATTAAATGTCTCGTCTGGTTAGTTTTTTAATTTTAACATAAACTTTTCATTTTGACATGCCCCGCCGACGACACCAGAAAAGTAACACCTAAGTCTCGCCTTATGGCGATTCCAGGCTTGACAAAAAATGAATGAACAAATAAATATTAAATACATAAAGAATGAATAAATGAATGAATGAATGAATGAATGAACAAATAAATATTAAATAAAAAAGAATGAACGAAAAAATGAATGAATGAATGAATGAATGAGCAATAAATCAGATTTACTAAAGTTTGTCAGTTTGCTTGCCAAAGATCAGTGATTTTCTCTGTCACTCCAGTTTTCTCCACTTTTCTTTGATATTATCAAGATAATCTTTACTAGGGAATATTATGCATAATAAAAAATCCTTAATGAAAATATTCTAGAATGTATTCCATTAAATTTATGTTAAAATTATACTTGGAGTTGTCTGATTATCCAGAAATATTGTCATTATAGTTATTACATTTATTTATAGTGATTAGCACAATTACGTTTGAAAAATATTGATTTTTATATAATAAAAACAGGTACACTTTTTTATCATTATTGTAACAGGCATGTTTGAAGATGTTTGAGATTTTTTAAATTAACTTTAAAATTCAAATTTAACATAAAATAGGTGAACAAGTCCAACGGTCAAATCTGGCTATAATAAAAAAATGAAAATTTTATGCAAGTATTAATTAAATACATGTATGTTTAATTATACTCGATAAAAAAAGCAGAATTTTGTATGTGCAAATAAAGACTAACTTGTAACAAGAATTCTACAAATTTAAATGTCTCGCCTAATAGTTTTTGATCGAGTAGAAAATACATAACTTTAATATAAACTTTCACATTTTGACATGTCGCTGTCACCAACTATGACACTGGAAAAGTAACATCGAAGTCTAGCCTTGTGGCAATGCCAGGCTTGACAAAAACTGAACTATGTGTAAACTAAAACATATATGAACTTCAGAAAAACTTCTATTCGTTCTCACTATCTGTTTTGCCAGATATTAGTTATAATAAAGGGATTTGTAAATAAATTTTTGGAGATTTAGGGAGAAAAATTTTAAAATTAAACTTATAACCTCAAAATAATGGGGTTTGTAAATAAATTTTTGGAGATTTATAGAGAAAAACAAATACATGTAATGTGCAATTATTCAATATGCAAATGTACTTTCAAGACTGAAAATTAACTGTTTTTATCAACCTAGTAACACAAGAATACTGCAGAATGATTAATATTCATTGGGTTTGAAATTCTTTGGTTTTGTAATTTGAAAAAAAAAATGTTAGGAAAAAGTTTCTTGGAATTGTGTTCTGTATAAAATAAATTCTATTTGAGGGCCATGGTAATTAACATTATTTTGACATTAAATTTTGTGTTAAATGTATTTATTTCTTCTAGATATTCAGGTATCTGTAGCATCATTTAAAAGCCCTTTAAATTTATGGCATCAGTGTACATGTAAGAAAAGTTCACTGCAATAAAAAATCATATCTATCATTTCCACCTGGAAGATTCTAGTGGAAAAGTAGCAAAGCTATAATGTTTTCTGGCTTAGTCAGAATCTTTTTTTTTTTTTTTTTTTTTTTTTTTTTGTATCAAGGCAGTCAATTCTTGTATTGTGGAGAAAACTGGAGTGCCTTAGAAAAACCAACAACCACTGGCAAGAAAACTGGGCATTCTGGTTATTTGAAAGAAGTTGAGACTCAAAAATGTACCTACCTTCACGGGGACTGCCATGACAGCTGTAGTCTGTGCGAGGATAAGAAGAACAATGTGGTACCGGTACTCGATCACCTGATTATTTAAAAAACAAGAATTCCACAGATTTAAATATCTAGCCTGGTTAGTTTTTAATCGAGTAAAACAAAATTACTTTAACATAAACTTTCACATTTTGACATGCCACTGCCTACAACGACACCAGAAATGTAACACCTGAGTCTCGCCTTATGGCTATGCCAGGCTTGACAAAAATAGGAAAATGGAAATCTTATAGATATGTATATCTGTATATGGTAATTTTAGCTGAAAAACCTGCAATTATGTCAGTGTCCCTTACCAGCTAAGATCAAATCTTTCAGAGGACTAACCTTATTGTGAGAAGGTTTGTTAGGTGAATTACAGAAGATCAGTGATTTTCTCTGGGCACTCCAGTTTCTCCTCCAACATTTCTATAACAGTCTTAATGTAAGTAAAAAATCTTAACCTGGGCATAAATCTCTATCAATCAAGTTTATTTTGACTCTTCTCTTTGTTTGTTTAAACATTGAACTGACAATGTTGGAAGCATGCAGTTTGATCAGACAAATTATCTTTTTTTTTTTTTTGTTACACTGGCTAGACAAAAACCAATTTACAGATCAAAAAGTTAGCAATAACCTTGTAATGTTATAGAGAGGTCAGGGGTTTGAACCCTGTCCAGGTCATACATAATACTTTAAAATTTGAGATGCTGTTTCATGTGGGGCTCAGCATTAATGGGACACAGTATTGACTTGTTAATCCTATGACAGAATAATGGAATGGGTGAGTTTATACTTGTCTGCATTATACAGATTCTGTTAGCGAAAAATTTTAACAAAAAAGTCATGCTAAGTGCTAGTACAATGCAGAATATAATACACACTTTAACATCTCTTGCATATACCACTACGGTAGTTCCATTGGTAGAGTGCTCGCTCCATAAGTGAAAGGTCGTGGGTTCAAACCCCGGCCGGGTCTGAAAGTGGGTAGTGACTGTTCTTTCGCCAAGCACTCGGCATTACGAAACGAAAGTCACAGGTTTTTTCGGATGGGAACTTAAAATAAACAAGGTCCTGTGTCACTGTAGGCATGGCACGATAACGAACCCTGCTGTATAATGCCATCAGCGCAACACACAGGCAAAATTTCTGCACTTTGCCTATAGCTGGCGACGTCTCCATATAAGTGAAATATTCTTGACTTGGACGTTAAACACCATTACTCAACTCAACTCAACTCTCTCTTGCATACATGAACTTGCTCTTAATTAATTCCATTGAGATTAATAACCTTGCTTTCACCGAGAAAAGATAAAAACTGCTGATGTGATGTTAAACAATATTGCAACCGACCAACATTGTAATGTTTTAGACAAAGGACCAATCAAATCTTCAAGGTATGTCTTTTTTCATTGAAGTACATATTTTATTGAGGGTTGTTGTTCTAAAATACACTGATGAGGAATGAATTTCTGAAATGTTCACAAATGTCACATCAAAATTAAACAGGTAGTATTTGTTCAATATACGGTATACAAAATAGATACCACAACCTTTCAAAATGATCTATTTCTGATGGAGAATGTCTGGGTGAACTCTTTTTTTCGTTGAACAACATATTGTATTGAGGGTTGTAGTTCTAAAATATAAAATAGATACCATAACCCTTCCTGGGATATGTAAATGATCTATTCATCAAAGACAACTCTTTTTTTATCCATTGAACTACATATTTTAATGAGTTTTGAAATAGAAATAGATCCCACAACCCTTCACATGTGGGATGTGTAAATGATCTATTCCTGATGTGATAAGTAATGTCCGAACAAATTCTTTTTTTCATTAAAATACATCATTTATCGATGGTTTTAGTTTTGAAATACAAAAAAGATACCACAACCCTTTATGGAACGTTTTAATATTTTATTCCTGATGAGGAAGCAATTTTCTGTTCTAAAACCTACGGTACACTCAAACTGTTTATATGACTTGTATGACATGTCTTATGTTACTGTCTATAAGGAGACAATAGTCTTCGTCAATGAACATCTAATCATTTATCATAATCCTAAATTAATATCCAGTTTATTCTCAGCTTACTTGATTATATAGATATTAAACCAATCAAGCTCATAGCTCGTTACAACTTTGAAATATGATAACAACCTTATTCACAATAGAAACAGGTCGTATAAAAATAAGCCGCTCTCATTTTGCACCTCTTTGTAACATTCTGATCTCTATGTTAGCAACTATTGTTTCTTTGACAAGCCTTCTATTTCTGATCAATTTAATAAACAAGTTAGTATATCTCTGTAGCTAATCACATTCCGATATCTCAGTTTACAAATGCTGCTTTTTTTTCTGTGGGAGTTAGTAATTGTTAGGTTTCAACGAGCTGTGTGATATTTTTACATAAAATTCTGGCGTTGATTGTCCGAGTCTAGTGATCAAAGTTTATTATGATTCTATTATACCACTCATTAAATACTATTTGTTGTCCAAGATAAATTATTAAAAGTCAAACCCAATCTTTTTTTTCTTTCTTTTTTTTTTTTTAATTTTAATTCTTTTTCAATCATTCAACCACTTTTCTATTTATATCAATGGACTGAAAGGAAATAAATTAGAATATGTTCTTTTTTTATTTTATTTGGGGGTGGGGAGTAAGGATCAAGTTTTTTAAATTTTGATTTTTAATTAAGAAGGGTTCAAGTTTTTTTTTTTTTTTTTTAATTAAAGTATTTTTATTTACTTATTTATTTATATATTTATTTATTTACTTATTTATTTATTCATTTCCAAAAAAATGACAATTTCTCTAATGCAAATTTAAGATTCATAAAAAAATTGTTTTTATAAAATCTCAAAAAAATGTCTCAAAAAAAACCTCATATGAATCCCAAAACGTAAAAAAAAATCTTAAAATCTTTATTTTACACAATTATAATGATTCTTTATAATAAGAACACTCACCATTTTCATATCCCTGATCCCTTGGTTCTTGTTTTATAGACATCATCTGGGATGGTGGTGCTGACGGTGCCTGTGGGTATGCATGATTCCGTGTAAAAGCCGTCATATCGTAACCTCTGTCATGGAATTCTTGTTTGAAAAAATGATGAGCATATGGCGATGAAACTATACGTGAATAAGCACACTGTGAATTTGTTGTTAAATAACTCCTGTCTGGATCTGAATGTGACCGTCTGAAGCTGTGATAAAATAAAAGAAAAAATTTCTTATTAATTGTATAGTAAATACAATCTTAATCATTATGTTTAGTTAAATTCATATTGTTATAGCATAAAATGATTCAAATTTGGTATATCAATTTTGAATTTTATTCCTAAAATTCCCTATAAATTTCAAACAATCCTGTTAAGGAATTTTTACTGATTTAAATTCTGGTAATTGAGTTACCATTTGATACTCAAAAAAAGCTTGCGTTGTTGATGTTGTTGTTCTTGTAAATGTTGCTGTCAATGTTGATAATGTTGTTGTTGCTGATGTTACTATTGTAAATGTTATTGTTAATAATGATGTTGTTGTGATGTTATTGCTGGTTGTTGTGATGTTGTTGATGATGTTGTTGTTGTTATTGTAATTGTTGTCTGTTTTTTGTAATTGTTGTTGTTTTAATTGTTGTCGTTGATATTGTTGATGGTAATAATGTTGTTATTGTAATTGTTGTCTGTTTTTGTAATTGTTGTTGTTGATATTATTGATGGTAATAATGTTGTCATTGTAATTGTTGTCTGTTTTTGTAATTGTTGTTGTTTTAATTGTTGTCGTTGATATTATTGATGGTAATAATCTTGTTATTGTAATTGTTGTCTGTTTTTGTAATTGTTGTCGTTGATATTGTTGGTGGTAATAATGTTGTTATTGTAATTGTTGTCTGTTTTTGTAATTGTTGTTGTTTTAATTGTTGTCATTGATATTGTTGATGGTAATAATGTTGTTATTGTAATTGTTGTCGGTTTTTGTAATTGTTGTCTGTTTTTGTAATTGTTGTCTGTTTTTGTAATTGTTGTCATTGATATTGTTGATGGTAATAATGTTTTATTGTAATTGTTGTCTGTTTTTGTAATTGTTGTTGTTTTAATTGTTGTCATTGATATTGTTGATGGCAATAATGTTGTTATTGTAATTGTTGTCTGTTTTTGTAATTGTTGTTGTTTTAATTGTTGTCGTTGATATTATTGATGGTAATAATGTTGTTACTGTAATCGTTGTCTGTTTTTGTAATTGTTGTTGTTGATATTGTTGATGATAACAATGTTGTTTTTGTAATTGTTGTTGTTTTAATTGTTGTCATTGATATTGTTGATGGTAATAATTTTGTTATTGTAATTGTTGCTGTCAATATTGTTGATGTAATTGTTGTTTGTTTTTGTAATTGCTGTTGTTGTTAATATTGTTGATGATTATAATGTTGTTATTGTAAATGTTGTTGTCAATATTGATTTTGTTTATGTTATTGTTGGTGGTTGTAATGTTGTTGTTGTTGATGTTGATGTTGTTGTTCTTGCGTATGTTGATGTCATTGTTGATATAGGTGTTAATGATTTTATTGTTGTGGATGATGTCCGAGAACAATTAACGACATCGGTTTATATACTCACACCTATAGTTTTTGTAAATAAAAATCACAAATTCCCACTGGTCACATGATGAGACTTACAGACCCTTCTTATGAAGTTAATAAGATTAAGAATTTGGTAAACAAACACATATTTCAACACAAAGAAAACCAAAAATTGTTATTGCACAATTACAGCAAAAAATATCAAGAAAGAAAAGACGTCTTTCTTTCACTTGATTAGAAATTTACATAAATCCGAGAGCACAAAAAGTAACACAAAAAGTGGAGCACTTAGACAAGAAAATAAAACGTAACCTGACAACATGAGCACTTAGACAAACAATTACTCGTGATGAAAAGATCATATTTTTATATAGATTTAAACAATAATATTTAATATTGGAGGTAAAAATCACATCCATTAAGATGTCATATTTATTACTGATTCAAGATGTGTTTATTATCATGCCTGCTGTGTACAAAGTTCATCTTACAATCTCGTCATATTTTACCGATCTCATTATGAGCTATTTTCTCACTAGTTAAGTTACATTTATACATTTTAACAGTTTTTAGCCTTCAGAATAGGCTTTTTGTTGCTATGGCAACATTTGTCATATCTCTTCATTATTTGTCATTTTGTTAAATATTGCTAATTTTTCAGTTTGCATTTGAAAGAAGCTAAAATTATAAATCTTAGAGCTATATGATGTTTAAAAATAGAATCGATATTAATTTGTCCATAATGGGTTAAGATGCCCCTATTGTGGTTCTAGAAAAAGTAAGATTTTGATTTTATTTTAGTTGCCTAATGTACATATTTTTTCACTTTTTCATTAAAGTGCTGTTCACCTAATTTAAAATCTTATCTACGTAGATCTTAGCATGAGAAAGCTTGTCATTCTGTTTGTATAAAGGTCAGTTGTCTTTTTCAGACACTCAAAATTCCTCTATCATTTCTGAATAGGTCAGCTTAAATACAAATAAAAGAATCTTGACTAAGGTGTAAAATGCCATTATTTCACAGTCAGTTTTTTTTTAAAAATAGAATCCAGGAGCTTCTCATGAAAAAATCTTAGTTTTCCACCTATTATGTGTTTTCTTGTAAACCATTACTGCATGAAATTTTACTTCCCCCCCCCCCTTCCTTTTCTTTTTTTGTTTTTGTTTTTTTTTTTTTTTTTTTTTTTTTTTTTGTTATTTATGAGTACAATGTGAACACATGAAAAATGGGATTTGACAGTTCAGAGAAGTTGAAAATATTATGCATCAGCCACTTTCATGATTATATGATTGTATATGACACTTTAATAAACTAATTTTATAATAATAATAATAATAATAAAAATAATAATAATAATTATTATTATTATTATTATAATTATTATTATGTTTGTTTGTTTGTTTGTTTGTATATCAGCAGACATCTTGTTTTTACTAATGGTCTTTATCATTATTTTTCTCCCTCTTTTCTGACAGATTTTTTTCAGAGGCATCTCCTCCTTCTTTTCTTATCTGTTCAGGTTAAAATTTTGTCAACTGGTAGGGATTGTTAATGGGAAGGTCGCTTCCTCACCATTTTTCGGAATTTGGAAAGACACCAGAGAAATCCATATAAAAGAACAACACAGGACTTCTATCGTGATGGATGCACCATCAATTAATGAATTAAACTGATTGAACAGTTTGTCTGCTTCATTCTAGATTCTGACACTTAATACTCTGAATACGTAAACACATATTAACCCAAAATGCTTAAAACTATAGTCTGTTTCAAAACATACTCTGAATAATCACATTTTAACCCAAAATGCTTAAAACTATAGTCTGTTTCAAAACATACTCTGAATAAACACATATTAACCCAAAATGCTTAAAACTATAGTCTGTTTCAAAACATACTCTGAATAATCACATTTTAACCCAAAATGCTTAAAATTATAGTCTGTTTCAAAACATACACTGAATAAACACATTAACCCAAAATGCTTAAAACTATAGTCTGTTTCAAAACATACTCTGAATAAACACATATTAACCTAAAATGCTTAAAACTATAGTCTGTTTCAAAACATACTCTGAATAAACACATATTACCCCAAAATGCTTAAAACTATAGTCTGTTTCAAAACACATAAAACAAGAGAGTGAGCGAGCTGATATGCAGACATTATACTTGCTTGCAAGTATACATTTTAGTTATAACATGTATTATTATTACTAAATCTATTAATATATAACATATTTTTACTTACCGACTGGCATGATGTAAGTATGTACATGTATCACTGGGCACTGGAGTGTATGTGGACGTGTCCTTACTACAGGAATTAGATGATATACTGGACTCTTTTCCTGATGTGGATGAACACACTGATTCTGAAGGTGATGGGGTTTGCTCATATGAAGTTCCATTCACAAAACTTTTTTCTCCATATTCAAATTTAGACATAGTTGGTTTATTGGTAGTTGTGTCGTTTGGTTCACAGCAACTGTTGGATTTCTGCTGTTCATCTTTTACTTTTAAATAATTATTTCCGGTACCTGTAGTTAAAAAATCAAACAATTATTACAGATACTGTGATAATACAAAAGACAAAAAAAAAGGAAAATATTTGAACAATTATTACCGGAAAGTTTAACGAAATATAAATACCTATAATGAAAATATACAAAATAAGAAAAAAATCAAATAATTATTACAAATACTGTAATAAAAATATAAAAATAACGGAAAAAAATGTAACAATTATTACTACAATGTTTAATAAAGTATACAAAGTAACTAAATTAAATTAATTACAACTGCAGATACCTGCTATAAAAATATTGAAATAAAAAACTTTTTTTGACTTATGACCTATCATGTAAAATTTTTTTACTCAATTATTTTTATTTATACAATTCTATTTGGGTTAGCACTAGATCGCCAAAGTGTCTAATACAATGGCCTAAAGATAAATTTGATTCACATGTACTTGATTTTAATGGGGTTTTACATCCCAATCAAGAATATTTCATTTATATCAAGAAGTCAACAGCTATAGGTAAAGTGACAGAAATTTTTACCATTGCCATACACTTATGACAATGTGCAGGGAGGGTTCTTTAATGTGCCATGCCTGCTGTGACACAGGTTTTTAGATTCCTCCGTAGAACCCCATGACTTTCATTTCTAATTGCCGAGTGCTTGGTGAAAAAAAACAGTCACTACCACTTTTCAAGTAATAGACAGACTTGATAAATGTATGCCTCAATCAATAGTTTCTTCAAATTTCAAATCCAATTCACAACAGGACTTAGTGTGAGAAATTTTGTCAATTCACTTGTCACTTGTGGTAATAAAATTCTCCAGATACTCTGAGTTTCTCTACCATTTCAGAACTTGCTGTCTTGATATAAGTGAAACAGGTTGATGTAGCCTAAGTTGATGTTACAACTGAGGTCAATGGCCTAGAAATTAACTTAAAGACTAAATGTGGAAACCAAGTATATATATACTACAGACTACCCAATACATTTTGTATAATCAAATTCTTGTAGCAGATAAAAAACTTTCATTTAAATAAATAAATAAATAAATAAATAAATGAATGAATAAATGAATGAATGAATGAATGAATGAATGAATGAATGAATGAATGAATGAATGAATGTATGAGTCACAATCCTGAGCCCTTACTCATATTCAGTTTCAAGATATAGATAAACTGCTATTAAATATTGGATTTGCCAATTAAAATTCCGACCGAAATATGAATCGGTTTTCTATTAAGATTTTACAACTTGACCGGACTGTTCTCGGGGTTTTTCGTTACATAAAACATGACTAATCTCTTGGCAAACAAAAAGCTAAAAATAAGATTTTCATCTTTTAAACTATTTTATTTTGCATATAATGTCTCAAATGTATTTAGGCTTGTCTGGTAAACTTTTTAAATAAAATGACAACATAGAAATTACACTTGGTAAAAACAGTGCTTTTGTACGAAAAAACCCAAAATTCAGAGGTTTTGTCCCCCGTCATTGTAATATCTAAATAGGAAAATGATTCACGATGACTCGGAACATTTAATTGGCAAATGGTCTATTTCTTTTTCTTTTCTGTCTTTATTGAAAATATAGCTAAGTACAAGTAAAATAATTATTAGACAAGTGAATATAAACAGCAATATTTACAAATGGAGTAGAAGTTTGCTGGAGTGGGGTGGAGTAATAGTGTTTTACTCCCCAGTCAAGATTCTTTCACTTATTCAAGGCAGTCAGTTCTGGGATGATAGAAGAAACTGTAGTGCCCAGAGAAAACCACCAACCTTTTGCAATCGAACTGACAAACTTTCTCACACTAGCATCTGTCCCAAGTTGGAATTAAACCCAGGGGTTGAGGTGCTGTGATCCATAAGCGAGTAGTTTAGACCACCTGGCCACCGAGAGAAGTTGTTGAATTAACTTATTTAATTTGGCTATCATTCCATCCTGTTTGAAAACAGTATCATTCAATACCCCAGTTTACATTACATTTCACTATGTAACGATGTCAATGTAATTGTCACCCTATTATCTCATTCCTATTTTTATGAGTCAGCATTCTATACTTAAAGTCGACATTGCTATCCCTATTTCAAAAACCGTGAGAAAGTTTTTCAGTTCACTTGCCAAAGGTTGG
>CM056609.1:9344534-9367034 GCA_029721355.1 Tegillarca granosa
TAGTGCTGTAACATAAGGGGTATTGGGTTCTAGCACCGGTCCCACCGGGCAAAATAGAGATTTATATGAAAAAGTTTCCTTCTACTTCTGCAAGGTAGTTTTCTGATGCAATAAAAAATAACACTGGTGTGTATTTAGGATTTTTTACATTTAATACATACAAATGTAATGTCAAAAGAACAGAAGTTAAGTTTTTAGATATTAGAAAAAGATTTTTTGTGACAAAAAAACTCAAAATTCATAAAAATACCATTATTATTAATCGTTATTGTATTTTTAGAGCTCATTTTTTTAAGAATACTGACATTAATGATAAAAAAATTAAATTTTAAATAAAATTTTGAAAATTTAAATTAAAAGAAAAGTAGAAAAGAAACAAGGGCAAAAAGAAAATGAGGAAAGAATTACAAAAACCTTCAGGTCTTAATTAAAATGATATTTTTGTGTCCGATATCTCGAACATTAAATAGACCAGTGCAATTAATTTTTCAGATTTTAAATCTTTAATCATTAATTTACACTGCAATTTAAAATGATACTTATCGTACTTAAAGGCATACATGACATAACTGCTGTGAAGAAGAAATTAATAGCCATGACAGTCTCTTCATTAGAATTACCTTTTTTTCAACAACTAAATGTCCTTAATGGAACCATATTTATAAAATTATAGTTAAAATGAAGAAGTTTATGAATATAATAATAGAATTGTCAATGAGTTTTAAAAATTTTGAAATGTAACTGCTATTCTGTAAAAAATACTCATAAAAGACTTTGTGAAAGAAGATGGAAAACCAACCTTATGGAATTTGTACCCATATTACCAGACACGAGTTATAGCGTTTAATGCCACTCATCTCTGAGTTGCAGTGTTTTATGCCACTCTTCTCTGAGTTGCAGTGTTTTATGCCACTAATCTCTAAGTTGATGTGTTTTATGCCACTCATCTATTATTTAGAGTGTTATGCCACTCATTGTTTTTTGCCACTCACCTCTGAGTTACAAAATGAGATTTTATCACACTCATCTCTGAGATACAATGTTTTATGCCGCTCATCTCTGAGTTACAATGTTTTATGCCACTCATCTCTGAGTTGCAGTGTTTTATGCCACTTATCTCTGAGTTGCAATGTTTTATGCCTCTTATCTCTAAGTTACAATGTTTTATGCCACTCATCTCTGAATTACAATGTTTTATGCCACTTATCTCTGAGTTGCAGTCTTTTATGCCACTCATCTCTGAGTTGCAGTGTTTTATGCCACTTATCTCTGAGTTGCAATGTTTTATGCCTCTTATCTCTAAGTTACAATGTTTTATGCCACTCATCTCTGAATTACAATGTTTTATGCCACTCATCTCTGAGTTACAATGTTTTATGCCACTCATCTCTGAGTTACAATGTTTTATGCCACTCATCTCCAAGTTGCAGTGTTTTATGCCACTCATCTCTGAGTTGCAGTGTTTTATGCCACTAATCTCTGAGTTGATGTGTTTATACCACTCATATCTGATTTAGAGTGTTATGCCACTCATTGTTTTTTGCCACTCACCTCTGAGTTACAAGACGAGATTTTATCACACTCATCTCTGAGTTACAATGTTTTATGCCCTCCATCTCTGAGTTACAATGTTTTATGCCACTCATCTCTGAGTTACAATGTTTTATGTTACTCATCTCTGAGTTACAATGTTTTATGCCACTCATCTCTGAGTTAAAATGTTTTATGCCATTCATCTCTGAGTTGCAGTGTTTTATGCCACTCATCTCTGTGCTGCTGTGTTTTATGCCACTTATCTCTGAGTTACAATGTTTTATGCCACTCATCTCTGAATTACAATGTTTTATGCCACTCATCTCTGAGTTACAATGTTTTATGCCACTCATCTCCGAGTCGCAGTGTTTTATGCCACTCATCTCTGAGTTACAGTGTTTATGCCACTCATCTGAGTTGCTGTGTTTTATGCCACTCATCTCTGATTTAGAGTGTTATGCCACCTTTTGTTTTTTGCCACTCACCTCTGAGTTACAAGGTTTTATGCCACTCGTCTCTGAGTTACAATGTTTTACAATGTATATGCCACTATCTCTGAGTTACAATGTTTTATGCCCCTCATCTCCGAGTTACAATGTTTTATGCCACTCATCTCTGAGTTACAATGTTTTATGCCACTATCTCTGAGTTACAATGTTTTATGCCACTCATTTCTGAGTGACAATGTTTATGCCACTCATCTCTGAGTTACAATGTTTTATGCCACTCTCAACTTTTTTCACATGTACCAATTGAAAGCAATTCTGGAATATTTGGGAAAACAAAGTGGCCAAAGCAAACTACAGACCTTCAGGAAACAAATCAATAACATTTTTTGCACTAGGACTGTACCTAATTGGGTAGGATGTGATTTATAAGTCTGCTCTTCAAAATAATTTTAAGCCACAGAAGCTACCATAAAGCTGTATATATATAATTTTAATGTTCTTTGAGTGTGTGAATATGACACAAGGAAATTTAACTGAATCGAATTTTTTTCTGGGTCTTTAAACATGGCAGTGTGTGTGTGTGTGTGTGTGTGTGTGTGTGTGTGCATGGTAGTGTGTGTGTGTGTGTGTGTGTGTGTGTGTGTGTGTGTGCATGGTAGTGTGTGTGTGTGTGTGTGTGTGTGTGTATGTGTGCATGGTAGTGTGTGTGTGTGTGTGTGTGTGTGTGTGTGTGTGTGTGTGTGTGTTTATCTATTACATAAAAAGTGTAAAAAAAAATCCTTTATGCTTTTAGTGACTTAAATGTTAAATAATTTCTCTTTAATAAACAAAAAGAGTTTAAAAGTGCAGCAAACATCTGACTCTTAATTAAAGAGAAAAAGTAATATCTTAAACAGAAATACAGTTATAATGAAAATAGAAAAAAATAAACAATAAGAAAGACAACAAAATGATGAATTAAATGTCCGTTTGCGGAATTATTCAAGTCTAAAAGGAATAAAAACAAATCATTTTACGACTTGGTTGAAATCTCGTCTTTAAGCCTATAAATAATTCACCAATCTCTAAACTGAACAGCACATAAACAGCAATGATCGTATCTTGACACTACAGCATAAGAGATCACTGCCTCGGGTGATATGCAACACACATTGTCGTATTGTTCAATTAAAGAAGATACCCAGGGGAGCTTATTTAGTTGTATTTGGTTCATCGTGATCATTTTAAGCTTGCAGGGCAGGTGGAAGAAATGCGAGGTCTTCATCATATTGTTGTTCATGTAATACAAGTTTGCGAGAGAGAAATATTACGATGACAAATATGCATCGTTGAATTTTTTAAATCTTGCATTGAAATCCCTGTATGATAATAATTACTTTGTCAAAATGTTGTTGAGCTAAATTAGACGCCTTTCTTTAGCTGGAGAGTAATCAGCTCTCCACGCTCCAATCATATCAATTTCACAGTTTCTCTCACATTTATATGTGTGCCTAATTGGAAATAAAACACAGTTTAATGATAAAATATGGATAAAATTAGTCGTAAAATAAACAGGGAAAATATTACATGAAAATGTATTTAATATATTTTTGGATGAATAAATACATTTAACATGACAAATTATCCAAGTAATTGCTAGTTTTGTTGGATTTTGAGCTTTATTTATTTTTGTTTTTACTTAAAGTTTTCTTATATTGACTTATTCACTGGTTTAATTATCTATCTATCTATCTATCTATCTATCTATCATTTTTAATAACTTTTTTAATTAATGATTTATCCATTCATTCATTCATTTTTTTCATATTTTTACATCATTTATTTATTTTTTTTTTAAATTTTTTTTTTTTTAAAAAAATATCTTTTTATTCATTCAATTATAAACATTTTTTATGACTGATTTTTATTTATTTATTTATTTATTTATTTATTTATTTATTTATTTATTTATTTATTTATTTATTAATTTATTTAATAAATCATCACTAATTGTTTTTTGCAGCTCATACTAAAATTATATTAAAACTTCAAACCCAAAAAATACTCTTTAATGGGCAATTTTTGCAAAATGTGAAAGAAAAATCAAATATGAAATTTATTTTTTGAATAAAAATTTTATTTAGGCAAATGGAAAATTTAATGATTTTTTTTTTATAAATCCAACTTTGTTTTCCAATCAATTACATCTTTAATATAACTGGTGTTTCAGTGCACTTGCAAAAGGTCAGCACTTTTTTTCCTGTGCTACTCCTGTTTTCTCCACAGTTTTAAACTCACTGCCTAGATAAAAGAGAAAGAATCTTGATTTGGGAATCATAATATATCCATTCATACTTTATTTCCTCTTAAACAGAGATTATAAAAAAGTTAATTGAATACGATTTTTTGTGCTCAGTTAAACAATATAGTGCATTAGCATAAATACATGTAACTAAACATACAGTATAACCTGTGTATAAAGTCCACCTAGGGGACTGAGCAAAAGTGGACTTAATAGACAGGTGGTCTTTATATAGAGGGTCCCCTATATGTACGAGTAAACATACAGTGTTTAAAATAGTTAAAAAAGTGAAAATATGCAGTACCTATTAAAAACTTATAAATATATACATTAATAAAGTTATTTTCATTTTATTTTTTAAAAACAGATTATTCAGAAATAACTATTCAAAAAAAACCAAACTGTATTTAAATTTGATAAACTGTACATCAGAAAAGATTATATGGTAAAACTCTTCCTATTATATACATTTGACTAATTGTGTCTTTGTTGTTATAAGTAGCAGCAAAGGTGTCACAAATTAAACAATTATATATAAAACATAATAGATAACAATGGGTATTTCTAACTTTATATCTGATGGCTTCAGTTGTTGACATGATAAGTATGATTTCATATATTTTTCTTCAAAATTTTACTTAATATCAGTCAATACTGTAGTCTTTACTACAGTAGATTTTAAAACTATGTATGTTACTACATTGTATTTAGTGTGATCAATAATTTATATTAAAATATTAATTGCCAATCTTCATACTTCACAATATCAAAGAAATGTAGCTGATATTTACTGCACAAATTTGGGAAATTATAAAATTTAACAAAAAATTATATTAAAGAAGTGGACTTTATAGACAGGTTCTGGAGTCATTTGGGACTGAAAAGGGCGGACTTTATTCACATTAGACAGGTGGACTTTATATAGAGGTTAATTATATAGTAAAATCCATTTGGGATAATTCAGACCGGTTGCTATAGACAGGTGGACTTTATATAGAGGTGGACTCTACAGCAGGTTTTACTGTATTTACAATAGGTATGACCCGTTTTAGTAATAGGGTTTGACAGAGCACATTTTGTGGATATCAAGTTGTCTATAGTATGTAGCAGAAGCGGCAAGTAAGTATTGGAAACAGAGCCTGGTGAACCCATGAGAATCCAATGACAAATAAACAATCCTAGACATCCCTAGCAGAACACAATAAAACTGCTCATCTGATACAAAAATAATAATAATAGAACAGATAAAAAAACGAAATTTTTTTTAAATAATAAAAAATAAAAATAAAATAAAATAAAATAAAATAAAATAAAATAAAATAAAATAAAATAAAATAAAATAAAATAAAATAAAATAAAATAAAATGAAATAAATTATAAATAGTAAATAAATGAATAAATAAATAAATAAATAAATAAATAAATAAATAAATAAATAAATAAATAAATAAATAAATGAATGAATGAATGAATGAAGAATTATTTATGAGATGTAGGAGATTATGGGATGTATTAATTTATTTATTTAACATTTGTCAAAGTTTTGAATAGCCACGTTTTTTTTTTGTCTGTATAATTATCTGATGAGGTTCTTTGTCACATAAACATCTGCAGATTCATTGTACTTTATTTATTTATTAATTTTATTTATTTATTTATTTATTTATTTATTTATTTATTTATTTATTTATTGTCCATTTTTTATTTGAGACAAACTGTGACTTAAAAAATTCAATCAATATTTTAAATAATATAATTTTTTTTTGCTACTTTGATAAAATACAAAAAATTACAACTAAATAGTCATGTAATAAAAAAATAAAATAAAAATAAAAACGAAAATAATAATAAAATAAAAAGCAAAAAAAAAAGGCATTATATGACGAAAACAATATTTTGCTTCAAATTTGGCATAGATAAAGATAAAAATCAATATCACATACACGTAATAAAAATTATTACTCAATAATAACTGTTATTAGTTGATAAAACATCAAATACGCAGTTGGTTTAAACACTGAATTGACTTAGATTTTCAGGAAACTATCAATGCGAGGACTTTGATTTTTTCAGAGTTTAAAATGCATAAAAAGTTATTCTAACGTGCAACGTATTGTGTCAACTTGTTACTAGAAGAAAAGAACTGATAACACTGTGGTTTTTAATTGGCCGATAATGAAACATTATTTTGTGATTGCGGCCATCCATTACATGTCGTAAGTGAAATTGATGTTAAAAGATCAAATAAATTTTCGTAAATGCTTTAAATTGCATTCTCAGAAGATCAAAACAAAATTCATTTCGTCCTTATTTAACCGAACATTAAAATGTTTGTTGCTTAAATTACATGAAAAATTGGTATCAATAAGATCTGATGGTGCATAAAAGCCGTTATCTCTGTTTATTAATCAACTATTATATGTAATATACCTGGAGAGGAGACTCTGTGTGTGTGTGTGTGTGTGTGTGTGTGTGTGTGTGTGTGTGTGTGTGTGAGAGAGAGAGAAAGAGAGAGAGAGAGAGAGAGAATGTGAAATGAACAATTAAACCAAGCCATTTCGAGAGAGAGAGAGAGAGAGAGAGTCTCAGAGATAGAGAGAGGTAGAGAGAAAGAGAAATAGAGAGACATAGTCTTAGAGAGAGTGAGAGAGCATGTGAAATAATCAGTTAAACTGTCATTGAGAGAGAGAGAGAGAGAGAGAGAGAGAGAGAGAGAGAGAGGTGAATTAATAAACTGAGAGAAAGAGAAAGAGATAGAGACAGATAGAGGGATAGAGTCTGAGAGAGAGAGAGAGAGAGAGAGAGAGAGAGATGAATTAATGAACTGAGTGAAAAGAGATGTGAATGAATGAACATGCATCCATAATACATATACATTTCAACCTGTCCAAACTGAATATCTTTAGGACTGAAGATTGATATGTTCAGATTTTACAAGTTGAAACAATTTTATTATAATTATCATAAATGCAAACAGATTGGCCTAAAATTTAATTTAATTTAGATTGATTCAGAGTTCAGTTTTCACAGGTATATATAGCTACTATACTAGTTAAAACTACCAAAATAAATGGATGGCCAGTTAGTTTGTTGTTTCCCATCACATCAGCAGTTTTTTTTTTTTTTTTGTTGTTGTTGTTTCTTTTTTGGAGTCAATTTTTAATTTCCTCAAGGATTAATTGTAACACAAGCACATGTGGTGTGCAAGTGTGCAAGTGTTTCTTATCCGTAAAATACTATTGTTCACTTGTGATGTCTTCTATAGTGCTTTTACACTTGCGCACAATGCTGCAGATAAACATTATAGACACTGAGTACATCATTCTGGCAATGAGCCTAAACAAGTAATGGCCTATGACAAAAAAATCCCTTATCACTTGCCATCAACAGGGAATGACCCCCCTCCCCACCCCCCACCCCCACCCTATCCCCCCCAAAATTGGATACCAAAATCAAAAATAATGTACCAGTATGAAGACAACTTTATTGGTCAAGTTAAACTATGAGATCTTTATTCAACAACTTGTATCATAAACGATGATAAAAAGTAAGATATGTTCTATATCTTCTTTCACCTGTTACATGTACCCCTGCTTATTTAAAATAAAACATTTTCCATTCATAAAAATATTTTTAAAAATAACAATATAATAAGAAAACAATAGAGAATGAAATTTTATAAGATGAAAGTTTACTCATTACAAACACATATGTTATATCGTTATGGTTACCAGATGGCCCTCATTATTGAAAATTTGGCGTGAACTCGAAACAATGATTAAAATAACAATCCTGCAGTAAACTTAAGATCGAGAACCATATTTAACCTCATCATACACCTGTGTGACCGAGCAAGAGTCAGTGTTACATCATGAATATTTTTTTATTACAGTATATATCATTTTTGAGCACACATGTGTTATTTAAATTTACGTGTATGTACATGTGTGTATTTTATTGAATTGTTATGTTTCATTCTGATTTAGGAAGCATGGTATATTATAACCATTATTTTGTTGAAATTTATTTGTATGTGTTTTTGTTACATGTAAAGTTATCTTTTTTTAAACACAAACTTATAAAATGCCCTATATATCCAAAATACAAATCAAATAACACATTTTACATTAAACCATTTGACAACCTGTCATATCATTCATGAAAAGTATCTTTCCTCTGGACAGTAATTGGTAATTACACAATTTGATATATCCCCTATGAATTTGTAACAGGAGGGAGGAAACACCTGGAAAAAAAATCCTTACCAAGTGATCTGGCTGAGGATCAAACCCGGCCCTTCCAGATGATATTAGCGAGAGCTCTACCACAAGGCTAAAAGATCCGAACCTGAAAGTCTGGCAGTAAATCATTCTACTATACCTACTATATACAACACATTAACACCACGACTAGCTCAGCCTCGGTACAAATCATTGGGCAGCAGTGGACTTCCAGATGATAAGCGAGAGCTCTACCAGAAGGCTAAAAGATCCGGACCTGACAGTCTGGCAGTAAATCATTTTATTATACCTACTAAATACAACACATTTACACCAAGACTAGCTCAGCCTCGATACAAATCATTCGGCAGCAGTGGACTTCCAGATGATAAGCGAGAGCTCTACCATAAGGCTAAAAGATCCGAACCTGAAAGTCTGGCAGTAAATCATTCTACTATACCTACTATATACAACACATTAACACCACGACTAGCTCAGCCTCGGTACAAATCATTCGGCAGCAGTGGACTGGTTGTTAAGATGTCTTACAGCTGACAGTTTACAACCACATTGTTGTAGGTGTGTGTACTAGCATTCTATATGACACCATAAGTGCACACTGGTATAATGCAGATCAGAAACACTTGCACACTCAGGAACTACATAAACTTTTGTTAAGATAAATCCTAAAGATTGTATAGTCATCAACAGCTGAAAAATTGCTGATGTGATGTAAAACAATATTCAACCAACCAAAAAATCTACCAACCCTGTGAATTGTATTATCTTGTTTCTGGGGTATGTGTCATGAGCATTTTCATTACAAACAGAAATGAGAGCAGTTTTAAATGAGAGATAATTACCCCCCAATTCCAATGTTGCAGAATTGGTTAGTCTTTATGTTGTGATTCAAAAATGTGGCCAAAAAGTCCCGCAAAATATTAAAAATACATTTTTTGTTGGGGACTATAATGCCTCTTGGATCCTCAACAGGGTTCTTCTCTTGACCTGCTGAGGGCCTTTAGCGGCCCAGAGACCATGTGCCACTGGGTTCTTGAGTCTTCAACACTCAAAATATCTCATGATAAAAGTCTCAACCCCCCCCCCCCCTCCCCCTTCCATAGAATTCTGGATCCGCCCCTGCCCATAAAATGTTAACAGGGTATTCAATAGTTTTGCACTCATTCAATGGGGTGGTTGGAGGATTCAGATTTTATCTCTGCAACTAAATCAACAAGGTTATAAAATTTTAATTATGTAGATTATTATGGTCACATGGCCTTTTGTTGGCAATGTTTAAGATGTTTATTGACAATTACAGAGAATTAGTTTGATTTCATTCCAACATATCCACCTGCATAACAAGAATCTGTTTATCATATCCAATCAAGTAAGGCCTAAAAGTCAACTAGCTCACCTGGCACGATCATACATAACACTTTAAAATTTGAGACACTGCTTCCTCGTCTGGCACTCAGCAATGAGGGGACAGAGTATCAACTGGTTGACCCAGTGTCAGAATTATATGAATGTTTGTTTTATGTCCCATGTCTCCCAGCAGTAAATTTTCAGCTATTTGCAACCAGAAAATTTTTCTTATTCATCTCAAAGACTAATCTAAATACAAGTTTTGGCGTGCGAGTTTTGTGTAAGTAATAATATGACTTGCTATGTATTGAATCACATTCATGGTGATAATTTTGATTGCTAGTACATTTGCTAACAAAGTTGCAGATAAAAAATTGCTGACCGATCTGTTGATTATACCAGTACTATGATAATCAGTAGCTTATGACAAGGAAAATTCTTGATTGCGGTCAATCGAGATAAACCCACAATGGGAAGAAGCCTTCTCCAAGCAAAAAAGTATACTGTATATGAAACTGACAAAATAACAATGTTTGTCTATTTAAGGAATAACTTGTGATTTTAACAAGTTTATTGAGTCATAACATAAAAAAAATGGTGTGCACCCTTCATAATGCACGTAGCGTGCTATGAAAAAGTGTGCACATGGTTTTTCATGTTATGACTCAATAAACTTGTTAAAAACACAAGTTATTCCTTATAATTTAATTTAAAACACTCAAACTGAAACATAAAACAATGTTTTGTTTTATTTTTTCTTGATTTTTTATAATTGAAAAAATTTTCTCTGCATTGGATTTATTATCAACAAACAATTTCAGCCAATGGAATGGAAAGAGTCATACGTCACTCCATTCACTTTTAGTATTGCTATGGTTGCATAGTTATTGGAGTATAACATGAAAAACGAGTGCTTGCATTTATATTGTGTTTGTATTGCAGTGTGATATAACAGAATTTAGAAATTAAAATTATTTGAAGTAACCTAAACAAAAAAGAATGACCCAAAAAGCACCATTATAAATAAGAGTTTCAAAAATTTTAAAAAGTTTAATTTTAAAATCACATTTAAGAAATTTTGACCTCTCATTAGAAGATAAAAATAATTCTTTTAAATTTTAAAATTAAAATCAGATTCTAAATTATGTAAGATAAAAGATTTAAAAACCTTTTTAAAAAAAATTCAACAAACATTTTAAATGTTTGATTTTAATTTCACGAGTTATAAATATACAATTATGAAATTGGAATCATTTTATAATTTCCTAAGATGTTCTTAAAGGGAGATAAATCATGATAAGTAAACAGGGACAAACAATTAATCTCACATTACATCTTCATAAGAATACGATTACTTTTATTTTCCGACTTTCAATAAATAATGATACACTATTGGTATAGTTTATATCTGTCACTTTTATCTTTTTACCCTCGTCCCCACCGAGTTACGTGTAACTGATAACTTTATAATCACCATCAAATATTCGGATATTTTAGCTACGCTGGTATACGAGATATTTTCATCCAACATTTTTGACCATCTCTTTTAGTATTATCCTTCAATGTTATCTTCGATGTTTTGACTGTGTAGCCAGTATTCTTCACATAAAATTTATCTAATGGTTACCGATAATTATTTAAATTCTGCGGCATTATCTTTGACATTTGTTAGACCATTTCTCACTAAACTGTAAAACCAAACAGTGCTTGTGTAGTCAAGCTGGCTTAACTTTCAAGCCCAAGGTGTTTAAAAATTTATCAGTGAAGTTTGAGAAGATTGTGGAATTGTGTCATTATAAAGTCATAACTCTAAAGGGGCAGTGGCAGTGTGGCTATAGTGACAGCTTACGAATCATAGCCATTCTCACCATCAGGGTTAAAACCTCCCCAAACTGCAGCAGGTCCAAGTGCAAGAAAATTTGTCAATTCATTAACTTGTTTTTGGTTTTCACTACCCAGTCTGGTTTCCTCCATCAGAAATGGCTGTTTCAATATAAGTAAATAAATCTTGATCAGGGCATAAATCTGCATTACTGAAACTCTGTGATTTCTTCACTCATTCAAGATTTAAGATATGTGACAAAAATCTTGAGTAGATACAGAATACCATTTCTTCACATTTATTCTTACCCCCCCTCTCTCTCTCTCTCTCTCTCTCTCTCTCTCTCTCTCTCTCTCTCTCAGTTAATGAATTAAGACTACACTTACCATTGTTACTGGTATTTTTAGTTCCACCATTATAACTGGGGACATACTGTTCTCTATCATCTGTCTGGCTGGCTGAAATAGAAAGAAAATTGGAATCAGAATTAGTCTCTCAGGTTTCTGTTTTGTCAAGACATCATTGGTCTAAATCTACTGCTTAAAAAGTGCCCAACACCACTTGGGTTCCCGACACCACTCGAGTTCAGTTTCTACTTGAAGAATATTAAATCTCAGTTAAATGTTAGTTTGCTTCTTAAAGGTCAGATACTTTGGGTTTCTCAACCATTTCTAATCTGGCAGACTCAGTATAATTTAATAAACCTTGGCTTCAGTGTTCAATACGATTTTAATCAAGCATGCAACCTTCTATCATATTACATATTTGGAACATGTCCAAATTTCTAAGTCATACAAGGAAAAGTATAGTAAATGTAAAGTAAAACATGTGTATAAAGACAACCAATGGGCCCTAAGAAGTACTTGATTTAGAGAGGTTTTTACATATGGGTTATTTTTGATAAATTCTTAAGCGAAGGGACTTAAAACGCTGGTCTTCATAGACAGGGGGTCTCTACAAGAAGTTTTTTGAAAAAGCAGATTTTTTTAATAAAATTGTTATTTAACTTACTTGTACTAATTTTTTCATCAATTGTTTTCAATTTTTTTTAATGAAGTATAATTATCAACAGCAGCTGGTGTAAACAGTGTAAAAAAAATGTGTAAGTGATAAGGAAGTTAAACTTGACAAAGATCTCTCTCTCTCTCTCTCTCTCTCTCTCTCTCTCTCTCTCTCTGAAAAAAAACAATTTAATATACATTTAATGTTAATTAATTTTTGATATGATCTTGTTGTAAATATTATTTTAAATATATATTGAATGGAATAAAGTAAAAAAAAAAAAAACAATGGCAAAGATATTGTACTTAGAACATTACGGATATACCTACAGTAATTGGGGAAAGAATGACCTTAATGTCATGGTCATACATCTAAGTCTTACTAATGTTGTTGCACTGTATTTTCAGACGAGACCTAGAGTTTGCTGAAAACTAAGTGTTTCCTGTCATATTGTATATTCAAACTTTCTTTCATATATGCTCATGTAAGAAAGGGTTTCATGTCATCCAAATACACACGTTACTTTGCATGATGTCACAATCAAGTGTTTCCTGTCATATTGTATATTCAAACTTTCTTTCATATATGCTCATGTAAAAAAGGGTTTCATGTCATCCAAATACACACGTTACTTTGCATGATGTCACAATCAAGAGATAAATATATGATGTCATATTGTAAAAAATAACACCTGAGCCTTAAAAATTCAGAAATTTTCAAGGCAATTCAAATGTTAATTCTGAAATTATTTGATGAATGTTAGATTTTTATTGGTGTAAGTCTGTAAGTCTGGTATCAGTGAGCCTCAGCTGTGACACTTAAAATTGTAACACCCCCCCCCCCCCCCCTCCTGCCTGTAGAGGTAACTGAAGTGTCAACAGAAAACAAACGACCTCTGGCAAGTGAATCAACAAACTTTCTCACACTAGAATCTGCTTGAGTGGGATTCAAATCCAGGTAGTGAGAGTCACTGTGATGACCCCCCCCCCCCCACATGCACACACACAGAGTAAAGATTCTAAATGTATATTCAAAATGGAGTCTTTATTTTGTAAATTTTATAACATTTATTATAATTATTTTTTATCTTTTTTCTCTGATTTAAATTTTCATTTTCTAATCATTAAATCAACCTTAAAGATTTCTTTTCAACAAGTTTGACACATTTTTGTCTCAGTTTCGTTTCATCTTTGATGTATTAAAAGCCGCATGAGACATCACATTTCTCCATGTAAACCTACCGTTTGAAAAATTAAAGGAAATTGGAAAAAAATACATAATTACAATGTTTACATGTAGTTCATCGTTTTAAACCCTAAATTTAACTAAATAAACTTCAACTTAGTTTTTTTAACCTGAGTATTTTGTTATCTAGCTTAATCAAATACAGCTCAGACTTCATTCCAAGTTATTTAAACACAGAATTTAATTGAAGTGCCTTAAGATGGGTAAGTTTGTATATTTAGGGATTAAGTAATAGATTATCCCAAAGCCAAATTGTTTCCTTTATCGTCAATTTCAGTGATTAATTTTCCACATTATTTTGTTTTAAATACGAGTGGATTACCACATCAGACATCACTTTGGCTACCTCACTAAGTAACACAACTGAACCTTATATTGTTGATTATTTATTTCAGATATTTATTTTCCACATCAAGGTTAAAATCCAACAGGGAATTCCACATCGGACATCACTTGTTCTACCACGCTTAATATAAAAATCCCGAACGATCAGAATATTTTTTTTCATCAAACTCAAACACGTTACACCTTTCGAAACCTCAACAACTTTTGTGTTTTGATTCAAAACTGAGGTAGATAGAGGGGTCAACTTGGCCTCAGACATGTAAAAGTAGCAGCAATCATTATCTATCCAACATGTATTACATTATATAAATAGTACCCTTGGTTGAGGAAAATATGGAGGATTGTACTCCTTGAGGGAACATTATCTCCCAAGTTGACAGGCTAATCTTAAGTAGGATTACTTGATAGTTTTTTGTTATGGACAGTCATAAGTTTCTGTGCCTAGTGGTGAATATTGTAATATCCATGGCAATGTTGACTGCTGCTACAAACATTGTGGATTGTATTATATCACTTGAATAAAAATTGACCAATAACAGTTTAAGAATTTTCATGAGGTTCAATAATATAATATATCATAACTTTTTATTTGGAAAATAGGGTTAATGAATAATCTTATCCCTCCCTGCAGAGGAGAAATAAGTGAGCATGAACATCAAAATTCAAAATTTAATATCTCCCCTACTTATTATAAAAGAAAAAAATCAAACTTGACCTCTATCTTATCATAAAAGACAAATGCACAAACCATGTTTGAAAAAATCATTTCATCTGTTCTCATATTATCATTTGGAAACCACCTTGGAACAGTTTGAAAGAACAAAAAGAGGGATGGATGGATAAATGGATGGATGGATGGATTGATGGAAGGATGGATGAATATATAAATGGATGGATAGATGGTTTGATGGATGGATAGGTTGATGGAAGGATGGATGGATGGATGGATGGATGGATAAATGGATGGATAGATGGAAGGATGAAAGGATGGATGAATATATAAATGGATGGACAAACAAACTGTCAATGAAAACAGAGGGTTTGACATAAAACATCACCACTTTGTCAATTTATCCTGACCAACTTAGATGTGTTCTCAACAAAACCTGACAGACAAGGTATCGAAATTTTCTTATTTTATTTTTGTTCCTCAGTGGCTAAATGGTCTAAATAATGCACTCACAGATCACAGAACCTCTCACCACCTGGACTTTTATCCCAGTCAAACAGATCATTGCGTGAGAAATTTATCAGGTCCTTTGCCAAAAGTTTGTAATTTTCGCAAGTACCCAGGATTCCTCTACTATCCCCGAATGAACTGACTGTCGCAATATAAGTAAAAGAAGCTTGACTAGGGCATAAAACACCACTGCATTGTTCCCCTTATAATTCAATAAAGACAAACAACCTTATAATTTAAATGATTAAAATTAATCTAAGCATTTTATTTTCAAATAATTTTTTAAAAGTCTAACGTCGGAAATTCAATTATAAACAAACCAGGTTTAAAAAGCAGTAGCTTCATGTTTCGTTAAATTTTAACAAGTTTTAATTGAAATTGATGAAAAACATAAATTTAACAGTTAAATCACTCTAAATTCGAATTGATGATATCCAGGAAATGTTTGGTTTTTATTTTAAATAATTTACTAGTATTTTGTTTTGTTTATGCTTTTGTATTTTGGTTTTGTTTAATGTTTTTGTTTTAATTATTATTATTTATTTATTATTATTTATTTGTTTTATTAATTTTTGTTTTTGATTGTTTGGTTTTTTTTGTTTTTTTCTTTGTTTTTTTTTTTTTTGCCTTTTTTATTGTTTTGTTTTGTTTTTTTTTTTTTTTTTTTTTTTTTTGTAATTTTTCTTTTTAGTTCTGCTGCACACCTAGTATTTCAATAACAGAAACACAATTGGTTTAGTAGTTAAGTTTTGTGACTCCTAAATCTTTGACCCATCAATCAATCCTGATCTTAAATCACTATATCTTAGTCAACACAAAAAATTTCACCCATCAATTCCCCCCCCCCATCTCTATCCCTCAGCCAACACAAAATTTTTTTGACCATCAATTCATTCCTCACTGATATCTCTGTTTCTAGGTGACTGCCTCAGTGGCTCATTGGTAGCTATAGCACCAGTCTTGAGAGCAGGAGGCCAGTGTTGATCCCTGGTTTGATCCCTGGTCAGATCACAAAATTTGGTGTTTCCTTGAATATTGCTTCACATTATGAAGACAAAGTATCAACTGGTTCACTTGGTGCCAAGATAACTGGTCTGGGGGAGTGGTATGCTTGTCTGTGTCTGTGGCATATGGATTCAGTGAGCTACCACCTGAATGGGGGCTTGTTCTTAGGTTAATTCTTAAGAGATTAATAACCTTGCTTTCATTGTGTTTAGCTGAAAAACTGCTGATAAGTACATTAAACAACATTAAACCAACAACAATAATCTATCCCTCTGTCATACAAACTCTGTGATCTAGTCATCTCTCTATCCTCCCTGATACCTCCATCTTTTAGTTGACACAAACTCGAAAGATCAGTCGTAATTTATACCACATGTCAGACAGTTGTACCGCCATATTAGGAATGTCCAATACAATTACTATTAGTGATTACTAGAGAACAGATTATTCCACAATGATGAGTCGACTAATCAACTTGTTTATACAGTCATTCTAGGAAAAAATAATTCCAAGATTAAATACCATACTCTCTAATAGCAAGTCCACCCCTTTAAATCCAACATATAAAACTCTATTTTCAGATTGTGTCAATGTATATTCCATAACAGTTTTTAGTGTGGTTATCTTGACCCAGACCAAAATATGAGCATCAGTTGTTAAGATTGGTTAGACATAATAATTTGAGTCATTTTACTGAAAACATCTACAAATTTTACCTTCTACATGCCATATTATATTTCATGGCATCTTTTTAACTTATGACCAGACAAAGAAAAAATATACCGGTAATATGAATTCAAAAAAAGGAGGGTGCACCATTTTTACCCAGAACCCTACTAAGCATGAAAAAGAAGGTCTAGGATTGGCCCACATTGTAATTTTGTTTTATAAAAAACTAATTTGGTAAAAGCTGAGTTCCCTCGTGATCCAACATTTTTTTTTTGTTTTATTGAATCAATGCTCTCTATTCATTTTAATTAAAAGTTCATCATTTAGACCTGTCTGTATTCAGAGATTTTACTAGAGTAGAATCCGTTTCAAACCAATACCTTTCTGGACTGAAGATTTTGTTATAACTGGAGACAAGACTCAAAGTTTTATCTCCAGTTAAGATTCTTTCACTTATATCAAAGTGACTAGGTCCAGAATGGGGAGGGAAACCAGAGTGCCCTTAAAATCCACAACTCTTCATCAAACAAACTGCCAAACATTTCCATACTTAGATCTGCTTTAGACGGATTTGAATCTAGGTTGGTAGAGACACTGTCCTCAGGAAAATGAGGCTTTAGATCACTCATCCAACAAACCATCAACCGGGGTTCCAACCCACAACCTCTCACTCTCAAGGCTCTTGACAGGGATCTCAAACATCAACCTGTCACTTTTTAATATGATTTGGTAATAAATAATATGATTTTAAAAGAGTTTAATTAACAAGCAATATACCTGATAAAAAATGTTCCAAGTATTTTTTTAGAACAAGTATAGATTTGCAAAAAAGAGCATAGCATATATTAGGGACATATTCTAACCCTTAAATTAAAATTTTAAAAAGTTGAAAAAATCGATTCATGTATCAAGTAGAATAAAAATTAGAGGCAAGGATTTTTTCTGTTAAAATTGATTCTTAAGGATGTTAATGACTAAATACTGATAAAGAAATTTATGTTTTAGTGTTCATTGATTCATGGCCAATTTTAATTTTTTAATTTTCTTTATTTATTATTATTATTATTATCATTTTATTTTATTCTTTTGTGGACAAATTGTGGAAATATTTTCGCTTTAATCTGTATGTTTGCAAATGAGAATTTTGTTTAATATATATTTTTTGCATGTTTAAATATGATATGACACATAAAATGAAATAATAATAATAAATTTTTTTCTGGGGGGGGGGGGGGGAGTCTTTACTATATCTACAACTATCAAATTTCTCAATTTTTTGTTTATCTCAGCTCCCCCCCCCCTCCCCACACACACACACACAAAGAGAGAGAGAGAGAAGGGGGGAGAGAGAGAGAGAGATTTTTGGATAGTCGACTAGGAAAATAGGTGGTTGCAGTAGCCAACTTTCATCATAAATATAGAACACTGATCGTTAATAGTGGGTGGGCTTAGTGTTTAAGAAAGCGTGTGTGTTTTGTTTATATATTTTGTGAAGAAAATGTCTACAAGAGTACTGTAATATTTTAAAAGTTACATCAGCACGTCGCATGATGATTACGCGGATGTGCTCCTGAGATATAACAGTCGAACTTCAAACATTTCTGAAAACACAGTGTAAGTTTTAAAATTTTAAAATAGTATATAGTTTGTAACTGTTTACCTAAAGCAGATGAGCAAGTGTTTAATTATTAATTAACGAATTTTAAACATTTATAAAAACATTGAGATTAAAAATTATGGTACTATAGTCTCTTTAATCAACATTTTTACTCCAAAATAGCTCTATGAAATTACTTTCTTTTTAACTCTCTCTCTCTCTCTCTCTCTCTCTCTCTCTCTCGTTCTCTCTCTCTCTCTCTCTCTCTCTCTCTCTCTCTCTCACCTACCCCCCTCTCTCTCTTTTAAACAAGATGGTAGAAACCTTTTAAAAATACTGTTAATTTTGTTTCTTTAATTTTATTTTTTTTATTGAGTTTTAAGTTGTATTTGTTTTAAATTTTTTGAAATAAAATATTTTAAAACAAAATCGAACTTGTTTTTAAAGTAATTGTGAAATTCAGATATAAAATAAATCTAAAAATAAGTCAAGGACTAAAAGCATCTTTTTTTTAGATGGTCATTTCAGGGATGGTGGAGTAAACCAGAGTGACCAGGAAAAACCACTGACCTTTGACAAGCATACTAACAATCTTCCTTATGCTATAATCTGCGGAGAGTTAATATTTGAATGTTACCATTGAAAGACACTGGAATCTGAAAGCAAGAAGTGTCCCAGGTGTAGAAATTCCATGTCCAAGGAAAATCCAAGGATTTCCACTGAAATGCCACATAAATCCATGGTAGTGTGTACATATCCATGGAAAAATAAATTTGCCATCTTTTTGACCATGGACATGTACACACTTTTCATGGAATTTCTGTAGACATGTACATGGATTTTTGTGGCAAATTTTTCCTGTAATGAAATTGTAACTGACTTAATACCATTTTGCCACAGATGCCAAAGTAAGAGCCATTATTATATGGAAGAGAAATATGGAAACCATAAGAAAACATGGATTTAGGCTTTATATTTGAAAACTTATGGAAAATTTATCTTTCTATGAATCAAAATTAACATTCCATGTGGCTAAAATTATGCATCTACATTATTTCTATATGATCTTAATTATTTAAGTATGAAAAGTGTTTCATCTTCATATTTGAAGGCATAAATTAACTGTTGACAGACTGAAGATATTCATTTGTCGAAAAATTGGAATATACAAAGAAAAATATTCATAAAACGATTTTCCCATAATAGAAATATATAAATAAAAAAATCTGCCAGATACTTTTCACAGGTGAGCAACAAACATGGAATAATTTGATAATTAGCGTGAGATTTTGATTTAATTCTGATCGCCACCTGGTTGAATTTTTAAATGATTACAGGTGAGCTGCAAAACTTAAAATAATTTGATAATTAGCGTGGGATTTTAATTTTATTTCTGATCGCCACCTGGTTGATACAGATTGAGTATGAGTACATATATTGGCCATTAGTTAATCATTATTACCCATAATGCAGCAGACATCGCAGACATGAAAATATACAGAAGCTTCAAACTTCAAAAGTTTTAATTAACAGTAAAAGTGAAAATAATTGATATTCTATACACAACATGTTTTGTTCCGTTTGTCTGGTGTGATGAGTTTAAAATTTTGAAGGATGAATCAGAATTGTAACAAAAAATATTATAATCTTTTTTTAAATTTTTTTTTAATATATAAAAAATTGCGGAAATGCAGTCATACATGTTCTGTGTCAATTTTAAGTAACAAATTAAAAGTTGTGTTTAATGTATTTTAGTGTAAACATTAAATGATGAATCTAGAATGGTCTAAAGGAAAACACTAAAATAAAGTGAAAATTCCATACTGAATAATTTGGAGTTCAATTGTGACTCATTTGTCACTTGCCTTAAATAATTTGCTCGACGCCTTGCCCAAAAGAGTGAAAATTATGTATAAAGAGCACCTGTCTATAAAGTCTGTATTTCTGAGGTTCCATGTGTGGTCTTTATATACAGATTTTACTGATTAAGTCAAGTAAAAATAAATTTGTAGAGTATCAACTCACCTTCTGCTAACCACGCTTCTTGCATCTGGCTCAGATCTTGAAATAATTCTGAAAAATAGAATTAAAAAATAATGATAGTTATGATTTGTTAAATTAATGACAAAAATATTATAAATATGAGTGGATTGAATAAGAAAAAATGACGAAGTTAAATTGTAAATAATGTAAATTTACTTATTATGAAAATATGCTTGCTGATACATGTAATGTGACATGGATAGGTTACATAAAACATAAAATTACTATCCATTTACCACACACACACACACACACACACACACACACATACACTCTCTCTCTCTCTCTCCCTCTCTTTCTATCTATCTCTCTCTATCTAATCCATTCACCCCCTTTCTTTCACTCACTCAGTAACCTTCATTCACCCTCATGACTCTTTACCAAGTCATTTATTTACTCATTTTGGCATCTTCACTGATTTTAGTCATTATCATCATTCATACTCACTAAAGGTAAGTTATCTTGACTCACCCACTTAGCCACTTTTTACTCAACTCTGACTTACTTATTTAACTTCACTTACTAAAGTCAATTTTACTCATTTCTGACTTACTCATTTAACTTCACTTACCCAGTCACTTCTTTTTACTTATTTCTGACTTACTCATTTAACTTCACTTACCCAGTCACTTTTTTTAACTCATTTCTGACTTACTCATTTAACTTCACTTACCCAGTCACTTTTTTACTCATTTCTGACTTACTAATTTTACTTCACTTACCCAGTCACTTTTTTTCTCATCTCTGACTTACTCATTTAACTTCACTTACCCAGTCACTTTTTTTTTACTCATTTCTGACTTACTCATTTAACTTCACTTACCCAGTCACTTCTTTTTACTCATTTCTGACTTTCTCATTTAACTTCACTTACCCAGTCACTTCTTTTTACTCATTTCTGACTTTCTCATTTAACTTCACTTACCCAGTCACTTTTTTTAAACTCATTTCTGACTTACTCATTTAACTTCACTTACCCAGTCACTTCTTTTTACTCATTTCTGACTTTCTCATTTAACTTCACTTACCCAGTCACTTTTTTTTTACTCATTTCTGACTTACTCATTTAACTTCACTTACCCAGTCACTTTTTTTCTCATCTCTGACTTACTCATTTAACTTCACTTACCCAGTCACTTTTTTTTCTCATCTCTGACTTACTCATTTAACTTCACTTACCAGTCACTTTTTTTTTTACTCATTTCTGACTTACTCATTTAACTTCACTTACTCAAGTCAATTTTACTTATTTCTGACTAACTCATTTAACTTCACTTACCCAGTCACTTTTTTTTAACTCATTTCTGACTTACTCATTTAACTTCACTTACCCAGTCACTTTTTTTTCTCATCTCTGACTTACTCATTTAACTTAACTTACCAGTCACTTTTTTTTTTACTCATTTCTGACTTACTCATTTAACTTCACTTACCCAGTCACTTTTATTACTTATCTTTGACTTAGTCATTTAACTTCACTTACCCAGTCACTTTTTTTCACTCATCTCTGACTTACTCATTTAACTTCACTTACTCAGTCACTTTTTTTCACTCATTTCTGACTTACTCATTTAACTTCACTTACCCAGTCACTTTTTTTTTTACTCATTTCTGACTTACTCATTTAACTTCACTTACCCAGTCACTTTTATTACTTATCTTTGACTTAGTCATTTAACTTCACTTACCCAGTCACTTTTTTTCACTCATCTCTGACTTACTCATTTAACTTCACTTACTC
>CM056609.1:9369534-9377034 GCA_029721355.1 Tegillarca granosa
ATCATCATCATCACAACCATCATTTCAGATAATAATAACAACAACAACAAAATAATACCTTGTGTTTAAACAAATGATCTTGTTAATAAATAAAAATAAATATTTTCATAGTAATCAATATTGTTGCTTTAATTTTTTTTTCAAATATTCATCAAAAATAAAGACAATGAACATCTACATAAATTACCGTTTCTTGAAATGGCAAAATTTAGTCACATTTGATAAATTCCAGTCAGCACCTTGTATTAAACATTAATTGTACATGATGATAACAAGAATACCATCTGCATACAAGTCTCTATCACATGCAACGATGCTAATTGAAGGGGTTTGTACAATATGCTGACATTTTTTACTTCAATCTCCTGATACTCCCCAAGGCTAAAATAAATAACTTTAGCCAACATAATATTAATATTTGATCCACAATTTGAGCGGATTATTACATTATTATGATGTTTCGGAAACCTTGCTTAGTGTTTCATTGTTTGAATTTAGGTCAATGTTATCATTCATGGAAATCATTTTGTATTTGCTTTTAATTATGTATTCAAAATTTTTTTATGAAAAAATACAAAATTCTGGTTTGTTGGTAACTAACTGCTTGAAGAAATAAGTCTTATGATTATTCTTTTATTAATTTTAAATTTCATTTTTCAAAAAAATTAAAATTTCTATTATTTATTTCAGTGTTGAGGTTATTCTTTCACTGTATACAGAGTGGAATGTAGTGGAGTAGATTTCAGTAACAAGTTAATTCTTTTACTGTATACAGAGTGGAACGGAGTGGAGTATATTTCAATGTCGAGTTAATTCTTTTACTGTATACAGAGTGGAATGGAGTGGAGTAGATTTCAGTGTCAAGTTAATTCTTTTTACTGTATACAGAGTGGAATGGAGTGGAGTAGATTTCAGTGTCAAGTTAATTCTTTTTACTGTATACAGAGTGGAATGGAGTGGGGTAGATTTCAGGGTCGAGTTAATTCTTTTACTGTGTACAGAGTGGAACGTAGTGGAGTAGATTTCAGTGTCAAGTTAATTCTTTTACTGTTTACAGAGTGGAACGGAGTGGAGTAGATTTCAGTGTCGAGTTCATTTTTTTACTGTATACAGAGTGAAACAGAGTAGAATAATGGTGTTTAATGCCATAGTCAAGATTCCTTTAATTATATCATGTCAGTCTGAAAGAATAGAGCAAACCTGAGTAACTGATGAATAACCATGGTCTGTGACAAGCAAACTAGAAAATCTTTTTACATTAAGATCTACTGGAGCAGGATTCCATAGTCAAGATTCTTTCATTTATATCATTGGCAGTCAGACCTGATATAGTGGCAGAATTCAGAGAAACTGGAAAAAACCATCAACCTTTGACAAGCAAACTGGATAATTTTTTTACACCAGAATCTACCCAAGCAGGATTCATACTAGTCACAAAAAGGCACTTACTCCCAGGGATCCGTATTTTTTTTTAGCCCACTCGGCCACCAAGGCCCTACCTATATTAAGACAGACTCATGTTAAAAACCCTTACAATTTACTGAGTTACAAAATAATTGTGTTAATTATCATTTAAAAAAATTATTATGTTGTTCTGTTATTAGTAAAATTTCTATGTGCAGGTTTTCCTTCAACATTCCTGGAGACATTGTTTAAAAAATTATGAGACCTGTTAATTTGTGTATTAAGGCTGAGTTGAATTGAGTCAAAGTGTTTCATCACTCACATACAAAACTACAAAAATAATGTAGTATGTAACACCGGTTATATAGAAACTATCTATACATGCATTTACAACCATCTAGCTAGACAAAGGCAGTCCCTGTCAAGATTCCTTAACTTATAATGAGATAAGTGGAGGAAACAGGAGTGTCTGGTGAAAACCACTGACCTTTAGCAAGCGTACTGACAAACTTTCTCACAATAGATGATGAGAAGGACTATGGCTTGAACTTCTACTATATGCAGCAACTATAAAATCTCACAACTTCAAGTCTTTTTGGGGGTGTTCAATAAGTTGGTCAGTATGAAAACTTTATCTCAAGTTAATCAAGTAGGTCACTATAAAATCTTTCGTTTTGTTGGGAATGTTCATCCAGTTGGATGAATACAGAATCTCAAAATCTAAGATTTTATCATGATTGTAACAGGAAGGAAAAAATATGCAGGGTTGAAATGGGGATCAAACTCTAGACCTCCAGCACTACAAGCGAGTGCTAAACCAAATAAGCTACCCTGTTATTCTTGAGTTTTCTATAGTCCAATGGGAAATCGCACCCTAAATTTCCTCAAACAGACTTTATATAGCCACCAAATTGTAACAGGAATGAGAAAAATGCAGGGTCAGAGGGAACAAACTCAGGACCTCCAACACTACAGGTGAGTGCTCTACCAGCTGAGCTACCCAGATTGCTATATGATGTTCATTCAGGCTAACCATAAAATCTTTAAAAAATTCTAGTCTTAACAGAGGTGTTCACCCAGATGGTCACTACTGAATCACCATCTGGGTTATAATAGAGATATTCATCCAGTTGATAACTACCCAGCTGAAGAAATTCCATGATTATATGTCCATGTCCATGTCCATAGAAAATCCATGGATTTTCGCTGAAATGCCACAAAAAAATGGATAGAAAGTGTGTAGATGTCCATAGGAAAAATAATGAAATCTCATCATTCTGGTTTTATAAAGGGATATTCACCAAATTTCTCAGTGTAAAATCACAAAGTCTCAGGTTTCACTAGTATATAAACAATGACACATTAAAACCTTATATCCCCTGATCCTTTCTGCTAATCATTCTTACCTTCAGAAACTTGTGATAATTCCGTTTTTGTCCTTCCCTTTAACTCAGGGCTGCCGTTCTCTTTTTGTACTTCTGATCTAGTGTCTTGTGTTTTATCTTTTACAATTGTTTTCTAAAACAAATATTTATAGAATTTTTTACAGTGGTATATTTTTATCAAGAAACAAATGGTATGAAAATTTCCTGTGGCAGCTTATTCGCATACTGGTACATATATAAGCAAATATTATAGGCCCATAGTTACAAATGCAATATTTAGAGACCTCCTGAGGAGGAATACCTCACAAACACTTTAGTGGAGAAAAATATACATTGGCCGGCAAAGACCAAATGTTAGGCTGAATGTGTCAGCAGGGATGGCAATGGATAAATGTATGATAGAGGCCTCATGCACAAGGAGAAGACCTCACAAAGCAGTGATTTTGCTATGCTTTTTAAAAACTACCTTCCACCTTTCAGATTGGAAAAATTGGACCCTTTTTATGTCACATATTATGCTCAGAATTTTGAAATTCAGTGCAAAGATTTTATATTGTGACAATATCTAACATTTTTTATCTGTCAGAACAGTTTTGGACAACTGGATTTAACTTAAACTATTTGATTGTGTGTCACTGTTGCCTTTTGGGGAATTTTAGTTGTCAAATTGGGAAATTTTAGTCTTATTTCTCAAGGGGAAACTACCTTTATTCGGTAGTAACTTTAGGCAAACAAAACCACTGCAAAGGTAGCAGAGGGTTACAGATTACAATGCTTTTTCAAATGCTAGGTTCAAATCCCACTCAGTCTGATTACAGGATAAGAATTGTTGTCAGATTGGTGGTCTTTTACAGACATTGCAGTTTCCTCCACCAATCAAAAACCAATTGCTTAATATAAGTGAAAGAGTCTTGACTCTTGGCATTCTGAACGAATCAAACTAAACATATTTGTAGTTTATAATAAGTTGGCACAATCAATCATATCTAACAAAGGGAAATGCAGGTGAATACTTCAAAAGGCATCCGAGAGCTTAAGTGTCAAAAAACAAATAATCTGTCAACTAAATGAACACTGAGCCATGATAAAGTCACATTACAGGGGTAGTATTGCCTTAGGACATTTATGGCAATAGTTGCTATTTTTATGATTTTTTAAAAAAAATGTTTGCTCCAAAAAGTTGCTTTTGGTTGATGGCTAATGATTTTGGTCTTAAAAAGCATAAAGTTATTTAGGCACAAAAATTTTGTACCAACTAATTTCTAAATTTTCTGACATAAATTATAAATGTGATACTATCGATTTTTCTCCAAAAAGGAACAAAAAATAAGTAAATGACCTAAACTGACCATTAAAAGGGCACATATTTAGAGAATATTTATGCAACATTTTAACAAAAAAAACAGAAATACTTAACCAAAAAGCTTATTTTTTGTATAAGCCCATTAGTAATAAAACCAAAAAATGTCCAAAACAATGAAATATAAAAAGGTTGGATTTTTGCTATATAAATATTTTATCAAATTCTCACCATTTGTTCTACAGTATATATTTTATATATAAAATATAATTATAAAACATATAAACAGTAAAAGATACAAATGACATTCTATATACATGTATATAGAATTATAAGATTAATTTAATTGATTTAATTTAATTGGGTTTTACATCCTAGTCAAGAATATTTCACTTATATCGAGACATCACCAGCTATAGGTGAAGTGGCAGAAATTTTGACCTTTGCATTGCACTTAGAGCAATGTGCAGGGAGGGTTCTTTAACATGCCATGCCTGCCCTGATACAGGGCATCAGTTTTTAATGTCTACTCCGAAGGACCCAGTGACTTTCATTTCTAAATGTAGAGTGCTTGGCAAATGAAATAATCACTACTAGTTTTCAAGTCTTTGTCAGACCCAGCCGGGAAGAATAAAGACTGTCATTAAAACAACATATGCAATTATATTAAAACATATTAAAATAAAAAAAATAAATAAATGATCAATACTATGTTCAATTATTCGATTAATAAATCATATATTAAATTATTTTTCTATTTGAAATATTAAAACAGGTTTTGGAAGCTGAAAACACAAATAATTTTTTTGAAATAAAAATTTTTCATTGTAAGATAACTTATTAAAACTACCGTTATGTGTCAATCACTGATTTACAAGATCTAGTCGCAAATCTGGGCATGCTAACAATGCATGTTATTCTAACTTTTAAAAAGCCTGAAAAATTTACAAACTCCTATCCAGTAGAAAAGTTCAATTATTTTTGTTGGGTCAAACCATCACCCAATTTTAAGAATAGAAGTTTTGTATAACATTTAATATTTTGCTCTCAAATTAAAAAATAGATACATAATCAGTGATACTGTTCAGTATTTGTCATTTCTGGTTTTATTTGCTCATTTTATTCACTTTTATTATTTTGTGTTCATGGTTGCAATGACCTTGCAATTTTTTTTAAAATTTAAAATTATTTTTAACAATTGAAAATTTGCTTTAAAATTTATTTATCTATTTATTTATTCATTTAATTATCTATTCATTTTTATTTGTTTAATCATTAATTTAAATAAAAAAAAATGAAAATCTGGCTACTGAAATTTTTAAGATAATCAATGTCTTTCTACAAATCAATATTGAAATTTTATAAAAAAAAAAAAAAAAAAAAAAAAAAAAAAAAAAGGTATGTATTTTAACATAAAAATATTTAAAATGTTCTCCCTGTATAAACACTAACTTAAAGATATCATTAACAAGCAAACTTAATTATGCTGTGGCCTATCCCCCCATTTCACACTCCACCCCACCCCCGTACATGGAGATGAAGTAACGCTCATGTACCTCACAGACTGTAACAAAAGGTCCTCAGCTCATCCAAGCAGTAACATCATTAAACGGCTCGGTTGAAACGGTATTTTGTTCCAACAAATATTTGTTTCCTCATTCAAATAAGTACGAAATAACAAGGTTTTTAAAACTAAATTAGAGTGGTAGGTGTAAAACCATGAAAACCCTGCCATGTAGTGTTGGGTATGAAACACCAGCTTTAAACATGGAATTTACAAGATGGCGACATCCGTAGTGAGAGGAATCTTCAATGAAACAGAAATGAATGCAACCGTCATTAGCGTCATTCTGACTTTGACGGATAAACATTGTCTGTTTAATTAGCTAACTTATCTGAAAAAAGTTGTCTTTATCACTGGAAGGTCCAACAGTCTATCAATAATAAAGCAATACACACGAATCTGCCTATTTCCCGCCCAAACTTTTTGGTAGTCTGCAACTATGACGGTTGCTTATTTATTTATTTATTTATTTATTTATTCATTGTTATGAAAATAATATGTATATGAAGGCATTGTTTTAATTAATTTATTTTTGTTTTATTTATTTTATTTTCTATCTGTCAATCTATCTTATTCATTATTATTTCATTTTTTACTTTAATTTTATTTATTTACTTATTTATTTTTTTATTTATTTATTTATTTATTTATTTGTTTGTTTATCACTTCTTTATTTTTAATGATTTATTTTTGTTTTTTGGTGGTGGTATTATCGCTATTTTCTGCTGATTAAGTAAATGTTCATTCAATCAGAATTAATTAATAGTCTGTCAAGGAATGCTACAGAGTTTCTTAAATTCAATTTGAACAAAACACATCCAAGAACCCACACATAAAAGATTTGTTCCAACTAAGTCCCAAAGCCTGTATGAAAGAACTACATTGTTTTTGAGAGCATCACATGCCTGCACGTCCTTCAGCACGTGAACGTCGGTCACCCGCACGTCTATTTCATCTGTTTCTTTTGCCTTGACCACGTGACCCGTTTCGTGTAATTCGGAATCTGTAAACATTCTGTATTTATCGATAAAGCCATTAATTTCATATTTTATTGTTGACTGAACACGTAAAATCTGTCCTCAGACGACCATTAATTGCACGTGCGACCCCCTAGCGCGTGTAGCGTTTTCAGAATATGACCCGCTGACGGTCTCGAAGCCTATTAACACAAAATGAATTCAATGCGATGAAATACTAGGTTATAGCTTATAAATACTAATTATTGTTCAGTCTCACTCCTTTGATCTCGTATGCACGTCTTAAATACAGAAAACCCGATCGCCCGTGTTTAAATATCAAAATCTTCCCCTATAAAAATTCATTTACTGCATATTGAGAAGATGATATAAAAGATTGGATCATTTTCCCGCTTCTTGGATCGATATCGTAATGCACTACATTTAAAACTTATGTTGTCAATATCTGTAGGATATCATTACACCGGCCTGATAACTATCGATGCTGTAATTATTTCCAAGTAGGTTGTATTATTTCCTGAAATGAGCATTCAAGAATCTCCCATATAATTTCAGAGAGAGGGAGATTAGCATTTTAAGAATTGTGTGCTTATCGCGAAATTTTGATATGTACATTTATGTTGTTATTTAAAACTTAATTTCATTTTTTTAAGGAATCGAAATCTGTTTTTTGAAGACTTGTCACCATTTTCAGTGTTTATACGCTGTGTTTTAATTTTTTCATTAATTATGCAAAAATTAGCAAATGGAAACGCATTTTAATCGAAATTATCATATGATTCAATGATTGGTAGTGTAATGAATGGACTTAAGTAATTAAGGCAATAAATAAATAAATAAATAAATAAATAAGAATAAAATTTTTTATAA
>CM056609.1:9382034-9399534 GCA_029721355.1 Tegillarca granosa
AGGCTTATTTTATAATCAATGGTTCCAATATGTCAAGTCCTTTCTTGCATTATCCTGTTAATGGCCTTGGTTTTTGTTGTTTCATTCTCTTGGGGGCCGTTGCTTGTTGACAAATTGACATGTTTTTCAGATACAAATTTTCTTTCAATCGCTATATTATTCCAACTTTTTTGTCAAATTATAGTTGCGCAAGTGCTACACTTATTAGCCCTGAAAACAAAACCCCTTCAATTAAAACGAAAAAAAATAATAAAATAAGTAAACATTTTCCTGTTATCGCTCATTTGTAGTTTTCAGATAAAAATCAATCTTTAGATAAATTAGAAAAACGGAAAAAAAATGTTACACAAAACTGCACATCATTTTATCAGGGATGCTAACCAACTAATTACCCTGAAACGGTTTACTCTACACGATACAAAAACAAGAGGATTGAATCTGAATAAACATTATAGTGTTATCATTTCATTTATTCTACACACAATAGATAATATGCCATCACAATTGATTCTAAAACTTGGGCAAATATTAAGGCATAATTGATCAATCTGTGGGGCGCCATTGTCAGAAACATTGCGCGAGCTCACGCGCACCGCACGCGGAGAAACAGATTACCTGTCACTCACATACTGTTACAAGGTTTGATAACTTGATAGTTGTGAATTCAGTTTGTGCAGGAGATTCATATTTAGGTCGTGAGATATTTTTATTTCCATTTTGATTACATATTATTGCATCTTGTCAGTGGCATTTATAGGATGACCTCTTGCTATAAAGCCAGTCTTGGGGTTATATGTATCTTCAACAAAAGTTTCATTCACATTTTAGGACAAAGGACTTTAAAATCATGTAATAAATTTGGAATATATCATTTATGAAGTCGCCAAACATCATTACACATAATTGGACTATGGATTTACATTGAAATAAATTATTTTGGAAACAGTTATAATAACCAATATGATGAAACGGACAAAATCGGACAAGATTTTTTTCATTTTTTTAGATTAATGTTTTAAATTTTCGGACTTACGGTATGGATGTGTGTAGGTGGGAGCATAAAAGGCAAGAGCTGTAGGTTCGAACCTTCTAGAGGGTCAAGAAGATGCTCTTTCAGAATATATAATAGCGCAAAAAGGGGGCAAATGGACCGCCCTTCGGGTCCGCTACTGTTATCGATCCTCACTGTATGGTTGGTACGTAGTGTTGTTTCGTGCTCTAAGTTGCTTTGTCTATCGTAAACTTACAGATGTCTATGTGACAAAAGTGGAAAAAAGATTGTACACAGAGAAGAAGCAGAAGAAGAAGAAAAGCAAATGAATTAAGAATGGGCTTGTTAGTAAAAATGTGTAATTTAAAAAATAAAAAATAAAATGTAATGTAATAAAACTTGGCATAATAATAATAATAATAACAATACATATGATAATAATAATGATAATAATAATAATAATAATAATAATAATAATGTAATAAAAATAATTCTTTTTTATAATACAATTTTAAAAGCTACCACATAGTGACATAAATGGAGGATTGTTGGTAGTCATGACGACCATGTACTTTGTATTCTTTACTGAAATATAATGCATAAATTTGACATAGAATGTATTGGGAAAATTCTAAGAAATCAAGCAAAGGATGTAGATACATATAAAGGGAACTTTTCAATTCAATTCAATTCAATTCAATTCACACGACTTTGGATGGACATCAGTCAAAATGACAAATTGTAATAAGCTAAGGAACTATTGTGCACGTGAAATTTGGGCCGGATAATACAGCCAAACTTTTGTCGCTGAAAAAGATTCACGTGGTTTTTATTATAAAAACTAAGAGCACTTTATAAAAACAATTAAACAACATAAGAAAATAGATAACCAAACAAAAAATAGATACCGCTAATTATCAAATCTGTCCGTGAAATTTTAAGTTAATGAACACTTATATTAATTATTCATTTTATCAAAACTACATTCGACAATCCTATAAAATTAGTTTTTAAAATGGGGAAAAAAGTAAAAAGAGAAAGAAAAAGGCGATGAAGGGGGAAGAGGGGAGGGGGAGGGGATAAAAATATATTTAGGAACCTAAAGACGTGATCCTCTCAACATTTTTTAAAGTACTGTTGTTTAAAGAACGCTACGTATATGAAGTAGAAATTAATTTAAATTAGCAATCAAATTATTGTTCCTATCTTTGTATTGCTACATTAATGATGTCATTTGCTGATTTTGAATTTCTATTAAAAAATAATGTATTCAAAATCAGCACATGACAGTTATTATCATAATTAGGTTGATATGAGTAAAATTTGTTAAATAAATAAATAAAAATTATAATAAATTAATAAATAAAAATTATGATAAATAAATTTTAAAAAATTATAATAAATAAATAAATAAATAGATACGAGTTTTCACAAACTAAAGATACCCGGTTTGTTTCATTTTATCTCCGTTTAATGAAACAGTTCCAACCCCATCGCCTATAAAAATGGAGGACGGGTTTTACAGTTCAAAGCATATGCCATTTTTTTAAGTTAATTAAAAGCACTAAGAGTATAATTAATTTCTTTCATATTAATGCGTCTCGTAAGTCGTTGTAGTTTCGATTCGGAAATTAATTATAATTCAACTTGTATAGATTTTAAATTCAAAGTTAATTGAGAAAAGGGAGAGATAAATAAACTAGCGAGTCTCGAATCGCAAGTCCCCCTCCCCGGGACCAGAAAAGTCAACAACTTAACATTGTTAATGTAATTAAACCATAAAGTTTATATAACATTTACAACTACAGGGCTGCTCTTTTCCCATTTTTTAAATAAAAAAAAATTGTGTAATAAATTTAAAAATAACATAATAAATAAATAAATAACCGGTGATTGATTTCAATTTTTTGTACTTATAAATAATTTTGTGTTTATGATTGGTTACAGGTACGTGTTACTCTTGAATTTTTATAAAGTAAAGCATTCGAAAAAGCACAACCTATGTTCGTTGCATTTTCAAGACAATGTGTATATTCGCAATTGTTTTGAAATGATGCTACACGTTTAGTAATTTTTTTTCATTAATAAATATTATATTTTATAACAAACCGTGAAACACAGTTACGTATTTGTAATAATATTATAATTATTGTATTTCTTCCTTTTATATAAATTAATCTTTGATTCGTCCCACGTGCACTTTAATGACATATCATTCATTGTTCGGTAGCCGTGCATTTAAAAGTACAATTTTTAGTAACCGAGTTTTATAAGATAAATGAATAAATGAATACTAATCCTCGGATACAGGATTAGAATGGAATATTGAATGAATGTGGTCTGAAAATACGGCACGCAACAAGTATCAATATGGTATGAGAGAGAGTGAGAGAGAGAGAGAGAGAGAGAGAGAGAGAGAGAGAGAGAGAGAGAGAGAGAGAGAGAGAGAGAGAGAGAGTATGGACATTATCAGTAAATCTGTAACTTATAAAATAAAATTTTAACAATTAAATCGACAAAATTCAGGTGCCCATTCTAATAATCAATGAATTGTGTTAAAAGAATCAATTTTCAAAATTAAAACTATTTCAATTTGACAAAACATATTTTATTTTAAAAAATAAATAAATAAATAAATAAATAAAATAAATTTTTGTTAGATTTTAAAAGCATGCCAAATTCATATAATTAGCGATAAAGTAAATTGAAAATTAAAAATAATAATTCAAAATCATACACGTAATCTATAAATGTCGAGTAAAACATTTATTATTAAAATAATTATCAAATACTGTTAATAATAATAAAATTTTAAATTCTCGCCTTGACAAAAAAAAATACTAAGGTAAAAATTCAATTGCACGGGATACATCAGAAAATTTTATTACAATCAAGTAATTAAAAAAAAATTAGTGTTGTTTTGGGATTTTATTTCACGCAATTATTATTTAATTTAAAATTTATTTCATCTACAGGTACCGTTCTGTATTTAACACGAACTCCGCATCTATCGCTAATTCTGATTTAAGTTCTACCTGTGAATTTCTATTGCATTTCCGCCTCCGAAGCAATTGCCCGCATCAGGGGTTGAAGTTAGATTCAGCTGAAAGCAACTTATTAGCTCGGTAAATTTGCGTAAATTTTTAATGAAAATATTATGCGGTCATAAAAATAAAAAGTATTTTAATTATTTAAAATCGATGAATAAATGAATAGGATAAAGAAGTTGAATTATTAATTTCACCTTTTAATTTGAGATTGAACAGGTATTGTATCATTTAACACATAAAACAAACTTTATTTAGAACATTAAAAAAAGACAAGATTAATTTTTTAAAAATATTCAATCGACAAAGACTTGAATTTTTTTAATTTCAAAATTTGATTTTTAAAAACTAAAATTTTAATCACATTTGTTATTTTCGGTCTTGATAATCTTTGTATATAGTCAAACCATATGGTTTTGCAATGTTTCTTCAAATATATATTTTTAGTTACAGTATTTAAAAAAAAACACAACAAAAAAGCTGCCTTTAAATTTTTGGGATGCTGAAATTGAACAAAATTTCCTTCTTATAAAATTAAAGCTTTAAGCTGCTTAAGACTTATAAGTTTAAAAAAGTTTAAAATTACTCACCTGTTCAATTTTTACCTGACGGACACTTGACATGAGATTTGCTACTAGATACACCGTAATCCTTTACGATTAAAGATTACATAGGAAAATACCTGAATTTAGTAACCATCCCCTTATACTCGATTACGGTATGCCAGAGTTTTTAGATATCTCGGATACAGATGTTCGCGTACGGCAAGGGGACTTGAAGACGATTGGCTGACATCTTTAATTGCACGTGGGGCGAATCCATAATGGGGATCTGGAAAAGGGGTCTGGTATTTATCAAAACACTCATAAAAGTTATCTAATAGGTATTTTATATCCAAAACATGTTTGTTTTTATAAATTTCCTTGTTTTATTGAACAATCTAGTGTTTAAAGAGTTTTATTTTAATGAAATGTCAGGTAATTAATCATAACATATTTATGAACAAATGTAAGACACACCCTCTTTTTTAAATGGACCAATCCAAAATGTGGGATGCTCATTTCTGTTTTTGATCGATGCAATGTAACAATGTTGAATTGTCATCAGAACTTGGATGATCAATAGTGTTGTATCTCGATAAACACTTGACAACCATCCGAACGCAACTATCATCTCTTGAGTGTGTGATGTTTTCTATTAATTTTAAAAGGTGCGCATTTACAAATCTGGTAATCTTTATGATATGAATAAATGCATTTATATGTTACTATAACAACTTAATCATTTTTGATTTTCTGTTTTAATATCGTGTGTGTGGGTTTTTTAAAGTTATTATTCGAAAACAGAAATGGACAGTTGTGAATATGAATATAAGATTTATATAAGAACAATTTATTTCAGAATCCTCAAATACGTTTATTTATTTATTTATTTATTTATTTATTTATTTATTTATTAAAAATGTTTCTTTTGAAAAATATTTTTTGAATTCTCAATTCATTAAAAAATAAAATAAAATAAAATAAATAAACCAAAAAAGAAAAGAACATCAATATCGAGACAGATTTAAGAAGTAATTAGACAATATTCACATCATTAAACAAATTTTTTCTCGTAGAATGTACTGGCACAACTGACCTGCGGCAACGGAGTTGATTTCTTTCACAAAAGACTCTGCCCAAAAGGGATTCGAACTAGCTGGTAAACTTGAATGAGAGAGAGAGAGAGAGAGAGAGAGAGAGAGAGAGAGAGAGAGAGAGAGAGAGTTTTAATTATCCTAATCAGCGAAACACTCTCTCTCTCTCTCTCTCTCTCTCTCTCTCTCTCTCTCTCTCTCTCTCTCTCTCTCTTCGTTAATTTTATAAAAGTAATATTTTACAGTGTCACGTTTACGTTAAGTTTTACATGTTAAAAACTGTGTGATTTATAGATGGGTTTTCTACAAACACAGAGGAAAGGGGTTGATATAGGTTCTACACATTTTTGAAAATTGTCATTTTAAAAATTTAACTAAATTACCGACTTTAGAAGGACAAGGAATATTTGATACATTTCGAAACATTAAATCTTTTAAAAATTGAAATTTTAATCATACACATAGTTTTTAAGACATCCAAATTTGTAGATCCATATCATGTTTTTGTATTGACGAAATAGCTTTCTTGTTGACGTCAGTCTTAGGCATGTCGCAGGTTCCAAAGGGTTATTTTTATTTATTTTTTTTTCAAATGTTTATGTTTAAGGATCATGAGATGCAAACATATAGATTTATCAACCTTTATTTATCGCGGATTAATCATGAATATAGTTCTTTGTTATGGAATTCTTCTCTAAAAAAAAAAAAAAAAAAAAAAAACTAGCAATAAGAAAAATAACTTCTATAAAAATCTATTTGTGACGCCCGTATATTTTTATGAATGGATTAAAAACAGTCACGTGTATACTCTTCTCTTGCCTCGTGTTAAATTGCTTCTTTCGAACTCTGTTATTGTTTTCTATACCTAAATTTATGCAATATGCAACGCAGGGAGCAAATTACCTTAATTACGCATGCAACAGGTATCATTTTTTTGATAAAAGTCAATTCTCGTTTATTGATTTTTCAACAAAAAGAAAATTAACCCTTGTAGTGGATAATACTTCTTATTTTAAGCAATATGAGGGTACTTAAAGATCTCTCATGTTTTCACAATTCTCTATACATATACGCCAACAGTATTGACATTTCTTTCATTGTATTCATAATCATCAACAAAGGGCCTACAACGCTCATCTGGAAAGAATGGATGAATAAAATGTTGTATTTCTATTTAAATATTGTCATGTGCAGAATTTTGAATTTTTAAAAAGATAAATATTCAAAATTCTGCACATGACAATATTATGGAGAAAATAAAGCTGAAAGTCTTAACTAAGTTAACAAATTATGAAATTTTGTAGATAACTAATTCTGAGAGAGAGAGAGAGAGAGAGAGAGAGAGAGAGAGAGAGAGAGAGAGAGAGAGAGAGAGAGAGAGAGAGAGAATTTTAGGAATGACTATTTTTATACAATTGATAGATCTGCACATAGATATGAACATAAACAATATGACAAAGGTCACGAGCTCATTTTTTAAAATCGACTTCATCTGAAGGTCACTTCAAGAAAATGTCTAACCTTAAACACACCATGTCATTATATTTATATAAGGTAACAGTTTAGCACTTAAAAGCTTATTCCAGAAATAAGGTAATGTTGTCTTATACCACGGTTTCATACTGAAAATGTGCTTCAAAATAAAAATAAAATTATAATCTGCAATGAAAAATCTTTGACACACACACACACACACACACACACACACACACACAAAAAAAAAAAAAAAAAAAAAAAAAAAAAAAAAAAAAAAAAAAAAAAAAAAAAAAAAAAAAAGATAAAATGCAAACCTAAGTCATGACAGAAAAAACCAAACTGAAAATCATATTATTAATCATAAGGTTTAGTCAAGATAAATCAATTAAAAACTTATTTCGTAGTTTCATAATTTCATAAATGAGGTCATGACCTTGACCTTTGACTTTAGCTTGATGTAAAGTGGTGTTACAAAACAACATACTAGCATATTTAAATCTAGTTTGAAATATCTCCTTCTCAAGAAAACTACGAAAGTAGCAAAAACATAAAGTTCAAAAATAAAAACTGAGTCATGACCTTGACATTGGGCCTTATTTTGAAGTTTATTCAATAAAACAAAAATAAACTTCAATAAATTCTTTCATATAGCCTGAAAAATATATAACAAATAGAAACTTATTTTGTAAATGAAATCATTGATTTTGTGTTTAGATACAGTGTTACAAAAACAGATTCAAAATCTATGTCATGTTTATGACCTATACAATTGACCTTGACCTCACTTTGAAGGCACATGGGGAAAATACAAAAAAGCTGAAAACACAATTCATTATCTTTACAAATACCTGTAGTCATGAAATCAATTTGTATGGTAATTTTAAACTTTAGTGAAGTTTGACGCAAAAAAAGAACGTAACTTATTTTTCTATGAAATTTTACGAATTAAACAAATTACATGTATAAGCTTGAAACCGTAAATCTCAAATGTACCACATCAGAATTTGCGCCCAGTCTTCGTTATGTTTCACATAATATTTCCAATATTTTATTTTTAGTAAAAGAACAATAACTCTTATGAAATGGCCGTACAGTACCCAGATTTGTACTTGCGCGAGATATTTTACACACACCAAATTTAGTTTTAATTTAAAAAAAAAAAATCATTTAAGATCACAGTATGTAGTATCCGGAAAAGAACTATCTTCAGTTGGATAGACGGACAACGCCCTACCACAAGACACCTGTCTTTATTAATGACGTTTAAAATAAAGTAAAAAAGAAATTTATTTTCAATATGGAAATTCAAGTTTATTCTAGTTTATTCAGTTTAATACTCTCAGCCACTCAAAGAGTGGGGCCTCGGTGGCCGAGTGGTCTTAAGCGCGCGCTTACGGATCACAGTGCCTCTCACCGCCTGGGTTCGAATCCCACTCGGGACAGATCCTAGTGTGAGAAAGTTTGTCAGTTTGCTTGCCGAAGGTCGGTGGTTTTCTCCGGGCACTCCGGTTTCCTCCACCATCCCAGAACTTGTCGCCTCGAAATAAGTGAAAGATTCTTGACTGGGGCGTAAAACACAATTACTCCACTCCTCCACTCACTCAAAGAGTGGAACATGATGGCATATAATACAATATTACATAAACGAACTGACAATAAATTGAATAAAATATACAGATACAACAGTTCTCTCTAAATTAATGACACTATAATGTGAAAAAATTGATACAAACTAATATACATTATTTGAATATATCACTTTTAGTTTGACAATATATATAAATGATATTACCGCCTAATCCAATAAACTAGTATATTATTCTAATAATATTTAACTGAATTCTTTTGATATCTTTGAAAAAAAAACATTACAACATTGCCCAACAATCTCACATTACACAATTTTAACATACCATATAACTTTTTATAACTTAGAAATTTCCAAAAATATTTTGATAAATATTTCTCTCTTAACTTAGAAAACTTTTGATCAACAAACAAATAATGAAACTCATCCCCTAGATCATTTAAACAATATGGACACGATCTATTATGCTTACTAATGTTTTGCCGCCTACCAGTTTCAATTGGGAATTTATGATTAGATGTTCTGAGCTTACAAATATTCATCGATTTAGAAAAATCTAGCTTAAGTAAATAGTCCTTAAGTTTAAATTCATCTTAAAAGAAAAATAAAACTGTCCTTTTAAAGAGACACAAGTACTTGACCAGTTTTGTAAAAATATATCTTCATATACCCTTTTAAACAAAAACTTGTATGATGATAAATCTATAGTATGTTGGCTGTGCCATAAAAAACCAAGACCAGCCTTGTTTAACATATTCAGAGCTATCAAAGAGCAATATGGCTATGTTTTTTGTATTCCGTATCTATGAATCTTAATATAATCAAACCTAAATTGGCGTGCATGTGCAGGTATGACCAAATGACCCTGTTTGGTAAATAAATAAATGAATGAATGAATGAATGAATGAATGAATAAATAAATAAATAAATAAATAAATAAATAAATAAATAAATCCACCAATGCGCTTAACCACTAACCATAAGTGATTGTGAACTTGTTCTCTTTTATCTTTCTTTAAAAATAAAGGAGCACTTTTATCCTGTATGATTGTCTTCGCGTTTTAGACTAGTCTTTTTTGGAAAATATGTAGGTCAAAGGTTAAATGCTCAACTAAAATCTTAACTGTTATTTGGGTGTTTAAATAATATATTAAGACGATATGAAATTAAAGGGTTTACGACTATGATACAGATTCTGATGCAGGTGCCATATGCAAAATTTGGAATTTTTGAAAAATAATATATTCAAAATATTGTCATGATTAAGTTGTCATTTTTAAAATTTAGAATTTTTATGAAATATAATATTCAAAACGTTGATACATAGTTGTCACATGCAAAATTTTTGAATATTTTATTTTTATAAAAAAAATCAAAATTCTGCATATGACAAGATACAGTTATCTTCAATAAACTTTTTGGTGCATATGCACTGAAGTGAAAATTGGCAGTGCTATTTTTGTACACTATATTTTATTTTTAGATGTATTTAGAAGCACACACACCTTTACTATGGGGCGGATTAATTTAAAATCTCCGGGTTACCATAACACAATTTTTTCATTTTATACAGCACGGTTACAAAAATATTACACGAGTACAAAAAACAAGATGGTAACAAGACCCCCGTTATTCCAACAGAATCTACACGTGACGTGAAAATTTCGAACACGCATTGAATAACACATTGTATAGGTTGTTCCTTCAAAAATCATCCTCTTTACCCGAAAGTTACAAATGATTTTATTTAATGGGGTTTTACGTACCAGTCAAGAGTATTTCACATATATCGAGACGTCACCAGCTTTAGATGAAATGGCAACAATTTTTGTAGTGTGCTTAGGGCAATGTACAGGGAGGGTTCTCTAGCGTGCTACGTCTGCCGTGACACGAGACACCGGTTTTTAAAGTCTCGTTCCTGTGACCTTCATTTCTAAATGCCAAGAACAGCATTTACCAATTTTTGAGTCATGGTCAGACCCGGCCGGGACTCGAACCCCCGACCTCCCACATACGAAGCGAGCACTCGAAAGTTAAAAAGCTATAGTCTCTCTATTGCCCAGTTGATTATAAAGAAAACATTCGTGCAGATATGGTTGACGGATATGGGGGGGGGGGGGTAATCAAATAAAATATATAAAAACTTGCAAATAAAAGCTTTTTTAAAATGTTTCATTTTATAAAAATTGAAAATTGAAAAATTTGCACATTACAATAAGAAATGTCTAATTTTTGCAGTGACTTTTTCTCAAATATAGTGACCTATATGTAACAAATGGCTTATCTGATTCAATATTAGAAATTCCAATTTTGAAGAAACCCTAATTTTGGTTCGAACCCCGATCGGGTCATTTTAGAAATTTTAGATATTGCTGCCTCGGCACTAGAAAGAGTTGAGTTGAGTTGAGTTGAGTAATGGTGTTTAACGTCCCAGTCAAGAATATTTCAGTTATATTGAGACGTCGCCAGCTATAGGCGAAAGTGCAGAAATTTTGCCTGTGCGTTGCGCTGATGGCATTATACAGCAGGATTTTTATCGTGCCACGTCGTTACCTCGACGTAATATATAAATCGCACCTGTAACACATACACAAACTCGATCTAACATCAATACATGAAGATTTATAATCTTCCTCTCGTCATGAATAAAATTGCTGATGCAACGTTTAACAACAATGTAACCAACAAAGCAAGCGTTTTACACGTACAATGATATTAAGGACAAGAATTCAGCCAATCAAAAAATAAAACTTAAGTTTTTGTGTCATATTATAAATTTTTGAATATTTCATTCAGAAAATTCAAAAATTTCAGTATAATATGACATTTGGCATAAACACTTTGTTGGACCAATCGCATACAGAAAATAATCAAATATGAAACAAAATATAAAATATTAAAAAATAAATATAGATATTAGACTTTAATTACATCTTTCTATTACTATGCTATGAACTTCCGGCCATTTAGGAGCTTTTCGAAGTATATGCGAAGAAAACCACCGACCGTCAAGCAAACTAAAAAACTCCTTACAATAGAATTTTCTCAAGCTAGATTAAAACCAAAGCGGTGAAATGCAAACTTGTTTTTTGCCAAAGTTATCTGATAAAATTATATCAAAAGCTTGTCTAAAATCGATAAAAGATAGCCTTGTCCATTAGTACAAAATTCCAAATGACGTTGACGTTTAAATGCTTACCGTTGCTTGTTTCGTTCTTCGACAAAAAGCTTTAAAAGGTGGTAAATATCACAGAAGAGCTCGCGAACCACCGATCTCTCTCTTAAAATTTTCGGATGGATTAAATATACATGTAATAAAGCCAAGCAATGTGTGCAAGATTGGAGCGGGAGAAGTATCATAGGAAAAACTTTACTCGAGGTAACCGTTTTGGATTTGGTGTGTAACGGTAAACTTCTCGCATATGGGGTGGGTATATCTGTAAATCTCCTTGTAACCATAACAGATCAATGGCAACTGAAAGTAGATAATCATGTTTGATTGTTTAACTTGACATCAAACGACAGACCATTATACACAACGAAACATGGTTTTAAACCACATTGACATAATGGGGTATTAACAAGAGTTATGTCATCTTCATTAAACGATCGGCCACAAGGGTTGTTTTTTTTTTTTTAATTTACTGAATTCTTAATCTAAAAATTGACCTCTTTTAAGTAGTGTGGATTCTAGTGATGATTTTTAGGCCCCAAAAAGAGTCTTTCACTTATATTTATGATTATTACAGAAAATCACTTAATGAAGTTCTGAGATGGTGGAGGAAATCGGAGTATATGAAGAAAAACTACCTACCTTGGACAAGCGAATTCGCAAACTATCTAACACCAGGATATGCTCGACAAGGGTGTGTTTTGAACCTTTCACATGTTACAAAGCGCCTATAAGTATTAATCCCTGTCATACGTTACAAAACGCCTTTGGTATAATTATTAGACCCTACAACATGTTGCAAAACGCTTTCTACAGTTGGACCATTTCAAGCGTTTCAAAACGCCTTTTGTACTTAACGTTACAAAACGTGGTATCCTATTACATTTTACTAAATGGTCTCTAGAATTAGACGGGGGGCCTCGGTGGCCGAGTGGTCTAAAGCGCGCGCTTACGGATCACAGTGCCTCTCACCGCCTGGGTTCAAATCCCACTCGGGACAGATCCTAGTCTGAGAAAGTTTGTCAGTTCGCTTGCCGAAGGTCGGTGGTTTTCTCCGGGCACTCCGGTTTCCTCCACCATCCCAGAACTGACCTCCTCGAAATAAGTGAAAGAATCTTGACTGGGGCGTAAAACACCATTACTCCACTCCACTCTAGAATTAGACCTTATTAAACATTACAAAACGTTCCCTGTTATTAAACTATATCGTTCATATGTTGTTAGCAGCCTTAACGTAAAAATGTTTTCTAGTTTTGACGTAAAAACGCTTTTTGGTTTTGGACCCTGTCACAAATTACGACGACAGCAACAACAGCAACGACAACAACAAAAAGAAGAATTAAAAGAACCTCATCCATCCTTCTATTTTTTTTTTTTATTTATTTGCTTCAAGTGTGCACAAATATGTGCATTTTAAATTATTATTTTAATTACAACATACTAATAATAATAATACTGTAAAATAAATAAATCAATGAATAAATAATAATAAATATATAAAACAAGTTTTAAAAAGTAACAGCTTACAAGAATTTCAAATTTGAGAAGTTGATAAAACAAATGGCAGTGTGGGAAATCACAAGAGTGAAAAATCAACCTAACATTTTTTTCAGCATTTTACAGGGATAATTAACGGATGTTCTATGTAAGGAAGGCGCTAAGTACCAGTAAGTGTCATGATGACAGGTCAAAAATATTAATTAGGCTTACAAGTTTGAACTGACTCAGTCACCTCCAGTTACATGTTTTCTTTAAATCTGTTTTGTTCTTACACTTCCGTTAATAATCCACCGACAAGACGTCCATTTACTTTCTATAGATAGATATTCAAAATGAATTTGAGCAAGCATTTTAGATTTTCAAGTCACATTATTTGAATATTTAAGTTAGAGATAAAAGTGAAAGTTTTTGAACCTTGAAATTACTTGATTGAAAACCGAACTGGTTTGTTCCCAAAATATAAAAAAGAGGTTAAATTATGGAGTCAAACTTGTCCAACTTCAACGCGTTAAAATTGTCAAGAGGCAAATTTAGGATCAAAGAAAAGCTCGCGTTGTAGACCCGACATAACATTAAACAAAACTGATGCAATAGCTCTTAACAAAATTAGAAGTTAATTTTATTCGTTGATAAACATTGTAAACGTTTATCTTAAATATTGAGACTTAGTTTATGCTTTAAATATCGGTTTCTTAAACGTGAGGCTGTCAAAGGGGATCGTATGATTTAATGGAGTGTGGGTATAGTAATGCTGTCTTAAGCTTCAGACTAGATTCTTTCTCTCTTATTTCGAGGCGGTCCGCAATGGTGGAAGCGGTCATTCAAACCCGAACACTACAGGTATTTGGGAGTTAAACCAACAAACACACTCACGTTTGGATATCCCCGAATGAAAATTGAATCTAGGCGGTGAGAGGCACTGTGATGAATAAGACCTAGACCACTTTACCCCCAAGGATTGTCGTTTTACTGATTTACCAGTTTAACAACACCAGCAACACATATCGTATGTGTTAACGCAACTCTATGTGGTCAGACAAATTTCTTATGTCAATTCTTGGGAGAAGAAATACTTGGAAACCTTGCCATATCATCATGATCATAAATTTGCCAGATGACTGGTTGGTTTGTTGGTTGAATCAGCAATCTTTCACATTTTCGAGACAATTATTCTTATAGATCTTTGGGGTTTATCTGAACACAATTCAAGTGGTGCGTAAGTTTTTCGCACGTTTTTTTTATGGTCTGCTTTGAACTAGTGCGCATTTAGACCGAGTTAATGCGCTAACAACTTCAATTTCACAGATAAACATTGCATAACACTAAGTTTATAATACTGGAACCAAGCTAACATTAGAGGTCTATGAAAATTTAAAAAAAAAAAAAATCCTTTCTCACTTGCGGTAGACCAGGGTCGAACACAAACCAGTAAGAGTCACTGAGTGGAAAGGTTGTTTAAATGCCGTAACAACATGGCCAGAACGAAAGACATAACGAATAATTCACTGGAAAAATACAAGGAAAAAAAGAAACATTGTCATGGACAAGATGGACCTTTCCAATCAATTTGTATAGATATAAAATGTACTTGCTAGAAATTTTGTATGGTTCTGACTCATCAAGCATATGTCAGATCATGTTTTATTTCAGTGTTGTTTAAATTGACAGAAGCAACGTTTATGATGATAATGATGATTATGATGATAATGATGATTATGATGATGATGATGACTATTATTTTTATTATTATTATTATTATTATTATTATTACATGTATTATTATTATTATTATTGTTATTGTTGTTGCTGTAAGAAGGCTTCACCAATTTGTTAGCATATCCAGTGAAGGTCCAAATTCAGAAGTTTTATACCTGTCATCTTATCTTGGGTTTAAATGTTTTATTTTTATTCTAATATATTATTTATTTATTTATTTATTTATTTATTTATTTATTTATTTATTTATTTATTTATTTATTTATCGGCGTGCTTCCCACTCTTCCGTCGTTATGCAAATTGTTTATGAGCAATTGCAATTTTCAGTTGGTTATACAATTGTCATGTTTAGTTATTTATTTAGTAAAAAAATAATTTTCAGTAAAATAATCCACTCGCCTGAATAAGTACATGACTATTATTTTAAATGCATTTTAAGGTATAAACTAAAACACACAACATAACCAAATTGATCGCCGTTTCCCAATTGTGTTAAAATCTGAAATTTGAATCTGTGCTTTCTGAGGTTTGAACAAAGAGTCTAGTGAATTAGAATAATGGCGTTTTACATCCTTGTCACTGAAATTCTGCAACTTATACTGAAACGATCATTTCTGAGATGGTTGAGAAAAACGGAGTGCCCCGAAAAAAATCACCAAACTTCGGCAAACAAACCGACAATTTTTCTCTTATTAGAATCAGTCCAATTGGATTCGAACCTAAGCGTCGAGAGGCGTTGCGATCTTTAAACGAACGCACACTTTACACCACTCGGCCTACACCGGGTTCCCACTTGGTCAGAAGATTCGTGTATCGACATCTTAAAACGCGACGTGTGCGTGTGCGTGGATATTTTAAATCTACAAAACATCCTAACGCCCTGTTCCTAAACATGTGATTATAGAAGTGTTCTTTAGTAACAGATCTTATGGTCATTGTGTATCAAATCTGGTCAATAAATTTGTTTGTTTTCATCTTAAAGGAATTTTGTATATGTTTGTGTGAGATTAAGAGCTTTTTAACCTCTACAGAATTTGCCGCGATGTATATTTTCGCTGGCCGTAAGTAGCCATCACACCATTTTAACTTTGTATATAAAATAAATGCTTTGTTCTTGATGTTATTAAAAGATGTTTGGCCGAGTTGATGAAAATTAAAACATAAACAATCTAATTTTCCATTGAGGGGCCGATAATACTCGACTTAAATCAAAACAATATAGTTAGCAATGTTTGATCTTGTTAGTAAAGTTATATCATAGTGAAAGTGATATGTTGTTTACTTAGCCGAAATGACAACATAAGCATTTCGTCCTCTTATTTGGTGGGTGATCTTTTAAATACAGTACCGTTGTTAAGTGGATGAAATGTTTTATCACGGTTAGCGAGAATATGCCGTCATTTGTAGACTATTCAGAGCCGAGTTCCTTAGACATAAAACTACGAAGATTTTAACAAATTACTGCCATCAATTAAATTCCAATTTGTTTGGCCATTAAAATACATTTAAATTTCTTAATATCTTATCTCCTTATTTTTAATCATTTATCATTTTTTCTGATTAGATGAACGATGAAATCTCTCTCTCTCTCTCTCTCTCTCTCTCTCTCTCTCTCTCTCTCTCTCTCTCTCTCTCTCTCTCTCTCTCTCTCTTTAGATGAATGATGGAATACAACAAAACTAAACCAACAACCATGGCCATTTTACATAACGAAAAATACAAATTAAATTTACAACTTTTTTTCAAACTAACATGGCGACAATCTAAAATTAAAAAAGCCGAACTTTCGTAAGCAACATCCAAGTTCCACGTATCGTTGCTATATATATATATATATATATATATATATATATATATATATATATATATATATATATATATATATATATAAATTTAAAAATTTTAACCCACGATCATGCTTGCAATGACGTATACCGACACATTTGAACATACAGCATTGACAAAACTAGCTTAGCAATTCGTCTTCAGCGACAGCAACGGCCCAAACTAACAAAGCGACACATTTAATGCAACAACAATGCTCGCTGTTCTCGGCTTTTGCCGAGTAATATATTTTTAGCTTGAACTGGTTCTTGGGTGATCAAGTGTTCTAAAACATTTGGCTTACAGATCTCTGTGTCTTTTATTACATGGTCTAGAATTTCACTCAAAGGCAGATACTAGTGTGGAAAAGTTTGCTGGTTCGCCAAAGGCTGATAGTACTTGTAAGACTTCCTTTTGCACCCCACCTCACCCCACCTCACCCCACCCAAAAATTATTTTTCACAGAAATGTTCAAAATGGCATAGCGTCAGTTAACTCTCTCTATAATCTTATAAATGACGACCGTCATAATATAAGTGAATAAAATCTT
>CM056609.1:9404534-9428437 GCA_029721355.1 Tegillarca granosa
ATGATTTCCCACCTTTGGTGAAGGATAACAACAACAACAACAACAACAATAATAATAATAAATCTTTATAAAACAAAATTACATGTCAGTATTCTATATAGGCGTTTATAGAAAAGTAGATGTGGTAGAGCTATCTCCTTTTATCTCTTGTACCACCTATTTTAATTTCAAGCATAAACTTTTAATACATATGCAACAATCTGTTTTAGGAGATAAATTTTTACAAACTTATTTTATATTATTGATATTAAAGCTGATAATCAAAGAAACAGAAAACAATTTAAAAATATCAATTTTTTACAAAAAAAATTCTAAGGGGGTAATAATTCTAGACAAATTCACAAACCAACACGGATTAATGATATGTACATCTCCTGTGCCCGTTGATGCTTTGTACCAATTTTCAGTAGGTTGTGATGAGTAAGTTTTAGAGAAGTTACTTTTAAAATAATTCTATTGCAAATTCAAAGTACCATACAATAGCTCTAATTAAAATCCACAATACAACTTGGATTAATGGTATGTACATATCGTGTCCCTGTTGTGCTTTGGCCAAATTTCATGACGTTGTGATGAATTTTGGAATATTACTCTAGACACGAATTTCCCATTGATAACTATTTTCTGTTGAAAATTCATTGAAAATTGAAAGGCCATAACCCCAAGAAAAATTCTTAACTCAACTTTTGTTAATACTTTGTATATTTCCCATCCCTGTTGATGATTTGTATTACTGTCTGATTCATGTCTGCCGTAGCACTAGTTTTTCAAGGTTTTAGAAGAGATATCAAAAAATTTTGTAACATGTCACATACCGCTATGACGTATGCATTTTGTCGTAATTAACTTGACACCAAACTAAATTCCATCTTAACTGGAGTATAAAATGCAGAGCTTTTTAAAATACTTACGGGTATTTAATATAGGAAAAGACACAAACACTCATTCCGGAAATACATCGCTAAAAAATCATGAAAAAAGTGTCTTTAAGTTGAAATAATTGGTTTTGAAGAATTACTCCGGACAAAAAATTCCTGTTGAAAACTTCAAGGGGCCATAACTCTAAGGAAAATTTACAAACCAACTTGAGTTAATGATATATGCACATTTCTTTTCCCTGTTAATTCTTTGTACCTACTTTAATAAAGTTTTGATGAATAGTTTTGGAGAACTTTTCTAGACAAGATGCAAAATTCATTGGAAATTCATTGAAAATTCAAAACGATTCAAAGAGCCATTACTCGATCCATGAAAAAATGATTTCTCAACTTGTGTTAATGATATGCACATCCTATCCCTTTGCGTGCTTTGTATCAAGTGTCATTAAGTTGAAATGAATAGTTTTGGAGACTTACTCCGGACAAGAAATTGGATGGACGGACGGAGGGAAGAACAGACAAATGGAAGGTAGGAAGAAGCTCGAATTAAATATACTTTCTTTCTTTAAAAGACGAATAATAAATGAAAAATATTGAGCAATAGTCATTAGTTTCAACTTGTAATAAATATAAAAAATGAAACACACTTTTTCTTGAATTGTAAAAAAAAATCAGTATGTTTTTATTATATTGAATGTCTTTTCCAGTTATTTTTTTCAACGAAAAATCTCAAACAACAGAACGAATTAATGCATCTGCAAGATGAAAGAATTTTCCGTATTTTCAAACAAACCAAACGAGTAAAGAAAAGGCAAACCTTATTGGACCACACTAAAAGTAAAATTCCCGACTGTGGCCAGGCAATGTTCACCTCCAGAACTAAAGTCTATTTGTGTGGTTATAGTGTTTAGAGTACTTTAAACCAGCCCGTATGTGGAAAGTCAGGGTCTGACCAATACTTGAAATATGATATTTAATGTTCTTTCGCCAAGCATTTGGCATTTAGAAATGAAAGTCACAGGGTCCTTCGAAGGAGTCATTAGAAACCGACATCCCGTGTCACGGCAGGGGCGGCACGCTAAAAATCCCTCCCTGTACATTGTCTTAAGCGCACTGCAATTATTTACATTTGCTTTGCAACTTTACTATATAAACATGTTTGAGACATGTGGCAAATACGGTACAATAACTGACATTGATCACATGATCATTACACTATGCGTATGAATATTTCAATGAATATTTCACTGTCTGGACTATTTTTTAAGAAGTTTCATAACAAAACAACAACACAGCCTGAGAAAAAAAAATTTATTAATTTTAAAATGTACATTGAATTAAATACACAACGAAAAATTTCCAATCATCTAAAAAGAACCCTAATTTCTCCCATAATACTGAAAAAGTGTGTATGGCACCATCTGTTCTATAAATTTTATTTCCAGAGCTATGAAATTTCACCACAAGTTAAAACCACAGACGAGTCTGGGGAATATGTAACTTAAATACATGAAATACAACCAAAAACTAACGCGCTAACGCGCGTTATTCAGTTTGCCTGGCAAAGCTATGTCATTTATAATCCAATAACTGCCATAGCTATGCTGTTCAATGGTTAAATAAGCTGGTGACATCTCGATATAAGTGAAATATTCTTCACTCGGACGTAATACACCATTAAGTCAAATCAAATCTAAACCAGACACCTTATTTTACAACCAGAATTTGGAGAAGGAGGTGGGGGGGGGGGGGTTATAGGAGTACAATAACCGCATCACTGGACATTTCAGTCAGAAATTTAAATGACACATCTGCAAATGCAGACCTCCTTGACATTAAAGTTCTGATACGATGATATGGGGAATAACCCCTTACTGATTTATTTTATTTACAGCCAATGTCTTCACTCTGTGTGAAATATATTTTAACAAGTCCTTATGGTCGGTGTCAGCCTAATTGTGGAACGGTGATATGGCGAATGGGGAATAACTCCTACTGAATCTATACTCTAAAACAACAGCATATGTTCTCGCTTCATTTGCAAAATATTTTTAAAAGTTGTCATGGCGTGTTAACCGTCGACAAGAAGATAGCACAATTCCGATCAGCCAATTTATATGCCATGTAATATAACTGTTACACATGGAATGCAAATCACAGGGAGAGTCCCCAAGATAGCATTGTATCAAGGCAATCACCATTATATATAAATTTTTGGCTTCATATTGAAACTTTTAGCCCCGTATGTGATAAAGAAGGTACGAATGTTGGCCGCTGTTCAGAGCTTGAAACAAAGACACACTTTATGTACTACCTCTGAAAGAATGTATTGCGTTATCCTCGATGACGTCACAAACAGTAACGCCATTTGTCAGGTAAGTGATTGCGGCATAGAGGCCTACTTCAAGTCTTGAGAAGTAATGTATTCAACTTTCAACCAAATGAAATCGATAGGAATGTAACAAATTTAAATAAAAGGTATTAATAATTGATAGTAAAGTCTTTTTAAAATCCATATTGTTTCAAATAACTTCTCTAGTTTGAGCATGCACATGGTTCCAGTAATTTTTACCACCTCGAGTAAACTTATTGTTATGGATTAGAGAAATTGTCATTCAATTATTTATTTAAACAATGTCACTGGTTATTAACTTCTATCGGTTCATAAACGGAATCTTCAGGCTCATTGTAAACACCATTATCCGCCATATCATAAGTTTTAAACAAATCGTTCTTATTGTCAGACTGTGGATCTTCCTTCACAGATGGCGACCTAGTATTCGAAGACCCCTCCGCAGAGTGAAGTCTTGGCTTCGGGTAGTCATAAATACTTTCAGTGTGTGGCTGGATATCTTTTCCTGCGATCATCAGACGATGTACTACGACTGCTGAACTGAAGTTTGAGAAATGGCGTCATTGGATCTTCCGGTGACCTTTGAACTAATAGTATAAAGATCATTACTAAAGTAAGCTTGCTTGTGACTGTTTTCGTTACTTTTGTTGGTACCTACTACAACAGGATAATCATCCGGTTTAAAGTCATCGTCAACATCGTTTTCCTTTTCACTTTTATCGTAATCATCCAGCGAAACATTGCCATTTCCTTTGTTGTTTTTGTCAATATATAATACTGGATAATATTCCGGTTCGAAATCGATTTCTTCATTGTTTTTGTATTTAGCTGTTCAAATCAATTTCTTTACGCATTTCTTTTTCTAATTGTTGATCTTGAACAAGTTGTGGAACAGCAGATCCTTTGGACTTTGTGTCGTCTGCTGATGCTTTTTTAATTGTTTCTTCACCATTTTCCGAATTTCTCATCGGAACGTACTGATCCGTGTGATAAACAGGTACTTTATACATATAGTCCAAGCATTCGGAATCTTCTAGTTCTGTCATAGTTTTCATTTCATAATACGTTCGCGGTAATGTTTCGCTTTTTGGATTTTTATCTTCACTCCCATTTACCGCAAGACCTTCGTTTGCTGTGGTCATATTTAATTCTGAATCAGACAGACCGTGTTCATTATTTGAAACCGTTGCATAATGTTCTTGGTCTACAGACAAGTTTGAGTTCCTCGTTATTGTTGGCGAAACAATCGCTGTTGGTCGTTTTTTCACTAACCTTTTTCGTCTACAAGAAAAGAACAATACAATGTTTTCACATGTTTCATTTAACATAAATAGTATTCTGTATATTATATAAGATATTCTCAGGTTTAAATAAGAAGAAAAATAGTTATATTCATTGTTTAAAAGAAGAGGAAGACGGATTACTAGTACTAAATTGGTATTAGTAAAACTACTTTCTTCCCACACCCCCGAAAAAGCAAGGCTTTAAGCTTCTTTTGTGAGTTTTTTTTTTTCACTATAGTCTAGCTTCTTGGAGGATTTTAATTTTTTCACTATTACCAATTGTCAAGATTTACAAACATTATGTTACTGACCGGTAGAATTATTCGCAGGCGTTAACTTCTCTGACTTATTGAACACAAGACCGCTAATTCTTGGATTAACACCTTTGATGTATATATATAATTGCAACACCAATAAAAAGAACTCTGTGGTCAACGTAAAACAATACATATGAGCACTAATTCTGCAGTACTGGCTGCTTATTTTTCAAATTCATCGCCACAAAGTACATGTATGGCTTTTGCAGTTTTTCGACAGACACAGACTAGACAAGCCTCCCCTATGAAACTATAAAAAATGTTGCTTCAAAAATCTAATATCCTTTTTACAAATGAAATGTTTTATAAGCATAAGCATTGTCAAGTGATAATTTTTAAGTATCTTTATTTCATAAAAATCAAAAACAACACATAACAATTCTACAAAATACCTGATACATACCTCCGCAAAATAATCAATACAACAACAATAACAAGTCCAACAGCTAACAGAAAACAAACAACAATAGCTATCACCATACCTGGAAATAAATAATACGTTTATAGTACAGGTTTTGCACGTACTTGTTTTAGGTAGGGACAACCAAACACTCCTATATTTAGTACGGAAAACCAAACACTCGTTTTAATTTGCATGAAGTGCAGACAATCAACAGTCCTTTAAATTTGCATATGGTACGAAAAACAAAACACTCCTTTAGATTTGCATGAACTCCTTTATATTTGCATGAAGTACAGACAACTAAACACTCCAGTTTTTTTAAGCACCGACAACTAAACACTCAGTACGGACAAACAAACACATTTTTATATTTTTATAAAGTACAGACAACCAAAGCCCCAGTACGGACAAACAAACACTCCTTGATTTTGCATTACATACGGACAACCAAACACTCCAATTTGTTTTTGACATTCAAACACTCTAATTCGTATTTAGCATTTAGCACGGGAAACCAAACACTCAGATTTGCTTTGAGCATAGACAATCAAACACTCCAATTTGTTTTAGTACCGACAACCAAACACTTCAATTTGCTTTAAGCATAGACAATCAAACACTCCAATTTGTTTTAGCACGGACAACCAAACACTTCAATTTGTTTTAGCACGGCCAACCAAACACTTCAATTTGATTTTAGCATAGACATTCAAACACTCCAATTTGTTTTAGCACGGAAAAACCAAACACTCCAATTTGTTTTAGCACGGCCAACCAAACACTTCAATTTGTTTTTAGCATAGACATTCAAACACTCCAATTTGTTTTAGCACGGCCAACCAAACACTTCAATTTGTTTTAGCACGGCCAACCAAACACTTCAATTTAATTTTAGCATAGACATTCAAACACTCCAATTTGTTTTAGCACGGACAACCAAACACTCCAATTTGTTTTAGCACGGCCAACCAAACACTTCAATTTGTTTTTAGCATAGACATTCAAACACTCCAATTTGTTTTAGCACGGCCAACCAAACACTCCAATTTGTTTTAGCACGGAAAAACCAAACACTTCAATTTGTTTTTAGCACGGACAACCAAACACTTCAATTGTTTTTAGCACGGACAACCAAACACTTCAATTTGTTTTTAGCACGGACAGCCAAACACTCCAATTTGTTTTTAGCACGGACAACCAAACACTTCAATTTGTTTTTAGCACGGACAACCAAACACTTCAATTTGTTTTTAGCACGGACAGCCAAACACTCCAATTTGTTTTTAGCACGGACAACCAAACACTTCAATTTGTTTTTAGCACGGACAACCAAACACTCCAATTTGTTTTAGCACAGACAACCAAACACTTAGATTTGTTTTCAGCAGGGACATCCAAACATTGCAATTTGTTTAAGCACGGACAACCAAACACTTAGATTTGTTTTCAGCAGGGACATCCAATCATTGCAATTTGTTTAAGCACGGACAACCAAACACTTCAATTTGTTTTTAGCACGGACACCAAACACACTAATTTGTTTTAGCACGAACAAACAAACACGCAATTTGTTTTTACCAAGGACATTCAAACACATACATTTGCAATAAGCATACTAACAACCACCCTTACGACGTCTTATGGTATCGTATAGTATCACGTGGTGTGGCATTGTATGATATGTTTGTTGCTATGGTAATTTGTGATGTCATTGCATGGTATGGTACAGTATAGTTTTGTATAGTATGGTATGGTATATGATGTTTTATATATATAATATGATTTGGTGTTCTTGGTACTTTTAATAGTATAGTGCTTACTATTGGTCCATAATTGTTTGTCACATGTTTTTTTTCTAAATTTTCATGTTTTTTTTTTTTTTTTTTTTTTTTTTTTTTTTTTTTTTTTTTTTTTTTTTTTTTGCTAAAGCAAATTGAAGTGATTACATGTACTGATTATATAAAACATCATATAGAAATTAATGTCCAAAGATGCAATACATATAGTTCAAGAAGTTTTTTTTCTTTTTTTGAAATAGAAAAATGTAGGAAAGAGCCATACGTTAACAATCAGTCGATAATTAAATGTTGTTCGGATTTTTCAAGTGGTAATCATCATGAATATTCAAATCATGACAACATATCCTATATGGTAAAGTAGAAAGCTTAAGGGATATTTTGGACATGGTGAATTTAATGTCTTGTTGAAGGCATTAAAAAATTGTTATACGCACAGAATTAAAGAATCTAAAAAAGTCTTGTTATTTTTCACAATTGGGTCAGTAAATTTTAGATGGATTTTTTATATTTCCGAATGATTTTTGTTTAAATATGGATTTTGTTTTCCAAATGTGTATATGACAAACAATTATGGACTGATAGTAATGTGACGTATTTTATGACACGGTATGATTTAAGGTACAGTGTGGTGTGATGTGTATGGTATGGTAAAATTTAGCATGGCTGACATGATATTGTATGGCATTGTGTGGCGTAAACGAGGCGTTGGGTGTCGTGTGATGGCAAGACATGACGTAGCGTGGCATGGTATCGCATGGAATTGTACGACACGTCATGGCGTGGCATCGCATCGCATGGAATTGTATGACATGCCGTGGCGTGGCATTACATTGCAAGGTATTGTACGGCACGACGTGGCGTGGCATAGCATTGCAAGGTATTGTATGGCGCGAGGTGCCGTGACATAGCATTGCATAATATTGTACGACACGACGTGGCATGGCATCGCATCACATGTATGGTATTGTACGACATGGCCTACCATGGTATATCATGCTTGGTATATATATATAACAAATACAAGTTAAATTTTGATGTGCCAGATGTGCACATTTCGGAAATTCATTCCTCATCAGTGACACTAAGACCGAAAAGTTTGATAGATAAAAAACATAGGCCAAACAGTTGAAAATAATAAATCTAAAGTTCCAAAATTATATAAAACCAAATCCAGCTAAGGAATGCTTTGCATGAGGGAACAATCCTTAGTTTTAAGTAAATTTGAAATTTAAGAGGGCTGAAAATTTTGCTAAATGGTACATTTTCTGACAGCACAAAGTACTGCCTACTGAGTTATGGATACCCTCGGGGAGTTTTACTCCACCAGCAGAGGTACCCGCTCAGGGGTAGTAAATATATAACAAATACCAGTTAAATTTTGATGTGCCAGATGTGCACATTTCGGAAATTCATTCCTCATCAGTGACACTAAGACCGAAAAGTTTGATAGATAAAAAACATAGGCCAAACAGTTGAAAATAATAAATCTAAAGTTCCAAAATTATATAAAACCAAATCCAGCTAAGGAATGCTTTGCATGAGGGAACAAACCTTAGTTTTAAGTATGACATGTCGTAACGTGGCATAGCAATGCATGGTATTGTATGACGTGGCGTGGCGTGGCGTGGCAAATCAATGCATGGTATAGTGTGGTATAGTATGGTATTGTATGATATGGTATGTTGCATGATATGGTATGGTGTCATTATCTTCAACTCACCTGTGTCGTTTTCTTTTTGTTTAGTTACAGGCGCTGAAGAAATGTTTGTTTTTGGGTTGTTCCAATTTACTGTTTTATTCTCTGTCAAAGAAAAAGCAATTAAGAGTTTTCAGGAATTTTAACATCGATTTAATCATAACATTCACGACAAACGCTTTTGAAAGCTTACCCGTGCATCCATTAGTGTATATATTGGCGGTCACACTGACAGGGGTTGTCGAGTTAGCGGTCTCGCTGACTGAGGATGTCGAAGTGGTCGATTTAAACATCTCGCTGACATGGGTTGTCGATTTAACTATCTCATTGACAGGGGTTGTCGATATGACGGTCTCACTGACAGAGGTTGTCGATTTAACGATCTCACTGACAGAGGCTGTCGATTTAACGATTCTACTGACAGAGGTTGTCGAGCTGGTCGAATGCACATCTGCAATATTCAGTGTACAGAGAATAAATTCAAATGCAGTAAATCTTGTCAATCTAACTGTAAATTTCAAAAGAGGAAAGAGCGTAACTAAATGGTTCGAAGCTTGAGTTTTTTGCACAGATGAAGCTGATTATAAAACGATTAAGAGATTTATGAAAGATAAACTTCCGGTTTAGATACAGAACGTGGAGGTATGATAGTACATGTACTTGCTATTCAAGAACCACGTTAAGCACCACGGCTCTGATTGGCTGAATTTTTTCTCAATTTTGTTATATTGTACGCGATTGGTTCTTAATGATACTTGAGTTCTACTTCCTGTTTATTGAACAATTACAGTGTCGTTTTGCATAGTGGAAGAATTTGAAGAAGAATCAGTAGATATGATGCCTAAAAGGGTAACAAATTGAAATCTATTCCCTGTTTATATGAGGGTCATTATGTGTTTAACTTTGTCCGATGTATTATTATAATAGAATATAACCAGGACCGGGATGGTTCCTGCCTTGTTAAATGCACTGGAATCTACCACTAAACTAACCAGGCATAAACCTCTACCAAGCTTGTCACTGTGGTTAAACTAAACCAGAAACATATAGACATCATCTAAGAACCATGGACAATACGTGTATATATAACAACCATGGACAATACATATAATCTATATAAGAACTATAGACATTGCATATAGACTGCATCTAAGAACCATGGACATTACTTATGTAGCGGTCTGGGTAGCTCAGTTGGTAGAGCACTCACCTATAGTGCGGGAGGTCCTGGGTTCGATCCCCGGTCCGACCCTGCATTTTTTCTCCCTCCTGTTACACTTATAGAGTGCATCTATGAACCATGGACAATACATGTAGACTACATCTATGAACCATGGACAACACATATACTACATCTAAGAACCATGGACATTACTTATAGAGTACATCTAAGAACATGGGCAATACATGTAGTCTATATCTAAGAACCATGGACAACACATATACTACATCTAAGAACCATGGACATTACTTATAGACTACATCTAAGAACCATGGGCATTACTTAAAGACTACATCTATGAACCATGGACATTACTTATAGACTACATCTAAGGACCATGGACAGTACTTATAGACTACATCAAAGAACCATGGACATTACTTATAGACTTCATCTATGAACCATTGGCAATACATATATACTACATCTAAGAACCATGGACATTACTTATACAGTACATCTAAGAACCATGGGCATTGCTTATATACTACATCTATGAACCATGGAAAATACATATATACTACATCTAAGAACCATGGACATTATTATAGAGTACATCTTAAAACCATGGACATTATTATAGAGAACATCTAAGAACCATGAACATTACTAATAGAGTACATCTATGAACCATCGACAATACATGTAGACTACATCTAAAAACCATGGATATTACTTATAGAGTACATCTAAGAACCATGGACATTACTCATAGAGTACATCTAAGAACCATGGACAATACATATATACTACATCTAAGAACCATGGACATTACTTATAGAGTACATCTATGAACCATGGACAATACTTATAGAATACATCTATGAACCATCGACAATACATGTAGATTACATCTAAAAACCATGGACATTACTTATAGAGTACATCTAAGAACCATGGACGTTACTTATAGAGTACATCTAAGAACCATGGACAATACATATAGACTACATCTTAGAACCATGGACAATACATATATACTACATCTAAGAACCATGGACATTACTTATAGAGTACATCTATGAACCATGGACAATACATATATACTACATCTAAGAACCATGGACAATACTTAGTGACTGCATCCAAGAACCATGGACAATACATATATACTTCATCTAAAAACCATGGACATTACTTATAGAGAACATCTATGAACCATGGGCATTACTTATAGAGTACATTTATGAACCATAGACAATACTTATAGAGTACATCAAAGAACCATGGACAATACTTATAGACTGCATCTATGAACCATGACCATTACTTATAGAGTACATCTAATAACCATAGACAAAACATATATACTACATCTATGAACCATGGACAGTACTTATAGACTACATCAAAGAACCATGGCTATTACTTATAGACTTCATCTATGAACCATTGGCAATACATATATACTACATCTAAGAACCATGGACATTACTTATACAGTACATCTAAGAACCATGGGCATTACTTATATACTACATCTATGAACCATGGAAAATACATATATACTACATCTAAGAACCATGGACATTATTATAAAGTACATCTTAAAACCATGGACGTTACTTATAGAGAACATCTAAGAACCATGGACATTACTAATAGAGTACATCTATGAACCATCGACAATACATGTAGACTACATCTAAAAACCATGGATATTACTTATAGAGTACATCTAAGAACCATGGACATTACTTATAGAGTACATCTAAGAACCATGGACATTACTTATAGAGTACATCTAAGAACCATGGACAATACATATAGACTACATCTAGGAACCATGGACAATACATATATACTTTATCTAAGAACCATTAACATTACCTATAAAGTACATCTATGAACCATGGACAATACATATATACTACATCTAAGAACCATGGACAATACATATAGACAACATCAAAGAACCATGGACATTACTTATACAGTACATCTAAGAACCATGGGCATTGCTTATATACTACATCTATGAACCATGGAAAATACATATATACTACATCTAAGAACCATGGACATTATTATAGAGTACATCTTAAAACCATGGACATTATTATAGAGAACATCTAAGAACCATGAACATTACTAATAGAGTACATCTATGAACCATCGACAATACATGTAGACTACATCTAAAATCCATGGATATTACTTATAGAGTACATCTAAGAACCATGGACATTACTTATAGAGTACATCTTAGAACCATGGACAATACATATATACTACATCTAAGAACCATGGACATTACTTATAGAGTACATCTATGAACCATGGACAATACTTATAGAATACATCTATGAACCATCGACAATACATGTAGATTACATCTAAGAACCATGGACGTTACTTATAGAGTACATCTAAGAACCATGGACGTTACTTATAGAGTACATCTAAGAACCATGGACAATACATATAGACTACATCTTAGAACCATGGACAATACATATATACTACATCTAAGAACCATGGACATTACTTATAGAGTACATCTATGAACCATGGACAATACATATATACTACATCTAAGAACCATGGACAATACTTATAGACTACATCTAAGAACCATGGACAATACTTAGTGATTGCATCCAAGAACCATGGACAATACATATATACTTCATCTAAAAACCATGGACATTACTTATAGAGAACATCTATGAACCATGGGCATTACTTATAGAGTACATTTATGAACCATAGACAATACTTATAGAGTACATCAAAGAACCATGGACAATACTTATAGACTGCATCTATGAACCATGACCATTACTTATAGAGTACATCTAATAACCATAGACAAAACATATATACTACATCTATGAACCATAGACAATACTTATAGACTACATCTAAGAACCATGGACTTTTTTACAGAGTAAATCTTTGAACCATGGACAATACTTATAGACTACATCTAAGAACCATGGACATTACTTATAAAGTACATCCAAGAACCATGGACAATACATATAGAGTACATCTATAAACCATAGACAATACTTATAGACTACATCTAAGAACCATGGACATTACTTATAAAGTACATCCAAGAACCATGGACAATACATATAGAGTACATCTATAAACCATAGACATTACTTATAGACTTCATCTAAGAACCATGGACATTACTTAAAGACTACATCTATGAACCATGGACATTACTTAAAGACTACATCTAAGGACCATGGACAGTACTTATAGACTACATCAAAGAACCATGGCTATTACTTATAGACTTCATCTATGAACCATTGGCAATACATATATACTACATCTAAGAACCATGGACATTACTTATACAGTACATCTAAGAACCATGGGCATTACTTATATACTACATCTATGAACCATGGAAAATACATATATACTACATCTAAGAACCATGGTCATTATTATAAAGTACATCTTAAAACCATGGACGTTACTTATAGAGAACATCTAAGAACCATGGACATTACTAATAGAGTACATCTATGAACCATCGACAATACATGTAGACTACATCTAAAAACCATGGATATTACTTATAGAGTACATCTAAGAACCATGGACATTACTTATAGAGTACATCTAAGAACCATGGACAATACATATAGACTACATCTAGGAACCATGGACAATACATATATACTTTATCTAAGAACCATTAACATTACCTATAAAGTACATCTATGAACCATGGACAATACATATATACTACATCTAAGAACCATGGACAATACATATAGACAACATCAAAGAACCATGGACATTACTTATACAGTACATCTAAGAACCATGGGCATTGCTTATATACTACATCTATGAACCATGGAAAATACATATATACTACATCTAAGAACCATGGACATTATTATAGAGTACATCTTAAAACCATGGACATTATTATAGAGAACATCTAAGAACCATGAACATTACTAATAGAGTACATCTATGAACCATCGACAATACATGTAGACTACATCTAAAATCCATGGATATTACTTATAGAGTACATCTAAGAACCATGGACATTACTTATAGAGTACATCTTAGAACCATGGACAATACATATATACTACATCTAAGAACCATGGACATTACTTATAGAGTACATCTATGAACCATGGACAATACTTATAGAATACATCTATGAACCATCGACAATACATGTAGATTACATCTAAGAACCATGGACGTTACTTATAGAGTACATCTAAGAACCATGGACGTTACTTATAGAGTACATCTAAGAACCATGGACAATACATATAGACTACATCTTAGAACCATGGACAATACATATATACTACATCTAAGAACCATGGACATTACTTATAGAGTACATCTATGAACCATGGACAATACATATATACTACATCTAAGAACCATGGACAATACTTATAGACTACATCTAAGAACCATGGACAATACTTAGTGATTGCATCCAAGAACCATGGACAATACATATATACTTCATCTAAAAACCATGGACATTACTTATAGAGAACATCTATGAACCATGGGCATTACTTATAGAGTACATTTATGAACCATAGACAATACTTATAGAGTACATCAAAGAACCATGGACAATACTTATAGACTGCATATATGAACCATGACCATTACTTATAGAGTACATCTAATAACCATAGACAAAACATATATACTACATCTATGAACCATAGACAATACTTATAGACTACATCTAAGAACCATGGACTTTTTTACAGAGTAAATCTTTGAACCATGGACAATACTTATAGACTACATCTAAGAACCATGGACATTACTTATAAAGTACATCCAAGAACCATGGACAATACATATAGAGTACATCTATAAACCATAGACAATACTTATAGACTACATCTAAGAACCATGGACATTACTTATAAAGTACATCCAAGAACCATGGACAATACATATAGAGTACATCTATAAACCATAGACATTACTTATAGACTTCATCTAAGAACCATGGACATTACTTAAAGACTACATCTATGAACCATGGACATTACTTAAAGACTACATCTAAGGACCATGGACAGTACTTATAGACTACATCAAAGAACCATGGCTATTACTTATAGACTTCATCTATGAACCATTGGCAATACATATATACTACATCTAAGAACCATGGACATTACTTATACAGTACATCTAAGAACCATGGGCATTACTTATATACTACATCTATGAACCATGGAAAATACATATATACTACATCTAAGAACCATGGACATTATTATAAAGTACATCTTAAAACCATGGACGTTACTTATAGAGAACATCTAAGAACCATGGACATTACTAATAGAGTACATCTATGAACCATCGACAATACATGTAGACTACATCTAAAAACCATGGATATTACTTATAGAGTACATCTAAGAACCATGGACATTACTTATAGAGTACATCTAAGAACCATGGACAATACATATAGACTACATCTAGGAACCATGGACAATACATATATACTTTATCTAAGAACCATTAACATTACCTATAAAGTACATCTATGAACCATGGACAATACATATATACTACATCTAAGAACCATGGACAATACATATAGACAACATCAAAGAACCATGGACATTACTTATACAGTACATCTAAGAACCATGGGCATTGCTTATATACTACATCTATGAACCATGGAAAATACATATATACTACATCTAAGAACCATGGACATTATTATAGAGTACATCTTAAAACCATGGACATTATTATAGAGAACATCTAGGAACCATGAACATTACTAATAGAGTACATCTATGAACCATCGACAATACATGTAGACTACATCTAAAATCCATGGATATTACTTATAGAGTACATCTAAGAACCATGGACATTACTTATAGAGTACATCTTAGAACCATGGACAATACATATATACTACATCTAAGAACCATGGACATTACTTATAGAGTACATCTATGAACCATGGACAATACTTATAGAATACATCTATGAACCATCGACAATACATGTAGATTACATCTAAGAACCATGGACGTTACTTATAGAGTACATCTAAGAACCATGGACGTTACTTATAGAGTACATCTAAGAACCATGGACAATACATATAGACTACATCTTAGAACCATGGACAATACATATATACTACATCTAAGAACCATGGACATTACTTATAGAGTACATCTATGAACCATGGACAATACATATATACTACATCTAAGAACCATGGACAATACTTATAGACTACATCTAAGAACCATGGACAATACTTAGTGATTGCATCCAAGAACCATGGACAATACATATATACTTCATCTAAAAACCATGGACATTACTTATAGAGAACATCTATGAACCATGGGCATTACTTATAGAGTACATTTATGAACCATAGACAATACTTATAGAGTACATCTAAGAACCATGGACAATACTTATAGACTGCATCTATGAACCATGGACTTTTTTACAGAGTAAATCTATGAACCATGGACAATACTTATAGACTGCATCTATGAACCATGACCATTACTTATAGAGTACATCTAATAACCATAGACAAAACATATATACTACATCTATGAACCATAGACAATACTTATAGACTACATCTAAGAACCATGGACTTTTTTACAGAGTAAATCTATGAACCATGGACAATACTTATAGACTACATCTAAGAACCATGGACATTACTTATAAAGTACATCCAAGAACCATGGACAATACATATAGAGTACATCTATAAACCATAGACAATACTTATAGACTACATCTAAGAACCATGTACATTACTTATAGACTACATCTATAAACCATGGGCATTACTTATAGACTACATCTATGAACCATAGACATTACTTATAGACTACATGTATAAACCATGTACATTACTTATAGACTTCATCTATGAACCATGGATAATACATATAAACTACATCTATGAACCATGTACATTAACAATAGACTAAATATATGAACCATGTACATTACTTATAGACTACATCTATGAACCATGGACATTACTCATAGACTACATCTATGATCCATGGACATTACTTATAGACTACATCTATGAACCATGGACTTTACTTATAGACTACATCTATAAACCATGTACATTACTTATAGACTACATCTATGAACCATGGACAATACTTATAGACTACATCTATGATCCATGGACATTACTTATAGACTACATCTATGAACCATGTACATTACTTATAGACTACATTTATAAACCATGGACATTACTTATAGACTACATCTATGAACCATGTACATTACTTATAGACTACATCTATAAACCATGGACATTACTTATAGACTACATCTATGAACCATGGACTTTACTTATAGACTACATCTGTGAATCATGGACATTACTCATAGATTACATCTATGAACCATGGACATTACTCACAGAGTACATCTATGAACCATGGACATTACTTATAGACTACATCTAGGAACCATGGACATTACTTATAGACTACATCTATGAACCATGTACATTACTTATAGACTACATCTATAAACCATGGACATTACTTATAGACTACATCTATGAACCATGTACAGTACTTATTGACCTTATCTGAGAACCATAATGTTATCTACCCCTTAGAACCATGGATGTAGGGATACCAAAAGAGTAACATTGTATGATTTTTGTCAGGGCATATTCATGACCTAGATATGGCACTGACCCTTGACTTCCTGATTATAATTACTGTTATCCAGGCATTTGTTAATAGATATGTCCTTGTCTTTTGATCTCGAGGTCTACTTATAATTTTAGATTTTTAGCATTAATTCAGTATTGTTGTCCAACATAGGCATACCATATTGTGCAAATGTAATTTTCACTATGGTACAGTATGCAATCATGACAAAGAATATAATAAACATGAAAAAAGAAGTTAAAATTGTCATTTATTAATTCTTGTTAAACCTGATTTTGCTGAATGGTTTTGAGACATATTTATAACCTTTAGACACTAGAGTCAATACTCAGCATAAAAATTTGTGTATTTTATAGTTATTTCTGAAGTTCAGTTTTTATTTATATTTTTTAATGAAGAAACACACTGCTCCTTTATCGGTTCCGTTAAATAAAGTGCAAGGAAAAGGGTTGCTGAAATATGACATCGGTAAAGTCCCCCCTAAACTTCGGCGTACAAAATCTAGCCATAATAGAGGTGATTTAGTTGGAACAGAAAGAACTAAAACAGACAAGGATTGCAATATGACAGTTATACCAGTAAGTTTTGTAAACTGATAACTTGTGTATAATTATCACTGGCATTGTTTAATTGTCCACTAAATGATGTTCAAGAAACAAGTCATTTGGATAAAATTAGACACTATATTGGGTCTAAATGAAAATTACCAAATTATTTAATTACAATTTAATTGAGTTAAGTCATTTAATTGTTTGTTTAATTTTGTTGAAGCCAAACACTTTTTTTCAATTGGTAAAAACCATTTCAGGTAAAGGAAAAACTACTACTGCACTTCTAGGATAAAACCAACATAAGCATTTAACATAACCCTTTACCGTTTTAGCAGCAAAAATATATGCTGACACTCCAATTGCTATCATTATAATTGAAAGCCCTGCTTCCTCTTGTTTTGAAAAATGTACACTTTCTGCTATAATATTTAGGCAGTACTGTAGAAAGAGAATACTATATAGTATGCTTAAACTATTCATTTCAGAACATTCAGGGTGCCGAGGAATTACAGGGACATAAACCTACAGCTATTCCATTTGCTACGGGAAGTGTAACTGTTGATGATCCATTAAAATGGTATTCCTTACACATCAACAGTTCCGGTTATTTTTGTCCATGTACTGAGGAGTTTAGTGCATTTGCTATGGCAGACTTTGATGAAAAGAAAAATGAGATTAATGTAAGGAATTTATACTACACATTTATCAATGTATATAAGCATAAAGTAACACTTGTTGTCTGTTACTAACTTTTTCCAACCCCAAAAACATTTGGGGTGACTTATTGATTTACCCTTTGGTGGTGGGGAATAATATTGTTTTTATTCTTGTCTTCTTATTTTTATTCTTCTCTCAAGAACTATATGCCGAAGGAGATCTCGGAAATGGCTTGATGGATTAAAATGATATTTGGCATCAATAATCTGTTATCTCTGTAGATATGCAAGAGATTATCATTTTTTATATTGAAGGTCAGTGGTTGTAAATTGTGTAATTAATTTTCGTAGATATACCTGCCCAATATGTAAAAATGAGATAACTCTTCTTCTGTAATAGACTAATATTGTTAGATATACTGAACTATTAAATATAAAAGAAATGTAAATGAAAAATTTTGTGTACTAAGGTTGTTTAATTTGTTGTGTTTTTATGTAGGAAAGAAGAGTGCATATAGTAAGGAGAAAGCCTGTCTCATTTATTGGAGATGTTAGATGGCTATATAGTTGTTCCTGCAATCTAACTTATGCAGAATATATCGAGTCATTGTCTGAAAAATTGAACTTTCCTTTCAAAGGTAATTACTAGGAATGACAAGAAGAATTTGAGTATCTTATTGTCAAATGCTTGGATGGTTAGTGACATGATAAAAACTACCAAAACAGCGATTGTTAAAATGCTACATGTATACCTTCTTATAAACCTTCTGAAGAAAATTATATATGGACTTAAGTTACATCTTGCATAATTTAATATAAAGGGAGTGGTGAGAGCGCACAACATAAATTGCAAACGTATGTACTCTTTTTTTAATTTATACTTCATGTAGAAAAAACTATTTCAGTTAATCCTTATAATTTAATTAAGTATGACATTTAAATTGTATTGAAGGGAAAGAAAACATTATTTAAATTTTTTGTTTGTTTATTATACTCTGTGGTCCCAAGATGACCAGCATATTTATATGATCACTATGTCATTTGTGAGGGAAAGTTTATGATGTCATTCATATTATGTTATGAAATAATTTCTCTTTCCTTGGAGTATGAACAAAATCGGTCACATGATTAACATTGGTGAACATTAAGTTGCTTCTAAGACCATAGAAAAATTAAATTATTTAAGCTTTAAGAATACATTTTGAATTTAGGATAAACACTTTGACAGTTCTACATAACAAGATTACTTTTTTGGAACATTTGAAAACATGTGTTGTTGACCTGTAATTGTTCACATCTTTGTTCTTTGATATTCTTACCATCCTATATTTAAACAATGTTTTCATGGTCTAATATTGACAAATATTAATGACAGGAAGATATTGATTCCTTATTTTCAAAGACTATCATTTTTTTCAACAGATTTTCAGGAGACATTCTGTATTCACTCGAGGTTAGCAGTTAATATTTTAAAGGATTTAGACACACTTTGGGAAGTCACACCAGAGATATTAAATACTGGTATGTACATAGACTATCCTTATATTAAGTTTGTATATGAAACTAGTTGGCATCTGCTAAGTCAGAAGGAGAATAACCAACAATGTTTATGCAGGGTAGTTTGCCATGTATTTATGTAGTGTAGCATGCAACATTTAAAATTTTCATACTACATGTACTTTGTAACCTAGTTTATTTTAAGTTGCCATCTAAAAGAATCATGACTTTCATTTCATGAGGTCGATTGCTTTGCATAAAGCAAGTCTCTACCCACAGACCCAGCTGTGGGTTGAACCCATACCAACCTCCCACTTATGGAGCGAGCACTCTACCAACTGAGCTACTGCAGTGGTCTCAACAGAAAGACAAAATTATTGAACTAAGAGAACTACAGTAAATGGATGCTACTTTGAATTCAGTTTTTAAACTAATAATTGAATATAGTATTCACCCATAATAGAATAGTCAATCAGTAGACCTTATAAGAATTCATTTTGAAACATCATATGCAGTATCTGACAGACAATCGATATGATCTTGAAGTGGTGTGCTAGTAATTAACTCGTTACTTAAATTGTAATAAATCTGCATATATGTCTCAAGCTATCCAAAATGAAATCAGAATCAAAACTGATGAGCTCTGTTAACAATATCCCTATGAGATTTACAATGCAATTTTTAAAAAAAAATCTTTTATTTTCTTCTCTTTTTTTTTTTCTTTTTTTAGTCCCCTACTGATGAAAGCCAAGGGGAACTAAGGTTTGCGCTCTGTCACTCTTGTTGTCCACACTTATTTTCTAAAATCTTTTAGATAATGAACTGATTTTTAATGTGTGAGTCTACCATGATGAGTTGCAGATCAATTTAGCGTTTCATTGTGGTCCGCAAATTTTTACATGAGTTATGACCCTTTGAACTTTGAAAATTCACTGAAATTTCAGTTTTCCGCTCTTTTTTCTTTCTAAATGCTTTTAGATAATGAACTGATTTTTGGTATATGAGTCTACCATGATGAGTTACAGATCAAGTTTACGTTTCATTTCCATCTGCTTATTTTGACCGGAGTTATGGCCCAGAAATTTTAGTTTTCCGCTCTTTTTTTCTACATGCTTGCAGTCAATGTATTGTTTTTTGGTATGCAGGTCAACCATGATGAGTTACAGATCAAGATTACATTTCCTTTCATTCCACTAGTTTTTATGGGAGTTATGGCCCTTTGAACTTTGTAAAATTTCCTCCTGTAATGTATGTGTAATGATACATGTATATTATAAAACAAAAATTAAATTGCATTACAATTGACCTAGTAATTATTCTCTTCCCACACACTGTCAAAAATAAGAAGGTTTTGGGAGAATTGACCTATTCATGATTAAACTTAAATTTTTTTTTTTTGAGAACTCCATTGCTGGTTTTTGATTTTACTATGATCAAGTTTTGCTTTACATCTTGAACAACACGTATAATTTATAACTATGAATCTTTGTACCATATAATAAGGTACATTTTACCTAAAACTTTGGGATTGGTGAAATATGCGACCTGTAGGGGACTATGTATTGTTTTGCAACTTTCACAGAATGCTTGTTCAAAATAAATGTGACCTTAAAGCTTGATAAAACCTAATTCAGTGAAAGCTTTAATAACTTGTTGAAATGAAACTCTCACTTCTTACATGTAACATGTTATTATTTACACATATGCCATAGCAATTAGCCAATGTTTTTTTACTTTAGTAAAACTGTGGTCATTGTTTAAACAAATACATGGTAACACTAAAGATATTAACTTGCATGCTAAAGAAATTAAACACATTGTTTTCTATCAAGTCCGGGTTTCACATCCTGATGTATAGCAATACTTTGGAATTTTAAATCCTGGACCTGTTATAGATCTTCAAATATCAATCTATATAACTAATATTATCTGTATTATTCTGTGGAAGATAGTCATGAGTCTTAATGCATCTCTTTTTCAGATCATTGTTATGGTATAGATCCCAAAACAAATAAACAGGTAAGTTTTTTTCTGCAGCATGGAATATATTCACTGTCTTGCCATTCCTTTATGCATTTCTGGAAAAGTATTTATTAGCATTTCATCTGTGCAAAAATTGTAAATGCAAAATCTCAAAATAACAAAAAGTTAAGTCATATTTGTGATGAAATATAATTCTTTAAGTATCAGTCAGTATGTAGTAGGGTTCCACTACTATAATGCAGCACCTTGTTATGATAATTTTGTCAATTCATCTCTGTATGCTTCCTTTTGACTGTCTTTTAAATACATTTATGTCAGTTCCATAACATTGTAACCATGCATCAGAGAATGGTGAAAATTTTCATGCTATTTAACTACGATTCCAATTCATTCTATATGTAACACCAGTTTTCATTGGCTGACATCCAAAATCTTCAACACAAGTATACTGTCACAAATTCCAACATTATCAACACAATATATTGCTTCAAATTTTCCTGATATTTGCATGTGCATATTTGCTAATTACTAAAAGGAAACACCTGTAACTGTCTTGTATTTTCTTTATTTCCAGACATATATGGGTGGTTAAACTGTCATTGATGCATCACCAATAAAACTAATTTGCGACAGTATGACCACTGTTTAAAGATCAAGAACTCATATAATCCATATATGATGAACTACATGCTCAATAGAAATCGCCACTGTTATTTCATATGTCCAATTATCTAATTTAGCATTCATACACTATAGACCATTTCATTTAAGGATTTATTATGTACTAATTAATTACAAACTGTCTGATTTATTGTTAAATATCACACTATATAACAAATCTGAACCAAAAATGTTAAGGCTCATTTACTTATCATTCCTCTTCAAAGTGCACTGTAGCTTATAAGTTGAAAATTGTTTTCTTGCAAATTATGGCTGGAAATATAAAGGTATTTGAAATGAATGTGTTTGACTTAAACTAAACAGTTTTAAGTTTAATCTGTAAGTACTGTTTGTTTTATTTAACATGCTGTTGATGTGTTAAATCATCACCTTTTATCGAAAAAAAAAATTAAACATACATTTAGTTAAAAATGTATTGACTGAATAAAAAAATTTTTAACATCTTACAATTAATAACATGTTTTTTGTACATAAAAATTGCATCACAAGGTTAAAAATTGATGTTAAAATATAGATGCCATTCTTAAAAGACTTATGCTAGTCAATCAAAATAACTTGTTCATTGTTATGTTAAAACACTGTACATTGGTAAAGCTATTCAAGTTATTGATTTTTTTAAGAAGTGATTCTTATTGTTTGATTTCCATTTAAGTATAAAAGAAAAACACTGATTACACTGCATAATTAATTTTTTTCCTAGGCTGATGCCTTAATTGACATGTCAAATTATCCTTTTATTACAACTGTTCAGTTGTTCCTACTATGAATTAAATAGGGGCTTATATATGTATTTTAGATACCGCAATTCACAGAATTAGATTTTGGTGAAGCATATGTTGCTGTGATGAATGCTGGCATTTATCCTGGGGTTGTTTGTGTTCAGTCATCAA
>CM056609.1:9428537-9518504 GCA_029721355.1 Tegillarca granosa
AATAGTGATTATACTTTTTTAAACACACACACACACACACACACACACACACACACGCACATATATATATATATATATATATATATATATATATATATATATATATATATATATATATATATATATATATTGAAAATCTTTTATCTATTTATGATCATCTGGTCATTCAGTCATTTAGTAAATTTTAAGCCGGTAGTAAATTCTTCATTTCATATTGATCCACAGAGAGCAGTGCCTACGTGGTGTAAAAGCTAGCTTATGTATAGCAGCGGGCAAATCAATCCAAGGTTAGATACTATTTTAGAAGTTCAGTAGTAGCTTTTTGGTTCACTTGCGGATTGTTATTTTTGTTGTTGGCCGATTTCTAAGACGATCCATAACTAAGCAGAATTAACCGTTGGGATCTTTACTGAAAGATAAAACGGAATTTAAAATCACTGAACCATTTTATTTGTTCCAGTATTAAGTTTATTATTTCAATTTCATTACCAATGTACTTTGTCTTGTAATATAGTCGGATTTACTGAAGGCATTTACCTAGGTCTGATTTCTCATCTAACACTCGAGGAGCCATTGCACTTGGTCCAAACTGGGCGCTAATATACTTGGTCTAGTACTATAGTATGACTCAATGAGGGCATTTTACTTGGTCTATTTATCTTGTTTGACACACTGGGGGCATTGTACTTTTTCTAGTTTTCTGAAACCCTCAGGACCATTGTTCTTGGTCTAATATACAACAAAAATACCAGTTAAATTTTGTTGTGCCAGATGTGCACATTTCGGAAATTTATTCCTCATCAGTGACACTAAGACTAAAAAGTTAGATAGATAAAAACATAAGCCAAACAGTTGAAGATTAATGAATCTAAAGTTAAAAAATTAAGTAAACCCAAATCCAGTTAAGGAATGCTTTGCATGAGGAAACAAACCTAAGTTTTAATTAAATTTCAATTTGAACAAGGCTGAAAATTTTGCTGAATGGTACATTTTCTGAGAGCACAAAAAATGCCTACCAAGTTATGGATAGCCTCGGGGAGTTTTACTCCACCGGCAGCGGTACTCGCTCAGGGGTTGTAAATATAAAACACAAATATCAGTTAAATTTTGCTGTTCCAGATGTGCACATTTCGGAAATTTATTCCTCATCAGTGACACTAAGACCAAAAAGTTTGATAGATAAAAACATAAGCCAAACAGTTGAAAATTAATGAATCTGAAGTTCTAAAATTATGTAAACCCAATTCCAGCTAAGAAATGCTTTGCATGAGGGAACAAAACTTAGTTTTAAATAAAACTATAATCTGATAAATAAAGACATTGGAATATGTCTAATTAAGCATATTTAACTACACCAGGGTCAATAAAACTTGATCTAGTATTCTGAAATTCTCAGAGCCATTACACTTGCTCCAGCACTGCGATTATTTATACTAGGAGCTATTGCGCTTGGTACAATACTATAATTTGTCTGACTTAGATCATTGTATTACAGGGTCCATTATGCTTGATCACGTACTCTTAACGGACACTGTGTATGCCTCTATAATTGTTTTTTAAATCAGTGCACATATTTTTGAAACCCTTGTTTCGATTGACTTTATGTTTAAACTATCTATAAGCACAGAACAGCGAACAATACTTCTAATAAATCACACACAAGACCAACCCCCTCCTTTAAGGATCTTTAAGGATCCTTAAAGATCCTTAAATATGTCCTTAAAGATCCTTAAAGAGGCCTTAAAGCCTCCTTAAAGCCATTCCATCTTTAAGGATCTTTAAGGGACCTTAAAGGACTCTTTAAGGACATATTTAAGGATCTTTAAGGATCCTTAAAGATCCTTAATGGAACTGAAATTTTAAGGATCTTTAAGGAGGCTTTAAGGATCCTTAAAGATGTCTCATCATGAAAAACTCAAATTTTTTTTAATTATTAATGTAACGATGGCTATTATATTCATTCAGTTAAAAAGTATGATTTGTTTTTAGTATATTTTGAATTTTTATAGTTTATACAACATAGGAGACATGGATAATGCTTGTCTGAATTCTGGTTTCTACATTAAGTTTTTGTAGAGGAGCCGTATGTCTTATCCTAAAAATACCTGTTTCTTAATTCATAACTGAATTAGATAAAAATGTGCAGTTTTCACAGTTTAGATAAACAACCCGTAGTTAATCAGATCGGCAGTAAGCATAAGTAATTAACGGTGTTTGTTAATTGTATACAGCAGTACTTGTTTGATTATCGATCCCAGGTGATTTCACGCGCGGTTTTTGACTTTGATGTGCAGTTTCTTATCTAGGTAGGAGATCACTATGAAGTCAAATAACATGTTAAAATGATTACCTAACCCTGAACTCTGGGTGTTGAAAATAAAGGTGTGTTTTTGGAAGTGATTTTAAGAGACAATTTTAATATTAAAATATTAAACATACATTAATTAAAGAAATAAAAGTAATCGCAAAATAATCTAAGCATGTCTTATATTTTATTTATTTTATTTTTTTTTTTTTTTTGGTGGGGGGTAGTGTTATGCATATATGCAAATAAAGCATGAGAGAGAGAGAGAGAGAGAGAGAGAGAGAGAGAGAGAGAGAGAGAGAGAGAGAGAGAGAGAGAGAGAGAGCGGGCACATTTTAGTGTCTTTGAATTGACATATATGGAACTCATTACTCTTTTATTCTTTTCAATTATAAACAAGTTATGAAGTGAACATATTGAAGTAAGAAACCAGCCACAGAAGATAACCATTAACTGACAAACTTTACCCAGTTGGATGTGAATTTCTGCAGCCAAGATGGAGTGCAGTGGAATAACGTCCATAAACTCTCTCTCTCTCTCTCTCTCTCTCTCTCTCTCTCTCTCTCTCTCTCTCTCTCTCTCTCTCAATGTATTCATTTTCCGATCTTGTTGTCTCTCTAAATTAGTTTGCATTGAACCCCTCTTTCTCTCTCTCTCTCTCTCTTCTCTCTCTCTCTCTCTCTCTCTCTCTCTCTCTCTCTCGTCTCATCTCTCTCTCTCTCTCTCAGCATATTCAGTCTCTCTCTCTCTCTCTCTCTCTCTCTCTCTCTCTCTCTCTCTCTCTCTCTCTCTCTCTCTCTCTCTCTCTCAATGTATTCATTTCCCGATCTGGTTGTCTCTCTAAATTGGTTTGCACTGACCCCCTCTCTCTCTCTCTCTCTCTCCTCTCTCTCTCTCTCTCTCTCTCTCTCTCTCTCTCTCTCTCTCTTACATTGAATTCTTGACTTGCCCGTAAATGAATTTTTAAAAAAACAGCTTTCCCTTTCTATATATTATATTTTTGACTAATATCTCTTTCTGTATTTAATTTGCAACTTGACGGTGAAAAAATAGGTAATCCCTCCACAACACACACACACACACACACACCACACACACACACACACACACACACATCGGGAATTTCTGATGATATTACTAGTACCTTAGTATATTATGTGTACTGCAGATTCCAGAAAAAAAATTACTGTTAATTTTTTTTGGTTGAAAAATAGACTCGGAAAGACTATATTTATTTATTTATTTTATCTATCTATCTATCTATCTATCTATCTATCTATCTATCTATCTATCTATCTATCTATCTATCTATCTATCTATTTATTTATCTAGTTATTTATTTTGGACATTATGGCCAATTATTTAATTTATGGCCTTTTTTTTAATTTAAAAGCTGTTTGTACAGTTAACATACTGTTTCTTCTGTATCAATAACATCTCTAATTATTACATATAAATAATAATAATTTTCAAGTAAAAGGAGTTAGAAAGAACAGATGTCATCAACATTAATTAATTAAGTGATTAATACACTGATCATCAACACCATCTTGCTGATTGATGTTAGATATACTAGTATATTACAGGTAAATTTTGGAATGCATTCCTATCAACACATATTTTATCTAATGCAGTTAAAATTCTATATATAGATAAAAATGATGACTGCAGCAAATTATATATGAAATTTTTATAAAAATAGATAAATAAAATTAATTTGATCCTTTTTTGTAAGAGATATTTTAAAAGAAATATAAAAAAATTTTCACAATAAATGTCCACTTGCATTCTTTCAGTCACGTGATCTCATTTGCATATTGTTAGAGACATATTTTATAATTATCATCATTAGGATCATCTCTAACATAGCCACATAGGTAAGGTGATGGACTCTTAACTTGAGGGACCAGTGTTCGAATCCCAGCGAAAGCGGATAACAGATGAAAATTTTAGTGATAAAATTTCTTGTAATTTCTATTAAATTAATTAAAATTCGATCACACTATAGAATGTAATATAAAAATAAAATTAAAGAAATAAATTTAAAAACTTGAGATTAAAAATAATATAAAGAAAATTAATTTATTATCACTTTATTTTTTCAAAATTAATAATGCAATAGTTTTTTTTTAAAATAATATTTTAAAAAAGATAATGATAAAAATAACATTTCATTGCTTTTTTAAAAAAAAAAAAAAAAAAGGAAAAATATAAATTTTTCCTTAAAGATCCTTAAAGCCTCCTTAAAGATCCTTAAAATTTCAGTTCCATTAAGGATCTTTAAGGAGTCCTTAAAGACGCCTTAAAGGCATATTTAAGGATCCTTAAAGCCCCCTTAAAGATCCTTAAAGGGACAATTACGGCAGCTTTAAGGAGGCTTTAAGGATCCTTAAAGATGCCTTTTCATCATGTGACACCAAATGAATTTGTGTAAAGGGTTTTAAAGTTTTAAAGCTTTCAAAAAGCTTAAATATTCTATAAACAGCCGAAAACCTCGAAATTTTATATCTATTACAAATCACTACAACAAATACAATATAAATTTATATTTAACCAGTTAAAAACTGGTTTCAAAGATAATATTCAATAAAAACCTAAATGGTAATACAGAGTGTGTTTAAAGAAATTGTATTGAAAATATAGAATTAATCAATATTAGAATAAAATATAACACACTAGTCTATGTCTAAATAACAATCCCGACATTGGTCTTGTTATAATAATAATTAAAAAAATAAAACACAGACATACCAGTCAATATCCGAATTTAAAAAAAAAAAAAAAAAAAAAAAAAAAAAAAAAAAAAACCATTGAATTCTGGTCAAGGTACACAATTGCATTAGAATTATAATGAAGTGAGTTCGGATGATTCGGAAAGTTAAGCACCTCTTTCTAGCTAGCTACACCCGTCACGTACATATTAAATTTTTAAAATGGTAGGGACACGTTTCAATTAAAAGTCAAATAAAACCGGCATAACTTTGGATACAATAACATTATACTTATCAACAATATTGTGATGATGGTGATAAAACTTAAAGAGTATCGGGAACAAGTTCTACCCTAACGTATTGACTGTAAAACATATGCACCATATGCAGGAGAAGCAGGAATGTAACTGCAAAGAAATTGAAAGTTGACAATAGAAAATTGAAGTCATGACGTTTGCTGTATAGCTTCAGATGTTACCTTTCGTCGGTGTCATAAATATATAATACAAATACCAGTTAATTTTTGATGTGCCAGATGTGCACATTTCGGAAATTAATTCCTCATCAGTGACACTAATACCGAAAAGTTTGATACATAAAGAATATATAAGCCAAACAGTTTGAGATATAAGTTCGAATACGAAGCAGAAGACATATAGAAAACATAAAAAACACTCGTATCTTTAATTTTAACCTCATTAGAATAGATGACATTTACATATTATCTAAATTGGGGATTTCTAAGAAACAATCCGTCATCTTTAAATATCTGTATGTGGAATTAAATGATTAAGCGTATTCTCTTCAGATTTGGTTCTGCAAAAATTCTGATTCATATGAATAAAGAAAAAACCAGAAAGCAAAGATGCACAATATTTTTTGCAGTTAGTATGGTGTTTTACAAAATAACCAGGATCCCTTTTGAACACTAGATATTTATTTCTAGGTGTACCCTTTTTTTTAAAAGAATTACAAGTGAATGTAATGTTGTAGACGTTGTTTAAATGTGTAGAAAACTAAAATCACTTTATATACTTTTTACCGAAGATAAAGCATAAAAATGATGTTAAAGTTTTTTGTTTTGGAAAATCAACAATTCATTACTGCAAGTTGAAGAATAGACTTTTTGTGAAGTCTGAAGGCCAATATAAGAATGTCTGACAATTGTTGAGTAGTACATTTAGAGAAACCTCTTGCTAAATATCTTCTCTTTTATGGACTTTTGTGAAGTTTTGGAATCCAGGAAATAAGGAAGGCCAAGTTATTTTTGCTTTAAATTGAACCGAAAGTTTTAAGAACTTCCCTTTGATTGGAAAGACCTTCATCTGTGGTACAATTGTTTTGGTATAAATAGGATTTTCTGCTTTATCATCTAAAGCAAGCTCCTTAAAAAGACATTCAACGTAGAATTTCTTACAAACAAATATGTTGTTGGAAGCTTTATCAGGTTTTATGTTTGTCTGTAATATAATTTGCGGTACCAGCAAGACAATATGTATATACCGTATTTGTCCCGGGACTATGCTAAAACTAAAATATGAAATTATTTTTGTACCACAAAATAATGCATTATGCAAATTACAAAGTTTAAAAGTTCTTGCTTTTAAAACAATTGTAAATTAACGACAATATTTGCACAAGATAATAAGAAATGAAATATCAAACATACTTATTTTGACTATTTTATTATTATTTTCGTTGTTGCTCCGGATATTGCTCAGTATCTTTTTCAGTTATGGATTCCTTTTTTTCGCTATCATTTTTATAATTTGTAGGTAATTTTAGTGTTTGACACTTCTTAAAATTAAATCCCACAATTTGAAAGTAGTTTTGTCTAATATCAAATAATGTTTGGTGAAATGAAATGATGAACTTTAAAATAAATTAATAACTTGAAATAACATTTAAATAATTTCCCAAGGCCTTTAAAATGAACAGGATCTTAGTCTGTCCTTGTTTTCAAGAACTTCCCTTTCATTGGAAAGAACTTCATCTGTGGTACAATTGTTTCGATATAAATAGCATTTTTTGCTATACCATCTTTAGCAAGCTCCTTAAGAAGATAGTCAACGTAGAAATGCTAAGAAACAAAAACGTTGTTGGTAGCTTTATCAGTTTTCATATTTGTCTGTAATGCAACTTGCGGTACCAGCAAGAAAATATTTTTATACCATATTTGCCGCGGGACCATGTTTAAACTAAAATAAAAAAATAATTTTGTACCACAAAATAATGCATTGTGCAAATTACAAGAGTTTTATAGTTCTTGCCATTAAAACAATTGTAAATTGACGGCAATATTTGCATCTTTAAATGTTTCTATTTCATCATTTCACCTACACAGAATGAATTATGATCTTACTAATAATCTAAGGGTAAAAGTAAAAATCTAGCACTGAAGGTGCAAAACATAAATGTCTAAAATAAGATAGACATGCTATACAAACGGACAGTATAACGGTAATATCATACAGCCCTTTCACAATTTGGGAAGACAAAATTGAAGGCAAATTGGTCTTTTGTAAAATTGGATTCAAAGAATTACTGTAGAATTATATTTATTCATTAAGTCAAATTGCCTTTTCCTACCAACAAATAAAAATAAAATTAACAAACCTCCCACAACCCTTTACCCTCCCTCCGCCCAAAGAATGTAGCTTACTTCTTAAAGCTCAATCTAAAAAAAACAAACTACTCTCATAAACTGAAAAGTTTTTATAAAGTCTTTAAATTTTTTTTGGTGTTACCACAATTCCACTACAGTATAGTAAGTAATGAAATGTTAAACGTACTAATTTTGACTATGTTGATGACCTCTCCCTGCTCCTGCACAAAAAATAATGGTCATTTACTTTTTACATTTGTACAAAAATAATGCTGTGAAACTCCCTAGGGCATTGAGGGCAAAAATAAATAAATCACTAAATTACTCTTAGCAATCCCGTTTTATTTTGCATTACAAAAAAATTGAGACATTTATTGGTGAATTTTTGTCTCAAAATACAGGGTGCTAAATACCCTTTTTTATTACTTAGATGAAGTATACATTTTTTTTGTTAAACGCACACAAGTTGTATTCCATGAAACACGTTAAATAGTAAATTACGTTTTATCGTTGTCAATTGTTATATTCATAGGCAGTTATCAATTATATATCAAATTACAATAATTTTATCTTATATGTAGCAGAAACACATTCTGTCTGAGATAAATAATGTGTTTTAACATGATTTATGTACTTCCAGCATTGCAGGGCCATGGTTATGTGATCAAGCTTAAGATACATTCTTACACACTTTTGAGAAATACAAGATTCAAATTTATTACACCACCGCATTATCTCATTCAAAAAGAAAGGTGCCATGATTTTGTGTCTTAGAAAATTTCAAAAAATGTTGTCCTACTTTCCGAAATTTGCACATCTAGCACATCAAAATTCAACTGGTATTTGTGATATATATTAACCAACCCTGAGCGGTTGCCGCTGCTGGTGAAGGAAAACTCCCCGAGGGTATCCATAACTCAGTAGGCAGTACATTGTGCTGTCAGAAAATGTACCATTTAGAAAAAATTTCAGATGCCTTAAATTGTAAGATTGTTTAAAACTAAGGTTTGTTTCAACATGCAAAGCATTCCTTAGCTGTATTTGGATTAATATAATTTTGGAACTTTAGATTCATTAATTTCCATTTGTTTGGCTTATGTTTTTAATTATCAAACTTTTCGGTCTTAGTGTCACTGATGAGGAATGAATATCCGAAATGTGCACATCTAGCACATCAAAATTCAACTGGTATTTGTGTTATATATTTACCACTCCTGAGCGGGTGCCGCTGCTGGTGGAGGAAATCTCCCCGAGGGTATCCATAACTCAGTAGGCAGTACATTGTGCTGTCAGAAAATGTACCATTTAAAAAATTCAGCTGCCTTAAATTGTAAGATTTGTTTAAAACTAAAGCTTGTTTCAACATGCAAAGCATTCCTCAGCTGGATTTGGATTAATATAATTTTGGAACTTTAGATTCATTAATTTCCATTTGTTTGGCTTATGTTTTTAATTATCAAACTTTTCGGTCTTAGTGTCACTGATGAGGAATGAATTTCCGAAATGTGCACATCTAGCACATCAAAATTCAACTGGTATTTGTGTTATATTTTTAATAGATAGAAACTCTTGCCTTGTACCCATTAATGTTTAGACATGTTTTCTAACTCATTAGTTACTAGATGAACATTTCCAATCAAATTAGAGATGATAACGGTTTTGATCTATAATTCTTTGGTACAATGTGCTGCATAATATTTATTTTTAGAAATATTTGCTATTTTAATTCCAAAAAAACGAGATTGTTAAGACACTACAGAACAATAAGTTATCTTTACCACTTGGTACTGTTGTACAGTCGAACTTGGATAAATTTAACCCTCTTATTTAAAAAAAAAATCGATTACTTTGAAAAAAAAATCAATTCCACTGTAAAACTATATTAATTTCTTTGTCGCTTTGATTGAAATTTCGCCTAAGTTGAAAGTCCCCATAAACATTAAGGCGTTGTTTTGAAAACAGTTTATTTGAATTCGCTCAGATAAAACTTTACAGGTATACATCATTAACAAAATACATGTTTGTAGACACACAAATACACTTGTGTAGGTGTACACAATATATACATGAAAAATAATATTAAGTAAGATAAACATATAAATCAGAATGTGCTGTTGTTGGTTGTTGCTTATCGTATACATATGTTTATATGTATACACCGAATGTTTGTATTCGCATAATTTAAAGTCGTTTAATTTGAAAAAAACTTTCAGTCCCTTGTATTTCAATAGAACGAAGATCGACTGTATATCAAGCACATGCAAGGGTTTGGTTTCTAATATTTAGTGTTATATAACAAAAATGCCAGTTAAATTGTTACAATGTTACTGATTTATTTCGAATCTACATTCTCAAATGCTCTTCGATGCTCCGGATATTACTGAATATCTTTTTCATTATTTAACAAATACATTATTATCATTATAGCCGATATGCATCAGAATATTGTCATTATTAACTATTATTAATGTTATTTTTGGTATTATTTTTCACTTTATATGTTGGTTCTTTTGTATTTTTTCAACACTGTATAGATGTGGCCTCCTTCGTTTTGGTTATCTGTTTCTTTATCTTTATTTATCATATCATAGACATTGTTTTTATTTGCTTCAAGCGTCGCATTGACAGAAATTACTTGTGAATGCGGCGCTTCAATTTGATTATCAATATCTTGTTCATTCTTATTATCATAGACTGTTGTATGGTAACAATTTTCATTCTTTTTGTTCTTTAAAGTCTGCAACATTGATAAATATATGGATTTGATTTCAGGTCTGATTCTGATATTTTTAATAATAATAGTTATATGCAGGTCCGACCAGAAGGTTTTGCACCCCTTAAGAATTTACCTTTTGTTGATTTTTTCATTTTTTACACTAATGGGTTTCAAAATAATGTATTATAGTTAAAGAATCTTTAGAAAACGACACAAATACTTAAGATAATTTCTCCTTAATCTCGAATTTATACTTATTATTGATTATTAAATGAGAAAAGGTAGTTCTACAAAAAAAAAAAAAATTAAGAAAAGTTTAATTACCTTCTTGTATATTGCTACATTATCTTACTATATTTCATACAAAATAAACAAAATCTATAAAACACTAAAAAAAAAAATAAAAAAAAAAAAAAAAAAAAAAAAAAAAGCCTGGGAGAATCTACTTGTTTCTAATGTGGCTGTTGAGTTAGCCGTGACGAGGAGAGATCTAAAATAAAAATCCAAAGAAAAAGTCTAAGAGACCAAAGAAACAAGAAAAAAGGTAAGTTTTAGGTAAATATATAACATATACCTGCTAAATTTTGATGTGCCAGATGTGCACATTTCGGAAAATCATTCCTCATCAGTGACACTAGGGGCCGAAAAAGTTGATATATTAAAAAACATACAGCAAACAGTTGCAAATTAATGAATCTAAAGTTCCAAAAATATGTGAATCCAAATCCAGCTAAGGAATGTTTTGCAGGAGGGAACAGACCTTAGTTTTAAATAAATTTCAAAAATTAAGACGACTGAAAATTTTGCTTAATGGTTTGTTTTAATACCTTATCTAGAGAGACAATACTAAAGTGAACTCTACATTAGCAAGGTAAAGGTAGCTCTATGTACCAGAGAGGAAACAATTGCTCTCTTACTCACAGATAAAAAAAAACAAACCTTTCTCTTGGGCGAGGAAAAATAAAACTTACACCACTTTTTTGAGAATAAGTTTTTTACAGACGAATCTATTTTCAAAGCTAACAGCAGTCAGAAGGAATTTAGATTATGGCCTTATACTCATAAAAAGACATCCAAAGGTGCATTGAAAATGAAGCACCCTGAAAAGTCCACGTATGGGACATTATCTCGCACTATTGGCCAAGTATCTTAACAAGAGTGCAAGAACTTTAAATAGCTATATATTCCAGTCAACTCTAATATATAAGGCAGAGATGTTTTTGTAAATGTTTGGTAATTCCTTATAACAAATAAATTTTTCAGAAGGACAACGCTCCTTGTCATTCGTCCAGAAATACCCTTTCGTTCTTGAAAAATAAAGGAGTCAAATTCTGATTTTGCCTCCGAGTTCCACAGATAAGTCTGCGATTAAAACTGTTTGGGACTAAATTAGTGAAAGAGTAGTCCGAGATGAACCAACATCTATTGACGATCTGTGGAAGTTTGTTAGTTTCCATTTGTACAGTATTGATAGAACTTACCTTAGGAGTCTTTATAGAAGAATTGCAAGGAGAGTGACTGATTTGTATAAATCAAGGGGTGGCTAAACGAATTATTAATGCATTGTGAAGGTGATATCATGATTTAAGTGCTTTTAAATTTTAATGAAACATGTCAGTAAAAATTGAAATTTGTTTTCATTTAAGGGGTTCTAAAACCATCTGGACGGACCTACATACTAATATAAACATAAATCGACATGACAGATTATTTGTTAGCTGATTGTTTCGTTTACTTTTCCGCGGGCAGCCGGTCTCTTTCTTCTGGTGGAACTTTATGTGTTTAGTATAATAAGACATTTTTCACATCTTTTTCTTTGCTTTAAAATCTAACTAGCTTAGTTAAACACGTAAATTTCCACCAGCAAAGTGAGACATGCTGCTTCAGAAGGGCAGACAACTCTTGAGTAGATACCTACATCCGCCAGTGCATGAAAATATGGTAAGGCATTCGTATCAACAACATTGTAATGACGACCATCATACTATTTGAGGATCTGGATTTGCAATATCACTGAGTCAGATGTGATGACATTAACATATTAAGTAAAATCTTTGCAGGACTAAAACCACATCTAATTGTCACATTGACTCTAGTTAGAGAGACGTATGTTTGCTTATCTAGTTCCAAGAATGAACATATACCAGCTATTATACACATATTTACCTGGCTTAAGTGACAGTTTGACAAGGAGGAAAAACAACAATTATTATATATTAATGTTTTTCCTACATAAATTTACCTTTGTCTTAGGATGATTATCATGATGCATATAAAAACTATCACCGCAGCACCAGTTGCCATTCCTATGAACAATGCTACAACAGAGGAATTTCACAATGTGTTGAAATGCATATTCATTGTGTATGTACAGTAAAACTTAACAGAAAAACATTATTTCCTAGGTAACGTTGTTTCATCTCTTAAAATTCTAAATCTGTTCTTTTGTTTTCCGCTTGATAAGCTTCTTTGATTCACCGTTAAACACCAAAACCTGAATAAACAAATCATTTAAGAATTTCTAAAGTCTCACAATAAGAAAATGTAAGTCTATCTGAAAACAATATGATCTACAGAGTTTGTGTTTTATCACATTCTTTAGCATAAATTGTTAATTTTTAAAGAACTATTTCAGATTATCCTGTTACCAATCCGTTACTCATACATTTGTCAATCCGTATCTATTGCAAGACATACAGTATAAAAAGTTTTTATATTTTCAGTAAAATTGCATTGATATATACATATATAGAAATAATAAAAAACCCTGAAAACCTCTGTTTTTAAAACTTGACTACATGACAGAAACGCTGGGAAAAATTTTACGAACATTTATTGGTCATTCCGGAGGTTACAGATTCCGTGGAACTGCTGGATTGTACAGTCATATCTCTCAAATATGAAATCGTTGAAGCATTGTTGTTGTCACTCGTTGTTTCCCGAGTAGCACCCCTTGTATCAGACATTGCTGACGCATGATAATCGCTTCTGGTTGAAAATAACTGTATTTTCATGCTAGATGAGAAAGTCTGACTAATATGGAAAAGACATGTCTCTACGTATGTAATTATTGCCTTCTGACCTTCTGAAACAAAAGTATTTTCATCGCCTTATCAGTGATAAATAGTGTTCATATAACAGTCTATCATTTCATAAAAAATTGAACTATATGTTGCAAATTTTAAAGATTGAATTTGCGGAATTTTGTGTCTGTTTATAAGTTTGTTTTTAGTTTTGACATTTACTCTTTAAATTATGGTTAAAATTGCCTAGCAGTGATTAAGACGATGTCTTGTTTGCTCGAATCTTTCTTATGTAAGCAAACGCGTAAATGATCAGTTTTGTCTACAATATAAGGGTTCATATCTCCTAAATGTCGAGCTTACAAAGAAAATATTTCAGTTTTCTATTATCATAAAAACAAATATAGTTAAAATAAACAGTTAAATATATATGACAATATCACTTATTTGTTGAATAAAACCAAGGAATACATGTAAATTTAAAATGCATGTAATTAACGTGGCCATTTAAAGACATGATGACATATTTTATGCGGAAAGAAAACAGAAGCGCCCATGCCAAAGTTGCTGTGATTTTGAAACAAGCAAATTAACAAAAAAAAAAAAAAAAAAAAAAAAAAAAAAAAAAAAAATAGTTTAGGTATCAATGTACTGGATTTAACAAATTGTAGGAGTAAAACATAAAATCTATTTTACTACAAAATCAAATGTTAGCTTACTACATCAATACTGCAGGTTCGTCTGACAGTTTTCTGTGGAACTGGTCGTTGTATTGATTCGTACTATACACTTATTTTTCACAAGATTATTCTCCTGAAGTATCGTATTGTCATTTCCTGTAAATAATATAATAAATATTAAACATTTAATTCAATAAAAATCAAATCTTTATTCTTAATTTTTTATTATCTGGGGTTCTATCACGATCAAGTTTAGTAGTTTTTGCTATATGTAGGCTGTTTATTTTACCTTTCAACAAAATTGTTTTTAAATTTCATTGAATTTTAGTTAGGCATTACAAATATTTGTACAGGCTAAGCAGAACAAATGCAATTTCACTATCATATATCACATAAGACCAAATAAAATTACTTGTTTTAAGTGGCCGAATTGAAAATGTCTAATAAGCCTTTTCAAAATACCTTGCACACAAGGCAAGTCAGCGGTGCTAATAGAAGACGTAGTACGCTTATTCGCATTGTATAAGGCCAAATGAAGTGTACCACATGGTATGAAAAATGAAGTTCCCCTTTCATAAGCAGGTAACTGTATATTGATAAGGTATTGCGAGACTGTGTATTGATAATGTATTGCGAGATACCGCAAAAAATTATCTGTCCATATTCACAAAAACTGTCGCAAAATGGAATCACGCGCAGTTTGCAATACTATCTTAACTCATGATGTAGGGACAACTTTTCTTTACTAGGTAATGATCAGTCACAATTTTTCATAGGTACAAATGAATATGAAGATTATATATCCCGCCTATACTAATAAAATCAAAATGGTCTTACTTATCTTTTAATAGAGTGCGATGAGTTTAGTATCTTTACAGAACTCCAAAGAAGCAATACTACAGTTGTCGAAGCAACTTTGCTTTGAAGGATTTAAATGTGACTCGTTTCTGTATATGCAAACACATTTATTACCCTGTAAATATTTTTTTCAAGTAACTAATTTATTTTTATCTATAAATATATATCAATAGTTAAAGAAACGTTTTATGAACTTAGCACACGGAATTCTTACGTTGTGTAAAAGTACACGAATGTCGTAAGTGAAAAAAATGACAAGCTTTTACTTGAACTACTTCAGCAGTAAAACAAACCATAATTATGTTATCAAGTATAATCCCCTTACATACAAGCCATGTAATGGATAGATGTTGTATCTGTCTTTACACACTCTTTGACAATCAATTAAATTTATTCTTCCAAATGAATCTGGATTACTTTTTGATGCCATGTTGAATACACATAATATCCTATAAATAAACTACACAACTGAGTTAATTGATGTGTTTTCAGCATCAGGGACAGATTAATGAATTTATCAGAAAAATTATAAGGCGTTTCCCCTTACAGCAGAAAATGCCACCATCTAAGCTTAGAACTGACACAGACAGAGAAAAATTAATATGTGGCTTTATATTGATAAAAAATGTTGTCGTCAGTTTGTTTACATAACGAAATGTCAAAATAACTACATGGCTACATTCCAACATTATTGAAAGTCGTAACAAATAACAAAGTCGACATGTCTTATCAGAACGATATTATCTAAGAATAGGTCTCAATAACAAAAAACAAACCTTTATATTTCACAGCATGAGCCACTTCCATTAAATTAGATGTCCAAAATTCTGTACAATTTGCTCTGATTAACTCCGATGGATCCAATTCTGTTAAGTTGGCTACAGTCAAAAGTCTACCATTTGCCGGACCACAGTTTTCTATTACATGTTTGAATGTATCGCCCCTCCGATTACAGTGGTAATATGGATGACCTTAAAGAAAGAGAGAACAAGTTGAGGTTTAGAAAAATCATGACATGGACGATTAGAGACGCAGTTATAATTCCCGCTTTTCAAACATAACCGTATTCAAAGAATGAAAAGGGCCATACCATGATTGACTTTTAAGAAACAGTGGGATGTTTAGGTTCAGAAATATCACGACATTGACAAATAAAGTAGCTGTTATAATTCCGACTTCTCAAGCGTAATCGTATTCAAAGAAAAAAGACCATACTATAGATTACTATAAAGTAATAGTAACAGTATATCTCTTTCAAATAAGCAGTTTAGATCCGATCGACTGAAAACTGACTTTCTAGTAAAAAATTCTGCATGATCTTTGAATTCCATAGAGAGAGAGAGAGAGTGTGTGTGTGTGTGTGTGTGTGTGTGTGTGTGTGTCACAAGACGAAATATCATCTTTAAGCTAGCTTAAAGATGGCTTAAAGATGGCTTGAATATGTCTTTAAGCCACCTTTAAGCTATCTTTAAGCTGCTTAAAGATGTCTTTAAGCCATCTTTAAGCTTGGCTTAAAGATGGCTTAATGGCACTGAAATTTTAAGCCATCTTTAAGCCATCTTTAAGCCATCTTTAAGCACGGATAAATTATTATTGGTAGAAATGAATATTTATTGCCTAATTAATTACTTTATTTATTTTAGAGGTATAAAAATATTTGTTTTTTGTTTTGTTTTTTTTTTTTTTGGTTATTTTTTTTTTTTTTTTTTTGTTAAATATTTTTTTATATAAAAAAATATAATAAAAAAATTATACGAAATGATATTTTTAAAATATGTTTTAAGAACTTTTTTTTTTATGGTTTTTTTTTTTTTTTTTTTTTTTTTTTTTTTTTTTTCTTATTTTTTATATTATTTTTTTATTATTTATTTTTATTTATATTTAGTCGTCGTTCCCTAAACTAATTACATCATAAATCAATTTCTTATATGTTACCTATAACACTTGACCTGAGCGGGGCTGGAACTCGCGATCTTCAGATTGCCAGACACTGCATCCTTATCCATTAGGCCACGGGGTAGGATGTATAGACGGGGACAAATGGTTTATATAAACCTAAGGAAATATGATCATGTGACCATCTCTTAAAAACCTCAAATTTTGAATAGAAAATATGCAAGTTTATGTAACTTTACTCCATTTTATATATTATGATAATTTTTTTTTTTTTTATAGTATAAATCAATCAATCTTTTTTTCAAAACAAAAATACATCATTCATATATCAAAGGAAGACAGGAATGTCAAACCCCACCTGTAATATACTTATTTATATGACTGGCAAAATCAGTTGATTAGATTGCAAATTCAACAAATAGTTATTTTTAGACATTAATATGCATTTGTAGAATCTTATCTAAGTACACTTCTGTTGTTAAAATTTTGATACAGAAAAAAGTTATTGAGACTATTTTGTAAATTGAATTTGTTTATTATTGAATATTATAATTTAGTTTTTAATTGAAATGAATAATAATAATGGATTCACAGATACTTTTCAAGACAGAGAGAGAGAGAGAGAGAGAGAGCGAGAGAGAGAGAGAGAGAGAGAGAGAGAGAGAGAGAGAGAGAGAGAGATCTGTATAATGGGATATCGAAGTATAAAGATATAAAGAAACAGCAGTAAAATAATATTTATAAATAGCTTATAAGCTATAAATTGATATTTGTGTAAAATGTGTCCTCGAATTATCATCAAATTTATATGTATAAGCGATTGTTAAATAATAACTTGAAGTAATAATTACATGAAGTATTTTGTTTTCGAGAGAAACTGCAGATTCATAAAAAGTTCGAGAATTAATCATCCATGAATAATACACTAAAAAGTTTTTATTTATTTATTTATTTATTTATTTATTTATTTATTTATTTATTTATTTATCCATCCATTCATCCATCCATCATTATCTGGTTATGTATTTATTTAATTGCTTATCCATTCTTTATTAATTTAAATAAATTATTAATTTACTAAATCCAACGACATGTCGTTGCTTAATTCATCTATTAAATCATTTTATTTATTTATGTATTTATGTATGTATGTATTTATTTATTTATTTATTAAATCAACTATCTATTCCTTCCTTCTCTCCTTTTTACTTTATTTTTATTTAAATATGCATTTAACCATCCATCCATCCGTTAAATCTTTATTTAACTATTCATTAGCCTTTTATTTATTTAATTATATTATTTTCTATATATTTATTCAATCAACCATTCATTCTTTTCTTCTCTCCTTTTCTCCTCTCTTTCTTTATTTTTTTATTAATTTATCCATCCATCCATTCAACTATCCATCCTTTATTTATTTATTTATTTATTTATTTATTTATTATTTATTTATTTATTTATTTATTTATTTGTTATCTGTCCATTAATCCATCCATGCATGCATTCAACCATCCATCCACCCTTTAAATTTATTTAAGCATTTATCCATATTTATTTATTTATTTATTTATTTATTTATTTATTCATTCATTCATTCATTCATTCATTCATTCATTTATTTATTAATTAATTAATTTATTTATTTATTTTTATTTTTTATATTCAACCCATTCTTTTCTTTTTCCTTCTTTCTTTCTTTCTATATCAATTTATCTATCCATCCACACATCCATTTATTTCAGTATCCATCCTTTATTTATTTATTTATTTATTTATTTATTTATTTATTTATTTATTTATTTTTAAATTGAATTATGTATTATTGATTTATATATGTATAAGCGATTGTTGAATAATAACTTGAAGTAATAATTACTTGAAGTATTTTATTTTCGAGAGAAACTGCAGAGTTATTAAAAGTTCGAGAATTAATCATCCATGAATAATACACTTAAAAGTTATCCCATCAAACAAATCACTTATTTCCGACCTTTACAAGGTACACTATACCTATCATCTTCAGTCCTATATGTTTATTAATTAATACCTTAGTACTTCTGGCACATAATTAACAAATACTTCGGCTAGATAAATAACGTTTGATCATTCATTCATTCATCTATCCATCTACCATTTCATTATTTATGTCATTATTTATTTTTCCAACCATCCATTCAATTTATTTATTTATTTATTTATCCATCCATTCAACAATCTATCCATCCATCCATCCATCATTATCTGGTTATGTATTTATTTAATTGCTTATCCATTCTTTATTAATTTAAATAAATTATTAATTTACTAAATCCCACGACATGTCGTTGCTTAATTCATCCATAAAATCATTTTATTTATTTATTTATTTATTTATTTATCTGTCTATCTATATATTCATTTATTTATCCATCCATCCACCCATTCAACAATCTATCCATCCATCCATCCATCATTATCTGGTTATGCATTTATTTAATTGCTTATCCATTCTTTATTAAATCAAATAAATTATTAATTTACTAAATCCAACGACATGTCGTTGCTTAATTCATCTATTAAATCATTTTATTTATTTATTTATCTATTTATTTATCCATGCATCAATCCATTCAACAATCTATCCATCCATCCATCCATCATTATCTAGTTATGTATTTATTTAATTGCTTATCCATTCTTTATTAATTTAAATAAATTATTAATTTACTAAATCCAACGACATGTAGTTGCTTAATTCATCTATTAAATCATTTTATTTATTTATTTATTTATTTATTTATTAAACCAACTATCTATTCCTTTCTTTCCTTCCTTCTCTCCTTTTTACTTTATTTTCTTTATTGATTTATCCATCAATCCATCAAACCACCGACTATCATTTATTTATTTATTTATTTATTTATTTATTTATTTATCCATTCATGCATTTAACCATCCATCCGTTATATTTTTATTTAACAATTTATTCGCCTTTAATTTATTTAATTATATTAATTTTTATATATTTATTCAATCAACCATTCATTCTTTTCTTCTCTCTTTTTCTCCTCTCTTTCTTTATTTTTTTATTAATTCATCCATCCATCCATTCAACTATCCATCCTTTATTTATTTATTTATTTATTTATTTTTTATCTGTCCATTAATCCATCCATGCATGCATTCAACAATCCATCCACCCTTTAAATTTATTCAAGCATTTATCCATCTTTATTTATTTATTTATTTATTTATTTATTTATTTATTTATTTATTTATTTATTTATTTATTTATTTATTTATCCATCCATCCATCCATTCAACAATCTATCCATCCATCCATCCATCATTATCTGGTTATGTATACGTATTTATTTAATTGCTTATCCATTCTTTATTAATTTAAATAAATTATTAATTTACTAAATCCAACGACATGTCGTTGCTTAATTCATCTATTAAATCATTTTATTTATTTATTTATTTATTTATTTATTTATTTATTTATTTATTAAACCAACTATCTATTCCTTTCTTTCCTTCCTTCTCTCCTTTTTACATTTTTTGCTTTATCTTTATTGATTTATCTATCCATCCATCAATCCACCGACTATCATTTATTTATTTATTTATTTATTTATTTATTTATTTATCCATCCATTCATGCATTTAACCATCCATCCGTTATATTTTTATTTAACAATTTATCTGCCTTTTATTTATTTAATTATATTATTTTTTATATATTTATTCAATCAACCATTCATTCTTTTCTTCTCTCCTTTTCTCCTCTCTTTCTTTATTTTTTTATTAATTTATCCATCCATCCATTCAACCATATGTCCTTTATTTATTTATTTATTTATTTATTTATTTATTTGTTATCTGTCCATTAATCCATCCATGCATGCATTCATCCATCCATCCACCCTTTAAATTTATTTAAGCATTTATCCATCTTTATTTATTTATTTATTTATTTATTTATTTATTTATTTATTTATTTATTTATTTATTTATTTATTTATTTTTAAATTGAATTATGTATTATTGAATTAGTTTTTTTATTTTAATTTATTTCTAATTATTTATTTTCTTCAATAAATGTATATGATATTTCCAAGTAAAATTGTATTTTGCCGACTCAAACAAATCACTTGTAAACGATTTACTTGCAAGTCAAACCAGATTCATTTTATTTTCCGTGATTTGTATAATCTGTTACATAGTTACTGCATTAATACTACTTGCACAGAACTAGATAATACCTTGTTTATCAAAACAAGTTACTTACCTGTATTGTGCCATGTTTAAATATATGTCAGTGTTTGATTTTAATTCCCAATCCGATTTTTCAATTAATTAATTAATTAATTAATTAATTAATTAATTAATTAAAAAGAAACAAATAAATAAATAAATAAATTTGTTTGTTTCCTTTTTATTTCACCTTTATTTTTATCGTTTATTTATTTATATTTTACATTTTTAAAATGTAGTCTGCAACTTACTTCAGATTTCTGTTTTAAATAGACCATTAAGTGATTCATTGATTTATTTTCAATATCATTTAATACCATCTTTAAGCCATCTTTAAGCCAAATGGTGTAAAGGAGCTTAAAATTTCAGTGCCATTAAGCCGTCTTTAAGCCAGGCTTAAAGATGGCAGTGCCTTTAAGCCATCTTTAAGCCATCTTTAAGCATCTTTACGCGCATCTTTAAGCATCTTTAAGCTCGGCTTAAAGGTGCTTAAAGATGCGATTCCGTCTTGTGTGTGTGTGTGCATGTGTGTATGTGTGTCTGTGTGTTCATTAGATTGAGTGTGGTGTTATGATCTGTCTCGCCAAAGTAAGGAGACTATAATTCATATATAAGCTGTCCGTTAAATGAATTAGATAGAAAACGTATAAATCTGAGAAAACGACTTCTGTCTTCACACCAGGTCAGAATAAAACTAGGATCTGCCCTAATCGGTATCCGAAACTAGGCGTCGAGAAACATTGTTAATTATAAGCTTGCGCTACATTCGCTGTATGTTTTCTCTGAAGATACTTAATAAATATATATTTCTTAAACCTCATTTTGTGTGACACTATTTGAAACAAATAATAAAATTACAGACAGATTATTTGTTTAAACTATGACATTTAAAATTTTTTCATAGTGACTAATTAAATGACTGTCTCTAATCAACATAGAAATTGTAACATTATTGGCTTAATTAAAATCCATCAAACCTTTTTTCAAATTTCATCAGAAAAACTCAGTTTTCGTGTTTGAAAATTAATACTGTCGGTTTAATAATAAATTATATTCAGTAAAAACATAACTTGTGATAAAGGTAGGATAATAACAATTGAATATAGTCTACTTAAGGAACTATAGCAATCACTTGTTCATATCCCCTAAATGTCTGGCGTACGGAAAATTTGTAAATTCCATGTGCAAAAAAGATTATTTACAAAAAAAATGTTTGCTTAGCAATCATTGAAGACAATATTTCATTTTTCTATAATCATTACAATTAAACTATTAAATATATATGATAATTACACTTGTTTGTTGAATGGAACCAGTGGATACATGTAAATTTAAAATACCTGTTTTACATATATATATGGTAGCATATCTATACAATTTTGTTCTTTTAAGATTTTTTCCACTTTCAAAGACTGGCAAATCTTTATCTTCAGTTTTTTTCTTTTTGTTATCCAACAGATCTACAGAAGGAGTATAAAAAATGTTAGTTTATAAACGTGCTTTTGATTATCTTATTTTTTCACAGTTAACATCAAATAACTTTTTTTTTTTTTGCAAATTTATTCTAGCCTATCTCCTTTTTTTTTTTTTTTTTTTTTTTTTTTTTTTTTTTTTTTTATAAATAAAGCTTTCATTTTACTAAACCAATATCCAAAAATTTTAAATGTATGGGAATCATCACAGTACCAACTTTTGTAGCTACAGTGTTGTTTTGTGATTTGCTGTTTAACATTTAACTGACTACTTATATATTAATAGTAGATAGTTTCTGTTAGTATAAAACATATTTTAGTGTAAATTTTGACGAGGAAAGTTCTTTTTTTTTCAATTAAAACTTATGAAGTTCAAAAAATCTCATTTTAAATTGTTATAGTATATCCTTATGCATATGCTGGTCAAACCAATTAATTTGCAGTCCACCTCCCCCCCTAACAAATCAGAAAAACCGTAATCACTTTTCATGATTCAATTTATTTTTGAAAATAGCATTATTCACAAAATATTTGCCATCATATATCATATTTAAACACAATAACTCAGTATTTTAATACCCACTCCTAACTTCATAAAAACTCTAGTTGGCATACTATGGAAGAAGGATTTTAAGTAATTCATATCCAATCGGCACTTTTCTGATTTTACAGCTTTGCAAAGTTCAGCTGATGTTGTTGGTGCAATTTAAGCTACCCTCTCACCTATGTAGTTCCACACATTTTCTATCAGGGACATATCATTGTAATTAGCAGGACAATTGATAGTGGCTACACCCTCCTGTCAAGAAACGATATTGACAAACGAAAACATGACATGGAGCATAGTCCTGCTGATATATGAAGGATTTAGAGGAAAAAACTAAACATTCTGACACTACATCAATATTATTTATTAATTTTTTCTGATACAGTTTAACATTAAGTTTCCCATCAACTCTTCTAAGAACACCTGAACCATTTGGTGAGATGCCACTTCAGACATGTACGTGAGCTGAATTTTTAACTTTAGTCTGAACACTTTCTTTGCTGTGTTTATCATGCTTGTTACGCCACACTTTAAATTTTCTACGATTTGTATTTGACTTAAAGATTGGTATATCTGAGATAATTACTTTATTCCGAAATCTTACTGATTTATCTAAATGCTGCTTTGTCACTGAAGTCGTTTAAGTTTCTGGTTTTTTGTTACTAACTGTTTTAGCTCGGGAAGATAACTTTTGAGACCGAATTAACTTATAATGCATCTTAAAGTTTTTTCCAAACCATTTTCCACATCGATACTCTAAGTTTAACACATCCTTTTCTAAAAAAAAGTTTTTCACGATATGTTAATTAAAGTGGCTGTCCTGGACACATTCTGTCTTCCACACTTTCAGTTTCGTTGTAATGTGCTTCTGTGTATTAACCGTCTATCTTGTTTTACAACTTGGGACTGTATTTTTTTCCACGACAATCCAGCAGACCTGAAATGCACAATCTTAAGCCTGGTTGCATCGCTGTGTTCAATTTTTCATTTGTTGGCATAATTTGACATAAAAAGTCCTTATAGATGCAAACGTTGCTTTTACGTAATGGATGTGTGCAATGCTTTGCTGAAACATATTGAGACTATGTCTAGAATTATGCATTTAATATTAAGTAAGTAATTGTGGTTTGACCAGTATATGTAGTACAATAAATGTTTTTTTTTTAAATTGAACACAAGTTTTTTACCATAATTATACAAAATAATGGAAATGAGAAAAACATAGAAAACAAATTCTTAACAAAAGAAAAAGAACATGTACAAGTTTGTTTAAAACAATAATCATACTTATTTCTGCATTTTTGAATATTATTTGAAATTAACCTACTATCCATTCTGTTGAGAGTCGGGAAAAACATTGGCCTCCAGGATAAAACCGAAGCAAAGTTACAATCCAATTCTTCTCCGCAATATTCAAAAACGTTCAAGAATGTTCCGTTTTGAGTGATTCCTTCTACACAAAATGTAAAAAAAAGTATATATTGTATATGTTACATCGACATTAACATGATGCAGATGCAAAGTAGTTCCAATAACTTTAACAAAACCTTATCATTTTATAAGATGTACCGAATCTCTTATAATTGTAAAATTGTTGGACAGGATACGGATGAAGTTTTATTGTAGTACCAATGTCATCCACATCATAATATATCAGATATCTTTGTATATCAGGAAAAAGATGTTTGAATGCCTGTATAAACCTTAACCTTCTTTTGTTTCACCTCATTTTGATGTTTTAACTTTTCATCTAAAACTGACAACACAAAAAGTTCAATTATGTCAGAGTCTATTGGTGTTACACTGTCAGTTATAGTTTGGGTATAAATGTACTGGATTTATCAAGTTTTAGTGAAACATAAATCCTTTACTCGAAACAAATTAAATGTTAGCTTACTAAATCGACACTGTAGGTTCATCTGACAGTTTTTTGTTGAATTGGTCGTTGTATTGATTTGTACCATACACTTATTTTACACAAGATTATTCTCCTGAAGTATCGTAATATCATTTCCTGTGCATCTTTTAAACATTAAATTCATTAAAAAATTGTGTTCTTTATTCTTCAATTTATTTTATATCGGGTTCTACCACAATCAGGCTTAATAGTTTTTTTAGTAGAATTTTTACATTTCATTAAAGGTAATTAGATATGAAATAGCTTATTAGCTTGGCATTGCAAATTTGAAATTGAATTGTGCAGTCTAAGCAGAAAAATGCTTTGTCAGTAACATATACCACAAAGAACCTTATAAAATAACTGGTTTTGGCAACTGAATTGAAAATGTCTTATAAGCCTTTTCAAAATACCTTGCATACAAGACAAGTCAACGGTGCTTACAGAAGATGTATTACGCATATTCACATTGTATAAGGGCAAATCCTGAATCGTACAACTTGATATGATAAATGAAGTATCATAAACCTAAGTTGGTATAACCAGGTGACTATATATTGATAAGCTATTGCAAGATACCACAAAAAACTATTTGTCCATTTTCACAGAAACGTTGTCGCAAAATGAAAGTACATGTAGTTTGCAATACTATTTATCTCATAATGTAGGGACAACTTCTTTCACTAGCCAATAATCAGTCATAATTTCTCATAGGTACAAATGAATATGAAGATCATATATCCCGCCCATACTAATAAAATCAAAATGGTCTTACTTATCTTTTTATAGAGCGCGATATGTTTAGTATCTTTATAGAACTCCAAGTTATCAATACTGCAGTTGTCGAAGCGACTTTGGTTTGAAGGATTTAAATGTGACTCGTTTCTGTATATGCAAACACATTTATTACCTTGTAAATATTTTTTAAAATAACAAAATTTATTTTTATTTACATATATATTTTAATATAAAAGAGACGTTTTATGACACTTAGCACATGACATTGAAATCAACTTCGGTTCCTTGTTCAATTACATCACTGTAATTAATACGGTCAGACTTTACTATGGTTGTCAGTCGCTGGACAAGACAATTATGACCAATAGAAGGAGGTGATTATTTTCGACAGATATTTTAAATTTGAGTTACCATCTCAAATTGCTTCAGGTAAATAAATGTGATATTTACACATGTTGCACATGTTGCTTGCGGAATTTTTTCTTTTTTTTTCGGATTCTAGTGTCCCTGATAAAAAAATGAATTTCCGAAATTTGTACATATGAGGCATCAAAATGAAACAGGTATTTTTGTTAGAAGTTGGAAGTTTTAGTCGCCTTAATTTTTTAGATAAATTTAAAACTAACGTTTGTTTCCATATGCAAAGCATTTCTTAGCTGGATATGGATTCATATAACTTTTTAACTTCTGATTCATTAATTCTAAAATATTTTACATGATCTGTTGTATCAATTAACTTTTTCGGCCCCCGGTGTCACTGATAAGGAAGGAGAATATTTGTTCAATTTTTCTCTGTCATACATGCATTTTGTCTAAACTGAGAAATTACCACCTCTGCATCTGATCTGAAGAATTGCATTATCTGCTCGTGCCCTTATATTGAAGTTGAAGTTGAAGTAAGTGCTGGTTAAGTACTGACAAGTTAGTTAATGATCCATAGAAACAAAAGTGTCATCGTGTTATATCTATACAGTACGAGGTTGTCAACATTAGCAAATGGTAATTTATGAGGATCATATTCCTATTTGTCGCTTTTTGGTTTTTCTAAAATAATTAGTTTTCTGTAGTTTCCAAAATATTTTTATGACAAAAGACTAATAATCTAGCTAGATGAAATTCTTACGTTATATAAAAGTTTACGAATATCTTCAGGGAAAAAATTAGACATGTTTCTATTTCACCTTAATTAGCAATAAAAACCGACAATTTTGGTATCAAGTATAATTAACTTACATACAAGCCATATAATGGATAGATGTTATAATTGCCGTTACACGCCCCTTGACAGTCAACTAAATTTATTCGTTCAAATGAATCTTGATAACTTTGAGATGGCAAAGTTGAATACACATAATATCCTACAAAATGCATTATGCAACTGAGTTATTGATGTATTTTCCACATAAAAAGAACTTCATACATCTTATCAGATTGATATTATCTAAGAATAGGTCTCATTAAAAAAATCCCTCTATATATTTAACAGCATGAACCACTTCAATTATATTCGATGTCCAAAATTCTGTAAAATTTGCTCTGAATAACTCGGATAGATCAATTTCTTTAAAGCTTGCTGCAGTCAAAAGTCTACCATTTGAAAGACCACAGTTGTCTATAGAATGTCTCAATGTACCGCATGTCTTATTACAGTGGTAATATGAAATGCCTTAAAGAAAGAGTGAACAACTTGAGGTTCAGAAATATCATGACGAGCAAAGATGCAGTTATAATTTTCACTTGTCAAATATAACCGTATTCAAAGAATGGAAAAGACCATACTATGATTGACTTTAAAGAAACAGTGAATAAGACGAGGTTCAGAAGCATCACGAGCTGTAGTTATAATTCTTACTTCTCAATCGTACGCGTATCAAAAGAAAACGACCATACAATAAATGACTATAAAGTAACAGTGAACATTATTTCTCTTTCAAATAAGCAGTTCAGGTCCGACTTAAAACTGGCTTTCTAGCCCAAATCTGTATTTATATAACTCTTATACAGTGTATGTGTGTGTGTGTGTGTGTGTGTGTGTGTGTGTGTGTGTGTGTGTGTGTGTGTGTGTGTATGTGTGTGTGTGTATGTGTGGGTGTGTGTGTGTTTGTGTTTGTGTGTATCTGTTAGGTTGAAACGTGTCGTAGGGAGTGGTGTTATGGTTTCTCACGTCATTTTTTAAAATAAAGTCAGTTAAATCAATTAGATAGAAAACGGTGAAATCTAAGAAAACGACCATTCGCTTAACTTAATCGGTATTCGAACCTAGACGTCGAGAAACGTTGTTCACTGTAAGCATAAGTTATAGACCGCAGAAAGCCTATACCCAGCTTTGCTTTAGAGATTCTTAAACATTTTGTAAAACTCTTTTTGTTGGACACTATTTGAAAAAAATCACAGGTAGAATATTGTTTTAATTTAAACATTTATAAATTTTTTCATCGTCAATTTATAATACAAATACCTGTTAAATTAATTGAGGATCTCCATTCAACATGGAAATTTAACAATATTGGCTTGAGTTGAATCCATCAAACTTTTTTTTCAAATTTTCAAAAACTAAGTTTTCGTAATCAAAAATGAATATTGTCAATTTTATTTTAAAGTGTTTTCAATAAAAACATAATGTGTGATAACGATAGGATAAAACAATTGAATATAGGCTGATGTGGGGCATAAAGATTTTATTTTTAAAAGGGCAAGTGATTTCTCTTGAGAATATTTAGAATAAGCTAATGTTTTGTAGTTTGAAGTTTGAAATTTATTTAAAACTAAGGTTTGTTCTCTCATGCAAAGCATTCCTTAGCTGGATTTGGATAAATTTAATTTTGGAACTTCTAATTCATTATTTTCAAATGTCTGGCTAATATTTTTATTTATCAAACTTTCGGTCTTAGTGTCACTGATGAAAAATGAATTTCCTAAATGTGTACATCTGGCACATCAAACTTTAACTGGTATTTGTGTTATATATTTACATCTGTATCATACAAACGAAACTTTTGATATCTCTATGATATCATTTTCATTTAAAAACCTGATTGTCTTTAAGGTACCAACATCAAGCAAAAATTCTAGAGTTAAAACAACAAGCTATGGGATCAAATTCCTTCTGTTTGGTCCAGATGGAATAAGATGTCATACCAAATTATACCAGATTTGTGTCTCAATCAATTTAAGAGTCTCATAAAGCAGTGGTCTGCTCGCTGCATCAAATTGCATTTGTTTTTGTTTTTCATTTCCAGTACTGTTTCTTTGTGTTTTATTTAATCCGTTGCTTTTACTTTGTACTTTTAAATATATATATATATTATTCAATGCTTTCAACTATATTTAATTCAGTGCTATGCGTTAATGTATCTTTGTGACATAATATCTTGCGTTTTTATACATGGTTTCTATTCATGAATGTATAGTCAATGTTAAAAGCGTTTTGCCTTTAACTTTCGACTTAATAAAGATTTTGTATTTGGTGTTTAAGTTGTCCAGAACGTCAGAAATAGTTTAAACTAGAGATGTTTATCTCATCCGTTTAATAAAGAGTCAAGGTTCTGATTGGTTACCTAATTCTTAACAATCTCAGATTGTTGGGCTAAATTAGAAGACGTATTTCTTGATACTTTATCCGACTGGATAAAGACTATTAGAAATTTTGTCAAGTCAAGGATTTCAAAACTTAATGGGTCTATGGGTACTAAACCTTCTTTAGTGCTCAGGGACCCTGAGGTTTCTGCAATCCTTACTGACATACATAACAGGTATGTTGTTGTACCGGCTGATAAAGCTTCTAATAACATTATTTTCGTTTGTAAGAAATACTATGTTGAATGTCTTATTAAGGAGCTTGGTTTAGAAAGTATATCGGATAATCCTACTTATACCAAAACTAATTTTACAAAAGATGAAGTTCTTTCAAATCATAGGGGAGTCCTTGAGTCTTTTGGTATCAATTTTTGGAACACATTTTTTTGGAACTTTAGATTCATTAATTTGCAACTGTTTGGCGTATGTTTTTTAATCTATCAACTTTTTCGGCCCCTAGTGTCACTGATGAGGAATGATTTTCCGAAATGTGCACATCTGGCACATCAAAATTTAGCAGGTATTTGTTATATATTTACTACCCCTGAGCGGGTACCGCTGCTGGTGGAGTAAATCTCCCCGAGGGTATCCATAACTCAGTAGGCAGTACTTTGTGCTGTCAGAAAATATACCATTTAGCAAAATTTTCAGTCGTCTTAATTTTTGAAATTTATTTAAAACTAAGGTCTGTTCCCTCCTGCAAAACATTCCTTAGCTGGATTTGGATTCACATATTTTTGGAACTTTAGATTCATTAATTTACAACTGTTTGGCGTATGTTTTTTAATCTATCAACTTTTTCGGCCCCTAGTGTCACTGATGAGGAATGATTTTCCGAAATGTGCACATCTGGCACATCAAAATTTAGCAGGTATTTGTTATATATTTACTACCCCTGAGCGGGTACCGCTGCTGGTGGAGTAAATCTCCCCGAGGGTATCCATAACTCAGTAGGCAGTACTTTGTGCTGTCAGAAAATATACCATTTAGCAAAATTTTCAGTCGTCTTAATTTTTGAAATTTATTTAAAACTAAGGTCTGTTCCCTCCTGCAAAACATTCCTTAGCTGGATTTGGATTCACATATTTTTGGAACTTTAGATTCATTAATTTACAACTGTTTGGCGTATGTTTTTTAATCTATCAACTTTTTCGGCCCCTAGTGTCACTGATGAGGAATGATTTTCCGAAATGTGCACATCTGGCACATCAAAATTTAGCAGGTATTTGTTATATATTTACTACCCCTGAGCGGGTACCGCTGCTGGTGGAGTAAATCTCCCCGAGGGTATCCATAACTCAGTAGGCAGTACTTTGTGCTGTCAGAAAATATACCATTTGGCAAAATTTTCAGTCGTCTTAATTTTTGAAATTTATTTAAAACTAAGGTCTGTTCCCTCCTGCAAAACATTCCTTAGCTGGATTTGGATTCACATATTTTTGGAACTTTAGATTCATTAATTTACAACTGTTTGGCGTATGTTTTTTAATCTATCAACTTTTTCGGCCCCTAGTGTCACTGATGAGGAATGATTTTCCGAAATGTGCACATCTGGCACATCAAAATTTAGCAGGTATTTGTTATATATTTAAAACAGGAAGAACTTGACCTGCCTTACTTGTATTGGATTCCAAAAACTTCACAAAAATCCATACAAGGAAAGATATATAGCAGGTTCCTCTAAATGTACTACTAAATCATTATCAGTAATTCTAACACAAATTTTGACAGTCGTCAAAGATGGCCTTCAGACTTATTCAGGTAAAGTCTATTCTACATCTGGCATCAACCAAATGTGGATTCTCAAAAATTCTAAAGAACTACTTGACCATTTTGTCTCTAATACTCTATCTTCGGTAAAAAGTATAAAAACTTTTGATTTTTCTACCATTAACACCACTATCACTCATGTTAAATTGAAAGAACGTCTAAAACAAATCATTCACTTTTCATTCTTTTACAAAAACGGTAAACCAAGATATAAATATCTAGTGCTCAACAGGGATTCTGGTTATTTTGTTAAACACCATACAGACTGCAAACAAAAATATACTGAAGATACCATCAATAAAATGTTAGAGTTTTTGATAGAGAACATATTTGTTGTGTTTGGCAATATTATCTTTCAACAAACAATCGGTATACCAATGGGCACAAACTGTGCACCTTTGCTTGCTGATTTGTTTCTTTATTCATATGAATCAGAATTTTTACAGAACCTTGTCAAATCTGGAAAAAAGGCTGTCGCTAAATCATTCAACTACACATACAGATATATAGATGACGTTCTTTCTCTAAATAATCACAAATTTGGAGAATATGTGAATGTCATCTATCCAAGTGAGCTTGAAATAAAAGACACGACAGATTCTCCATGTTCTGCTTCATATTTGGACTTATACCTCAATTATGACACCCATGAAAGGTTACATCTAAAGCTATACGACAAACGTGTTGACTTCAATTTTTCTATTGTCAACTTTCCGTTTCTTTGCAGTAATATCCCTGCTTCTCCTGCGTATGGTGTATATGTTTTGCAGTTAATACGGTACGGTAGAGCTTGTTCCCACTATGGGAACTTTCTGCAACGAAGCAAATTACTTACAATTAAATTGTTGACACAAGGATATTGCAAGCCTAGGCTAATCAGGGCCCTTAAAAAGTTTTATGGCCGTCATCACAATATTGTTGATAAGTATGTAGTCACTGTATCCCAACTTATACTGGATATATTTGACTTACCATAGTTCTTTGTTCCTTTCATTCTCAAAATTGACTTACCGTGACGGGTGTAGCTAGCTAAAGAGGAGGTGCTTACCCTTCCGGAGCACCCGGCCTCACTTCCTTGATGGAAGTTCACGTGTATCACATATTTTGCCAGTTTGCAAAGTTTTTACTTTGTTTTTGGGATTGTGATGTGGACAAGGACTGGTATGATTGTTTTATTTTTTTATTATGACACTTTTGCTGCTACTTATAACAACAAAGACACAATAAGTAAAGTGTATATAATAGGTAGAGTTTAACCAAATAATCTTTTCTGATGTACAGTTTATCAAATTTGAATAGTTTGGTTTTTTTAAATAATTATTTCTGGATAATCTGTTTTTAAAAAATGAAATGAAAAACTTTTATAACTTTATTAATGCATGTATTAATAAGTTTTTAATAGGTGCTGCAAATTTTCACTTTTAATATTTTTAAACACTGTATATTTACTCGTACATATAGGGGACCCTCTGTATAAAAACCACCTGTCTTTTAAGTCCACTTTTGCCCAGTCCCCTAGGTGGACTTTATGCACAGGTTATATTGTATATATATATTATCAATAATGAAAGAATGGAAAATATTTAACTGATAAAACACATGTTTTCACAGCAGCACACTCCGAATTCCTTCACGTGCAATTTAGAGGGTTTTTAAAATTACACTTACTCCTCTTTCATTATTGCGAACGGGTGCCCTGTACTTGTTTCTCGTCACACTTCGGTGCCTAAGATTTTTCTGAATTGCGTCAACCATTAGACGAACGAATAACAGTGTACCTTGTCAATGTTGTTTATAAAAGTCTGGTCAAAAGCAAAACAACCACCACATCTGTACGTTGATGGCGCAATCCATTGTTTTGATTAAACAAACATGTCAGATATAAAAACAATTCAAACAGTGATATAAAAATAGAACATTTAACAGTAAAATATGAATATGAATTTTAATTTGTCTCGTGAAGTGAGAAAATCAATATTGATTAAAATATTGATTTTCTCAATTCGCGAGAGAAAATAAATTTCATATTCATACATACTTCACTGTTAAATATCATATATATATATATATATATATATATATATATATATATATATATATATATATATATATATATATATAATTTATACATAATCCAAAATAATGAAAAGGTTTCACTTGAATTTAAAAATTTAAAAACTCAACTAGTTTCATTTACATTTATCAGGGGTATGAAGTTAATTGTTATTGTTATGCTAAAGTCACATGACGTGATTATGGCGTCATAATGGAAAGGGAATGTAATTGTTCTACTGCTTAATTAGCATTAAATTTGGTTCTCAATTTTGTTTAAAAAAGGGACTCTTTATTTATCTTTGCCTCTCTGTGGTTTCTTTCATGAATTTGTAGATGGAAAAAATTGTAAATTTGGGTTTTTTTTCCTGAGCACATTGTTTCATATGTCCACTAATAAGTATTTGTTCATATTGTGGTTGATTTATTTGTTGTCTATGAACTGTGACTCTAAGGCGTAAGCTTGTTACTGTTTGGCCCACATAATATTTTTCACAATCCCCCTGACATGTGATGACATAAATCAAGTTATCATTGGGCAGTTCATTTACGCTTTGACGTTAAAAACAAAACCATCAATAAGGCGTTTTGATTGGCCTTTTTCTAAGGTTAATACTATAATCTGATACTATAAGGTCATTTCAAATTGTTAAGTATTCTCAAATTCTCAGAACCATTACACCTGCTCCAGTTCGCCATTACACTTGGCCTAGTTCTGCACATTGACAAAATTGTGTCATTGCATTTGGTACACACTATTTTTAAACTCTGGTTTCCATTGATTTATGTTCAAAATATTTATCAGCATACAACTGTGTAAATAAACTTTAAAATTTTGGGTGAAAAAAATTAGGAAGCTTTAACAAAATGAAATTTTTTAAGTGATGTTAAACAAAAATACAAAACAAAAAAACTCAGGTTGTTGAATGTTGACAGTAGAAAATTGAAGTAATCACGTTTGTCGTCGTATAGCTTCAGATGTAACCTTTCGTGGGTGTTATCATTCAGGTATAGTCCAAATATAAAGTAGAACATGGAGAATCAGTCGCAGTTTTTATTTTTAGCTCACTAGGATAGAAGGCATTCGCATATTCCCCAAACTTGGGATTATTACAAACAGATCTATATATAACTATATGAAAGAGACTGACTTAGCGACTATCTTCTTTCTAGATTTACATTTTGCAATTTACAAGGATTTTCAAGATCTTGCTATTAAAACAATTGTACAATATTTGCATTTCTTTTATAAGCCTATAAAGGTTTATTTTTCTTTACATTATAATTCGTTTTGTTACGTGCAAATACAAAACCCTTTAGTTTCTTAATTGTAAGATATAATATGACTGTTGATACCACTGGTTTATGAACAATAAAACAACAAGACACAAAAAACAAAAAACAAAAAGACAACGACAAAAATAAATAAATAAATTAAAAAAAAAAAAAAAAAAACGGAGGTCCAAGGCAAGTATCAATTATTTGTCGGAATATAATCATTATTTTTTGTGCAGCAGAAAAAAAAACCATTCTGTCTGAGTTATAAGTTTTGCATGGTTTATGTACTTCTTGCATTGCAGACCCATGCTAATCTGATCAAACTTAAGTGACATTATCTCACAATTCTACCCCATCCAAAGAAAAAGGCGTCCAGGCTTATAAATAGTGTCATGACTTTTTTGGTTAAGTTAAAAAATTGCAAGTCTTACTAGTCAGAGTATTAGGGTTCTGACGTGGGCATCATTTAACAGGCAGAAGCTCTTGTCTTGTTTACATTAAGATTTGGACATGTTTTCTTAGACACAACAGTTCACTGATGTACAGAATCAGCTGTAGGGAAGGTTTGTCATGACATTGTTTTGTTCAGTGATGTACAGAATCAGCTGTAGTGAAGGTTGGTAATGACATTGTTGACGAAGGACTTTTAATGGCATTTTTAAGACCTCTTCATTTCTTACTAAATGATTATTTCCAATCACACCAGACATAATAACGGTTTTGATGTCTATTTTTACTTAGAACCATTTGTTATTTTAGGTTTAGGTTTTAAAACGAGTCAGATGGTAAAGGCACTACAGAACAATATTGTATCTACATCGAGTATTATTGGGCAATTATATAACCAAATGCAAGGGTTTATAATTGACTGTACTAAAATATTACTTATTTTGCATTTACATTTCTAAGTGTTTGAACTATTGTTAAAAAATTATTAAATCCATCTTGTCAGTTATGGATTCTTTTTATTCACTGTTCATCTGTATTTTTATTTTTCTCGTTAATTATAAAGTTGTAAAGTATTTTCTTCTATTTACAAATTTAGGTTTAGTGAAATGAAACCTTGAACTTTGATATTAAATTTCCTGAAATAGCATTGAAATAACTTTCAAAAGCTTCTTAAATGAAAATAACTCGTAGTCTGTCCAAGCAAACACAAAATGAGTGGTGTCATTACCTAGTTTCCTTTCAGATTAAACAAATACACATTAACTATAAGAGCCAATATGCATATGTTTATTTAATAATAACCTTTTTTTAGATCCAACAATATTGCTGTAATTCCCGGTATTATTTTCTTCTTCTTCATATTTTGTTTCTTTTCTATTTATATTCAGCACTGTGTAACTGTCGTCTTCTACCTTTTGGTTATCCGTTTCTTCAGTTCTTCAGCATCATAGACACATCATAGACATTATTTTTTTTTATTTGGCTCAAGCGTCAAATTGGAAGAAACGGCTTGTAAATAAAACGATTCAATTTGATTATTCGAGATATTTTGTTCATTATATTTTCATAAACTGCTTCTAATTGAATTGTATTTGAACAATTCTCATTCTTCTTTTTTGTTCCCGTAAGTCTGAAACACAAAAAAGAATTTAGATGTGAGTTTAATTCAGGTGTGAATAAGCTATTTTTAAGAATAATAGTCATATTTACTAACATAAACATAAAACGTTATGACGAATTGTTTGTAAATTGATTAATTTTTCTACCTTTCCGAAACACCCGGTCTCTCTCTCTCTCTCTCTCTCTCTCTCTCTCTCTCTCTCTCTCTCTCTCTCTCTCTCTCTCTCTCTCTCTCTCTCTCTTGTTGGATCATCAAGTGTGTAATTGAATAAGCAATTTTTCAAAAAATTAACTTTGCTTTCAAAAAAGCTAATTCAGTTAAACGCGTAAGGCAGGCAACTGAACTAAACTGTTCCAGTGTTCCAGAAGGGGAGAAAACTGCCAGTATAAAAACAATATTACCGTTTAAACAGAGAAACAAATAATCATACATAGCACAAAACAAGTTGACAATAGAACATTTAAAGTCATCACGTTTGTCATGGCATTCACATATTAAGTCAAACATGCATGTTATACAAATACAAATGTTTTGGACTAAAACCACACCTATTTGTCACAAGACCACCAAAATTTTCGTCTCTAGCCAGAGATTCTTGCTCATCTTGTTCTAACAATGATGATAAACATTACATAGGAAGTAATTATATACATGTTTTAATTGAAAGTTTGACAAGGAGGAAAAAAACAAGTACAATTACTTTAATGTTTTTCCTGAATATGAATTTTATGAATTTACCTTTTTCTTATAATAAATATTATTTTTACTGTTAGAACTAACACCGAAGCTCCGCTTGATAATCGCATATTCAATGCTTTAACAGAGAAAATTCATAATTTATGAACTCAGAGGCAGTACTTCGTGCTGTCAGAAAAAGTACCTTTCGTCAAAATTTTCATCTTTATTTTTCCATTTATGATTAATGTTTCTTTGATCATATAAAGCATTCCTTAGCTGGCATTGGACTCATATGATTTTCGAAATAAGATTTCTTTAATTTTAACGTTTTGGCTTATGTTTTTTATATAAAACTTTTCGGCCCCTAGTGTTTCAGAAGAGGAATGATTTTCCGCAATGTGCACATTTGGAACATCAAATTTAACAGGTTTTTGTGTTATAAAGATAAACATACATTGTTCATGTACAGTAACATGTTATCAAAATACACATTGGGTAACTTTGTTATTTCACTTTGGTCAAAATATTTTATCCAAAATCTATTTCTACTATTTCTGTCTTGAAACACAATTTGATGCATTGCCAAACAGCAAAATTTGAATAATCGGATTGTTTCAGGATTTCTACAGTCTCACAACTAAATGCTTTTAGTTTGACATTTCTAAATAATAATATATGTAAAAATCAAAGTTCTGTTACAGCTAAGTACAGGGTTTTGTTTTATCATGATCTCTGGCATAAATTGTTAATATCTAACAACTTTTTTGTTCAAAACGCAAGTCAAAATTTGTATAGCACCTGGTTAAATGTTTTTATTTATTGCAAGATATACAGTATTAACGCCGTTCGAAGTATTTTTGGAAGTGCGCTGATATATGAATAATTTAACATCGTGAAGACCTTTGAATTGAAATCTTTACGACGATACGAAACATAGAATAAAATATACGAACGTTTTGTAGACATTTCGAAAGCAACAGATTCCGTGGAGTTACTAGATTGTACAGTTGAATTTCCTATATATGTCAGCGTTAAAGCAAAGTTGATGTCAATGGATTTTTCTAGAGTAACCCCCATTGTATCTTGCATTGTTGACACATGATTATCGCTTCTGGTTGAAAAAAGCTCGAATTTCATGGTAGGTGAGGAGGTCTGCCTAATTCGGAACGGACAAGTCTTTAAGTATTAGTATATGTCTTTTGGCTTTCTGAAACGTTAACATTAAAGTACTTTTCAGAATGAAACATTACAACAAAGTCAATTGTTTCATATATTTCGAAAAAAAAAAACATTTACCTCGTAAGTAATGCCGCATTATGTGTCTGTTTATCAGTTATTGGGTTTTGCCCTTTACTCATTAAATTATTGCTAAATTTGCAAAGATTAATCACTGTGATGTGTGCCATTTTCATTTCTTCCTTTTTTTAAAAATCTTTTAGTCATTCATTTATTTACTTATTATTCATCATTTAAAAAGGTTATTTATTTATTTATTCATTTAAAAGCTTATTCCAAAAATGATTATTTCTTTTTATTTGCAATTAATGTGTAAGGGACTCCTCATCAGTGACACTAAGACCGAAATGTTTGATAAATAAAAACATAAGCCGAACAGTTTAAAATAATGAATCTAAAGTTCCAAAATTATATAAATCCAGATAAATGAAACGAAAAAAAGTATGGAAATTTTTATATACAGATGTTTAATGATATATTTGAAGCGGTTAAAGATAAGAAACATAACATCATCTATGCCAAAAGTAGCAAGGATTTTAAAACAAAAAAAAAAAAAAACTATCACAAAGAAAAATTGTGTGCATAGAAAAACGGGTTTGTGGTGATATGGAATTTTCACCACTTTTTAATTTTCATTATTTAACAAAAATACCTGTTAAATGTTGACGTGCCATATGTGCACATTTCGGAAATCCACTCTTCATCAGTGACACTAAGACCGAAAAATTTGATAGATAAAAAACATAAGCCGAACAGTTTAAAATAATGAATCTAAAGTTCCAAAATTATATAAATCCAAATAAATGAAACGAAAAAAGTATGTAAATTTTACATACAGATGTTTAATGATATATTTTAAGCGGTTAAAGATAAGAAACATAACATCATCTATGCCAAAAGTAGCTAGGATTTTAAAACAAACAAAATAAACTATCACAAATTGTGTGCTTAGAAAAACGGGTGGGTGGTGATATGAAATTTTCAGTATATAACACAAATACCTGTTAAATGTTGATGTTCCAGATGTGCACTTTTCGGAAATTCATTCCAAATCTATTTTAATCCAAATCCAGCTTATCCAGCTAAGGAATGCTTTGCATGAGAGAACAAACCTTAGTTTTGAATAAACTTTAAAATTGAAAACGGCTGATTTTTTTTTTCATTTATGGTACATTTTCTGACAGCACTAAGTACTGCCTACTAAGTTATTGATTCCCTCTGGAGTTTTAATCCACCAGCAGCAGTACCCGCTTAGGGGTAGTAAAAATTTAACACAAACACAAGTTAAATGTTGATGTGCCAGATGTGCGAATTCTTTCCTCATCAGTGACACTAAGACCGCAAAGTATGATAAATAAAAAACATAAGCCAAACAGTTGCAAATTAATTAATCTAAAATACAAAATTATATAAATCGAAATCGAGCTAAGGAATGCTTTACATGAGGGAACAAACCTTAGTTTAAAAAAAACTCAAAATTTAAGACGGTTGAAAATTTTTTCATAGATGGTACCTTTTCTGACAGCCTACAGAGTTATGGATACCCTCGACTTTAACTAATTTGCAGTTACAAAATTGAATCAGAGGGACATTTCTTTTTACAAAGTTCTAAAACATGGTTGGCGAATTTATATTCATTGCTGTTTTATCATTATAAAAAACCCATGCTTAGTTCTGAAATTTATGTTACCCGCAGCTTTGCATATATATATGGAAGCGAATCAGAATAATTTCGTTCATGTCAATGCATATGTTTTTCATCCACTTTCAAAGCTTTGCATATCTTCATCTTCAATTTTTTATCTTTACTTTCCAATTGATCTACAAAAAAGTATGCTGTTATATTTGTTAAATTAAAGATCAAGATTTATTTAGCTGCAGTATTTAAATTTAACGTACAAGTTTTTTAAATCATAGGTCGTAATAATATTTTGCATATTATAAAAAAAGAAAAACAGCTAAACAATAATATAAGGTTTTAATAAAATTTTATTATCATATATAACTGATCCGTTTAGATAAATTATACTTTTATTTGTATGCACATAAATAATTAAATACATTTATACAAATATAAAATACGTGTTCAAAATCAAATCAACTTTAAATAATAAACAAAAGTATATATCAAACAGTTTTATTTTGATGATAAATATTGTGTATAATGTCCAATTTACCAGTTAATTAGACGATAATATCATTGACATTTTTCTAAACTTGTCTAAATATGACGTTATTAAAATTATTATCATTCATTAATAGAGATTAATTATTTCTTAAATCTTAAGATACAATAAGCAAAAACCGAAAACAAAAACATTTAATTTGAATACAAGTGTATATATCAAACAGTAGATTTATTTTTAAATTGATATACATTCACTCATTTATATCCATTTTATATAGCTTTTGCAATAGTAGTTACAATTTATATAGTATTGTACAATATCAATTTTCTATGACATAGCTATAGAAAGAAAAGTGATAACTAACATACAAAATATACATATATTTCACCAACACATCAATGAGATTTATTTTACAAACGCTGGTCCAATGCTAATTAAGCAGTCTAGTCCTTAAATAGGTTTTAGGTAATTATTTCAAAAAAATTGTTTATACTGTTAAAAAAATTAAGACGATTTGTTTTATCAATAAAACAAAAATTTCCGTTCAAAATCAACCAAAACAAATCAAACCGTTCTATTGCGCTTTGATATTTTAATTACTATATTTGTTTTTCAATTAATAACATTGTTTGGCGAAATTCCAAATAAACAGTCCCAAAATAAGATATATCGAGTACGTCTAAATGAGGCGACAGTGAGGACCAAATATGTGATAAAACACACACACACATACACACACACATACACACACACACACACACACACACACACACACACACTTTCAAAAGTAACAAAAGTATTAGTGCAAGTATTTAGAAACTTTATTGTATAATGATAATGTAAATAAGTTCCAAATACACATCTTCTTACTAAAACTTCAATTGAGCAAATTTAAATAGCACTGTCGTGGGCTATACGGGTCACATATAGCTAGTATTTACGTGCACATTTCCAATCAAACCGAAAATGTTCAAAGCTTTATTTATAAATTTTTGACATGTAATACGAAACTAATGTTTTTGAATATATAATTTTATATATTCTTAGTTTCAAAATGAATTGTACGGTTAGGGCACTACTGAGTAATATTTTATCTTTTATCTTCAATACTGGTTACTGTTGTGCTATTATTTCAAATATAAAATGAATGCAATGCTTTATAAAAAAGCGATGTTACTGTTACTATCTTATTCTTTTCCTCTCTACATTTTAAATGCTCGTCTTTGATCTGACCGAAGTACTTGTTTGTCAGTTACAGGTTCTTTTCTCTTTCTTTCTTTTTCCTTTTTCGTTTTCCTTTTTTCTATTTTATATTTTTGCTGTATCTGAATATTTTTCCTTTATTCATTTCAAAATTTGAATCTATTTAAAATTAAACCTTTCAGTTTAAAAAATCCTTCTGCAAATACTAGATCATTAATCCAAATGTCAAACTAGATAAAATATAAACGTTAAATGTTAAAATTAATAACTTGTAATAACGGTCAGAAAAAGAAGTATAAATGAAATGTACCAAAACTATTACTAATTATCGAGAGTAAAAAGATATACAATTCTGTAAGAATTGAGTACATGCATACCCGGTATCTGTTTCACAATGATAAAGCGTGATCGTAAGTATCATCAGTTCCATGTTGTTCAACATCACGCCGAACATCGTATATCACGCCTGCACTGTTTTCTCCTACAGCAGCATGGTCATATATAGGACCTGCTGTTCCAGGTAACTCATCCGTGTTTCCAGAACCTCTAAAATCAATATGGTCGTAGTCTGTCCCAGAGGACAAAGGATATGTGACGCAATTTCCTGGTTTCCGTTCAGATTCAACAAATGTATTATTATCGTAATATCCGGTATGCATAAATAAATTGTCATCGCTTCCGGTAATAATTTTAGAACCATCAATGTTAGAATCATATTCTGCATTATTTTGTGGTTCTTCATTTTCTGTTTCCTTTTTATTGACTACTGCATTAATGTCGCCAATTCCTTCTTTCTGTTTACTTTGTACAGATGTGCTAGATACTGGAGAAGCAAGTGAGTAAAATACCTCATTTCGATTGTCTGCATGTTTATTTTTATTTACCACGGCATAGACGTCATTCGGTTGATTTGACTCGGTCATCACATTGACAGAGACTGCAGCTGAATATGGCTCTGCACTTTGGTGCCTCAAAATATCTTGTTCCTCCGTATTATTAGCGACTGCTTGAAAATTAACTGTAAGCACATCATGTTTATTCTTCTTTTTTGTTCGCTTAATCCTGCAACATGAATATAAGAGGAAAAACTGAAATTATTTAAATTCTGAATATGATATTTTAAGAGTATTTTGTAATAAATTTATAATCCGCCATAGCGGATTGTTTGTTAACTAATTCTTAGGTGCTTACTCCTCCGTAGCACCCGGCATTAAATTTATGATCGAAGTTTACATGTTTCACTGAATAAGTCAGTTTTAAAACTTTTTACCCGATTTTTGAAGGCTGAAACTCATTTTCAGTAGGGATTATTATGTTTTGTTTTAGTTTTATATTACTTAAACAGACGAGTTAAAAAGCAATACCGCACTATAATAGAAATCCTTTATAAATGTCTCATAACTTCCGTACCTTTGACATGTGACGCATTTTAGTGAAAACATTATATGAATATATATTTATATCTTGTTTAAACATTCATTCATATGGATAAATTGACAGTCTGACAAACAGAAAAAAGCTGTGTTTTACATATGAATTTACCTTTTTCTTACAATATATGTCATGAAAACTGCTAAGATTATTGCAGCAGCGCCACTTGCAATTCCTATAATTAATGCTACAACAGAGACATTTTATTATTTGTTAATGCATATTTACATCGTACATGTTCAGTGACACCTTGTTTAAATACCCCTTAGGTACCTCTGTTACTTCACTTCAGAATATTTTGAAATGCGAAATCCGTTTCTATTATTTTCGCTAAACACCAAAAAATTTGAATACACAATTTTTTAAGGCTTCTTTAGTCTCACAATAAAAAAATGTATGTTTTAAGTTCCAAACTATATTTATCCCGTCTAAAATTATATATATATATATATATATATATATATATATATATATATATATATATATATATATATATATATATATATATATATATATATATATATATATATATATATATATATATATAAAACAAACTTTAGCTATGTGTAGGACTTGTGTATAATAATGAGCATAAATAATAAGCGTCTAAAGATCTCAAAAGTGCCAGTTTTCCTTCTGGGTTTTTTAAATCTAATGCAAGGATTACAGTATTAACGTCATTCAAAATTTCAATGTAAATGCGCTGAAATATTGAAATAATTAAATATCATAGATACCTCTGTGTTGAAAGTTTAATGACAAGACAGAAACGCTTTGAAAAAATATACACACGTTTATTTGACATTCCGGAGTCTGCAGATTCTGTGGAGCTACGAGATTGTATAGTCGTATCTCTTATATATGAGAACCTTGATGCATAGTTGATGTTAGTTTCACTAGATTGTACAGTCGAGTCTCCGATATATGAAAGTGTTGAAGCATAGTTGATGTCACTTGATGCTTTTAGAGTAACCCCCCTTGTATCTGGCATTGTTGACGCATGACTATTGCTTCTGGTTAAAAATAACTGCGTTTTCATGCTAAGTGAAGACGTCTGCCTAATTCGAAACGAACATGTCTTTAAGAATGTACTATTTGTATTTTGATCTTCTGAAACATAAACATTTAAGCACTTTTCAGAGTGATACAATAAAACATAGTCTTTTTTCATATATTTGCACCTGTGTTGCAACTAAAAAAACTTCATACACGGCATGTGTAATGCTGCATGTGTCTGGTTTTCAGATTTAACATTTACTTTTTAGATTATGGCTAAATTTTTGAAGGAGTGTTTAAGACAATGTGTTCCATTTTGTCACGTTAAAAAATTTATTTATTAGATTATGCCTAAAATAATCATTTCTTTTTATTTGGAATTACTACTTAAGAAACTTCAACAATTAACTTCTTCTCTGATGAAAGTCTACATAAGGATAAAATCGAAAATCCTATGTACAAGAATAATGTTTTAGATTATTTTAGCAGTCATGAAAAACCAAATTTTTTCAAAATTGATTACACGTGGTACTGTCATTAAACAGTAATTTCTCCCTTTCTAAAAATTGTTTTTTTTTTTTTTTTTTTTTAAAAAAAAAGAAACATGGTTGGCGAAATTGTATTTATTGCTGGTTATCATTATATAAAACATGCGTAAAATTTTGAATTTGTCTTACTCATTTTACATATATATGGTAACGAAACTGTACAATTTCGTTTTTTAAAGTTAGTGTGATTTCCATCCACTTTCAAAGACTTGCAAATCTTCATCTTTAATGACTTCTGTTTAGTTTCCAACTGATCTGCAGAAAAAGTTTATTGTCAATTTTATTAAGTTAGTCTCATTTCTCTTCTTTCTTTTTTATTATTATTTAATCTGCCTTTTTCAAAACTAGTTAGGGAAATAATAATAATAATAATAATAATAATAATAATAATAATAATAATAATAATAATAATAATAATTTAGTTTGAACGGACAATATGGCATTGGAAATTATGCTAGCCAATATAAGTTTATTTTATTTTTTTTTAGTTAAAAAGTATGACATTCAAGTTTAAATTAGAAAAATACAATAGTCATTAAACTTCTTTTTTAAGAAAAAGTTTATTTTAAAATAATTAGAAAAGAAACATATTCTGTGCATATATCATATAAGCCATTCGCATATATGCGATTTTTGCATTTAAATGGATTTGTTTTAAAATTTGAACACAGATATTCATATTTAAAAATAATAATTTACAGAGTTATACTAAATCCAAGTTCTTAGTAAAATTAAAGGAATATCTCACAATCATAACATCAAACAATTTTTTTAAAATTATTTTTTTTTATATTTGATTAACTTTACCAACTTTTAATTCTGTCTAATGTGGGGAAAAACACTGGTTTCCAGGATAACCCCGATATATTGCTATATTCATTGCCATGACCCAGATCTTTTCCACAGTCTTCTATGGCTTTCAAAAATGTTTCGCTATTAGTTTTTTCTTCTATCCAAAGTAGAAAATACATACACATAAAAATCATGCCTATACGGTTCATGTCTATAAAATGCCAATAAAAATTTTTACAAATTAATGAAATAATATTAATATACGTAGTTTGCGACTGACCTCCTCGTCTACTGGAACATGTTCCAAGGTTAAACAATCAGATACTCTTTTGTTAAGCATCACACTATCTTTAATTATATAATATTCTATTGATTTTTCATTATCAGTAATGGTTTAGAAATAAACAATCTGGATTCATCAAATTTTTGTTGTTTATTAATACTAAAATGAAGAAAATGTTAGCTTACTACACTGATATTGTAGATTCTTCTGGCAGTTTGCTGTTGAATCAGTAGTTCTATTGACTCTTACTACACATTTGTTATTTATAACATTGTCTTTCTGAAGTATCATTCTGTTATTACCTGTGCAATTAGACCATAACATTTAGCATTTCAAAAACTTCTTTCTTGGTCTTATTTTTAACATGAAATTATTTGTGTTACATTAAATGCAAGCAACTAACTTAAAATTAAAATAATTGTGTTGGCAAAACAGAATAAGTCCCCTGTCACTAACACTCGAAAATACTTACAAATTCTTTCGGAACACCTTGTATCGATGGTTAAAAGGGATATTATACGTTTAAAAAAGTTATACAAATTAATAAGGCTAAAAATTTATAACCCGATATGAGAAAAGCTTTTGTTGATTAATAGCAGATATCTTTATATGGTTAAAATATTGTGGCACATTTCTGTGAAAAAAATTAATAATATTTTCACAAAATTAAAGTGATTTGCAATGTCATGTGCAGAATTTTTACAATTATATAAAATTGACTGAATATACTTTTTTATCAAAATTGAAAATTCTGCACTTGAAAGCAATACTAGTATTTAATATTTTATGTAGAAACTATTCTTTACACTGTGCATGCCTTCTTTTACGTAGAAACGGATATAAAAAAAACCATATGCCCCGATATTTAAAGGAAAAACAAAAAAAGTCTTACTTATTCTTTGGTAGAGTGCGATGACGTTCGGATCTTTACAGAACTCCAAAGATTCAATACAGCAGTTTTCAAAACAACTTTGGTTCATAGGTGTTGGCTGAAACTGTTCGATCTTATAGACGCAAACGCATGTATTACCCTTTAAATAGTTTTCCAATCAACAAAGTTACTCTTGTTTGCAAATTTATAGAAAAGTTATTTAAAATTGAACATATAAAAATAGGACCAGTTCGTAATAACTGTAATAATTATATGTATATCAATCAGCATGTTGCCCAGTAATTTATAGAGCTACATAGTTGATCTTAATACAATTAATACCATAAGTAAAATATTACATATGTTTCTCTATTTTACATTATTTAGCAGTCAAAAAATACGATGTTGATATGAAGTATAATTAACTTACATATAAACCATAGAATGGATTGATATCATTATTGTTGTTACATTCACTTTGACAATCAACTAAATTTATTCCTCCCTCTGCTGTTAGAAGACTTTGAGTTGGTCTTGATGAATACAAATAACACCCTACAAATAATATTATGCAACTATTTATTAATTAAGTAAACAATCCGATTACTGAATAAAATAATAAGAAATGGATAAAAAAATATTCACGAGGCATTTCCGCAAACGACAAGGCGCAGAATTGACAAGGAGCAAAACCATTATTTTTGACATCATATTTCGTAAACGCCCGGGACAATGGAGTTAATTGGTATACATTTCTGGTTGAAATAACTATCCATAAAGAACAAGGATATCTTAAGCCTACATTTCTATTAGATGAAAAAAATCAAAATGTTTTTAAATAACGACTTATTAAAATAATAAAATGTCAAAATGACTACCTACAGGACAAGGATATTGAAAGCCAACGTTTCGAACAAATAGAAATCAAAGTGTATTAAAACGTCATTTTACATTAATATTATCTAAGAATCGTGCTCAAAAAAAAAAATACCTTTATATTCAATAGCATGAGCCACTTCAATTATATTAGATGTCCAGAATTCGGTAAAATTTGTTCTGATTAACTCCGGTAGATCAATTTCTTTTAAATTGTCTGTGGTCAAAAGTGTACCATCCGCCATATTACAGTGTGTCGTAGCACGATCCCAAGATTCGCCTTTCCAATTACAAAGGTAATATGAATGACCTTAAAGAATCAATGAACCAAATGAGATTAAAAGTTACAATGACATTGACTAATAAAACTGAAATGAAGATCCCCACATCCTTTAATAAACCATATAAAAAATAAAAGTGTTATAATATTTTAACCGCTAGCAGAGCGTGACCTCATCATGTAAAACAAGAGGTGTTGTAAATACGGGTATAAACATTAAGTTAACAACACGAAAGAAGTGCTGCCTTACGGTTAGAGGGAAGGAAAACCTTGTACAAGTCACTAGGTACACGCAATACGTGATCACTGATGGTTTTGCAGTTTAACTCGTATCCGTATTAGGTAAAAAATGGTCCAGAACATCAGGTAAATGAATCACACAATAGCATATATAAATGATAATTTTATAGACGTTTGCTGTTGAAAATTCTCTAGATACTGTGTCCTTTCTTCATCTAAAAATTTGATGATCCTAACTAATGGCAAAAACAAAAAAAAATCACAAGAGAGAGAGAGAGAGAGAGAGAGAGAGAGAGAGAGAGAGAGAGAGAGAGAGAGAGAGAGAAAGAGAGAGAGAATTTCAATTTAAGAATAATAAAATAGGCAAGACTAATTTACCAAGTGAAAACAGCAATGTAAAACCCAGAATACGCTTCATAATAAAAACACACATGTCTTGTTAATATAATATCTGTGTATATAATATTGAAGAAGGAAGTAATTGATTGTTGTTATCTTTTTACAGAGTGTTTTACACACCAGAAGTTATGTGCTATCGATAAAGCGGTGATTTATATCTACCGTTTAAAGCATTCTTTATACGTGTAGTAAAATTGTATTTATATTGTCACATATTAACTATTGTCGTATGATAAATGTAATAAGAGATAAAGGTTTGTCTAACTATGAACAAATTTAGGTAAAAAGAACTGAATTATTTTAACGTCGCGTCAATATTTTAAAGCACGTAATTAATACGAAAAAATAAAGTATTCAATATTATATATGATTTTTGCTTTCGTGTCAGGGTCATCGGATATTTTTTTTGCTTAATGACATTACTCTTTGATAGTGTTAGAACACTTAGAAAAGTTTAAATCACTAATTTACTCTGCTTCATATGCTTACGTTTTCATTTTTAGTTTCAATTGCTTGTTTCTAGGTGTAGCCCGATTTCCTAGACAATTCAGAACTAAGACGAATATGACCGTAAGGATCTTTACTCGTACATAAAACCCAATCACTCTATTTTACTGCATCTAGTATTTTATTTGAACATGCTGGGGCAAAAGTAATTAAGTAAAACTTTTAACTGAAACCCCTGTGGCATCTGATCTACTTTTCATATTATTATTCAATTTCATGGACGATGTACTTGATCTTCTACTATATTCTGACTTACTGGGTGCCTTGTACTTGGTCTTGGTTTCTCATCTTACAAAAGTGGGGTCATCGCTCTTGGTTCGCTTGCCATACTGGGGACCATTGTACTTGGTCAATTACTATAGTCTGACTTACTGAGGACATTTACTTGTTCCAATTTTCTGATTTGATACACTTGGGGCATTGTACTTTGTCTAAATCAATAATCAAATACATGTACTATGATGACATTGTACTTTATTTCATTTAACACTAGGAGCATTGTATTTTGTCTAGCATTCGGAAACTCTCAGAGCAAGTGTTCCTGTTTTAGTACTATAATCTGCTATCAAGGGACATTTCACTCTGTCTATTTATCTAATTTGAAAGACTGGAGGGATTATACTTGGTCTAGAATTCTGAAAGTCTAAAGATCATTGTTCTTGGTCTAATACTATAATCTGATACCATAAAGACAAAATTGTCTAATAAACTATAATTGACACACTGGTGTCAATTAAACTTGATCTAGTATTCTCAATTTCTTAAGGCCATTACACTTGGTCCAGTTCTGCTATCTTTCATACTATTGTGGTTGGTCCGTATTATATTCTGACTTACTGAGGCCATTGTATCACAGGGTCCAATAAATTTAATCTAGTACTTTAAATAAACACTTTATATAAGTGCAATTACACTTGTTATAGTTTTGCATATTGGCAAACTGATGTCATTGCATTTCGTGCACACTTTTTGAATCACTGGTTTTCATCCACTTTTTGTTTAAAATCTTCATAAGCACACAAATCAGCAAATAAACTTTATAACAAATATTCTGATGTGATTGTGATGTTTAACAAAAAAATCTCAACCAAAAATCCAATAGATAAGAAAAAACGTCAAGGAAGTACGGCCGGGTGCTACGGCAAATTTAGCACCTCATATCTGCTATCTACACCAGTCGCGTTCAATATCAAGTTTGAGAGGGATAGAAACATTTAACTATGAGAAGTCAAATATATTTAGTATGATTTTAAATACAGTGACTTCATACTTTTCAAAAATATTGTTAATTGTTAGGACAGTCATTAAACTCCTAAGAGCCTAGATTAGCTTAGGCTTTCTTTGTTGTAAATATTCTCTAAAGCGGGAATTAGCTCTACCATACCATATTAGCTGTGAAACATATACACCATACGCAGGAGAAGCAGATATTATTAAAAACGGAAAGTCAACCATAGAAATATTGAAGTCATCATGTTTGTCGTGTAGCTTCAGATGTAAACTTTCGTGGGGGTCATAATTTAGGTAAATGTCCATATACGAAGCAGAGCATTATTTATTTCAATCTCACTGGGATGAATGATATTTAAATATTCACTAAATTTGAGATTATTATGAGACGGAACGTCATTCATATATTTGTATGCGGAGATGACTTACTTAGGCTAAGTCTTATCTCCAGATTTGACAAGGTTCTACAAAAAGTTTGAATAATATGAATAACGACACAAATCAGGAAGCAAAGGTGCACAATTTGAGTCCATTGGTAAACCAACAGACATATTGTCTATCAAAAACTTTAACATTTTGATTAAGGTATGTATCATCGGTATATTTGCTTGTTTGCATTCTATATGGTGTTTTACAAAATATCCGAAATTTCTGTTGAGCACTATATTTTAATATCTTAGTTTATCGCTATTTAAACATAACTATTAGTTTCCGAAATGTGCACATCTGGCACATCAAAATTTAACTGGTATTTATGTTACATATTTAAGACGTTGAATTTAGAATAAGGAATAGTGGTGGAAAGTGTAAAAATTATCTGTTTCTATACTTTATATCAAAGATAATGTATAAAAAACAAGATGTTCAAGTAGTTCTTTAGAAGTTTTGATAATCAATATTTGGTTGATGCCAGATTAAGAAAAGACTTTTTTGAAGAAGTTTGAATGCAGAATGTCTACTGTAAAAAACTGTGTTAGAATCAATGATTATGATTAAGTTTTACATTTAGAGGAACTTGCTATATATCTTCCATTGTATGGTTTTTTGTGAAGTTTTGAAATGTATTATACAAATTACAAGGATTTTTAACTACTTGTCATTACAACAATTGAAAGATGAGAGCACTTTTTGCATATCTAACAAAGAAAGTTATAAGAGTTCCCTGCTCTTGCACACAAATTTAATCTCTTTTACTTTCTAAATTGCACCTACACCTGTTGAAAATGAAAACTTCTTAGGACTTCAAAATCAGGTATATATAAATCAATAAAGGTTTACTCTCAATTATCCCATTTCATCTGGCTTGACAAACAAAAAATGACAAAAATGAGACAATTATTGGTCAACTGTGGTCTCAAACATACAGGATGATAAATAACTGTTGCATATCTATGTTATGTTTCGTTGTTTGCAAATACAAAAAACCCAAAAAGTTCAAAATTTTCAGAAATGATATGATTCTTGATACCACTAGGTTCAATTTAACATTCATAGTTCCATATCAATTAAATGACATAATATCACTATTATATTTTTGTGTAGCAGAAAAAACGTTTCGTCTTAGATGAATTTTAAATTTTAAACATGGTTTATGTACTTCTTGCTTCAGACCCATGCTAATTTGAGCAAGTTTAAATGACAGTTCTCACAATTCTGGGGAAAACAAGAATCACGTATCTTACATCACCGCACTACCCAATCCAATAAGAAAGGTGTCCCGGGTTGGATCTTGCCATGATTTTAAAACACAATATGTTTCAATTTTTTAAAAAACGTTGTCTTACTAACCAGATTATTTGAGTTTTAGCATGGACATCAATTAACAGACACGCACTTTTATCTTGACTCCACTGAGGTTCGGACAAGTTTCGTCCAAGCTGTAATGATTCAGCTCAATGGAAGCTAAAACGTGACATTGTTGACGATAGGGCAATTAATGCCATATTTGATATCTCATCATTACTTACTAGATAAATAAATCCAATAAAACCAGATATGAAAACCGTTTTGATCTATTATTCTTTGGTGCAATGTGTTAAACTAGTTTTTCAACCATTTGTTTTCTTAAATTAAAAAAATGAGAAGGTAAAGACACTACCGACCAATATTTTATTCCTAGCACTGTGGACTGTTGTATACTAGACAACAAGTGTTTTACATTATTCAGTTTTATTAATATATTTTGCATCTACATCCTAAAATGTTCGTCGTTGCTCCGGTTATTGCTGAGCATTTTTTTTGTCATTTCTGAGTTTCTTTATTCGCTGTGTCATTTGTATCTTTTTCGTTATTTGTTACTTTTTGAAACTATTTAAAATCAAATGCTGCAATTTTTAAAGTTCTTTGTTCTGATATCAAATAAAATCTGGTAACATGAAACATTGAATTTTATAAATAAATATTTGAAATAACATGAAAATAACTTTTCAAAGCCTCTAAAATGATTAGTGTCCCAGCAGACAAAAAACAATTGACGCCATTTCCTGGTTTCGTTTCAGATTAAACAAATATAGTATTATCATTATAACCGATTTGCATATTTTCATTAATAACTATTTTACATCTTAGAAATATCGATGTAATTTCGGCATTAGTTTCTACATCTTCTCTTTTCTATTCAACACTGTATAAATGTGGCAATCTCCTTTTTTGCAATCTGTTTGTTTAGCTTTATTTGTCACTTCATAGACTTTATTCTTTTGATTTGGCTTGAACGTCGAATTGACATAAACTGCTTGTGAATCCGACGCTTCAGTTTTATGACTCGAACTATCTAGTTCCTTCATATTTTCATAGACTGCTTCTAAATGAACTGTATGTAAACAATTTTCATTATTCTTCTTTGTTCTCGTAAGTCTGCAACAAAAATAAAGTATTTGGATTTGAGTTTAACCTGGTCTGAATCTGATATTTAACGAATTATAGTCACATCCACCAATATAAACATAAACCGTCCTAACGGATTGTTTCTTAATCGTTTAATTTCCAAAGAACCCGGTTAATCTCTCTCTCTCTCTCTCTCTCTCTCTCTCTCTCTCTCTCTCTCTCTCTCTCTCTCTCTCTCTCTCTCTCTCTCTCTCTCTCTCTCTCTTCTGATGAAAAATGCCATTTTTCAAAACATTTACTCTACTTTCAAAATTAGCTAATTCAGATAAACACGTGAATTTCAACCAGAGACGTGGGACAGTCTGCTCTGGAAGGCAAGCATTATTTTTTGAGATACCTACATCCGCCAGTGCAAAAACAAGTGTGAGAATGAAAGGTATATAGAACTATGGAATGTTGTATATCCAGCGATACAGCGATTCAATACTTATCAAAAACATTGTAATGACGACCATAAAGTTTTGAGGGCCTTGATAGCCGAGGTTTGCAATATTCTTTAGTCAAAAATTTATTTGTTAGCAGTTTCCTTTGTTGTAGAAAATTATATGCTCTTATTACCGTTTTAACAGTGAAAAAATAGTCATACATAGAAAAAGCGAGAGTATTAATACATAGAAACCGAAAGTGGCCAACAAAAATTTAAAGTCGTCATGTTTGTGATGGCATTTACATATTAAGTTCAGCATGCGATGTTATGCAAATGTTTTTAGTTAAACACTAAGGAAAAATTTTAAAGGTTTAAAAGTACACCTATTTGTCACAAGGACAACAAAATTATCATCTCTAGCTACCATGCGTGATAATCTAGTTTTACTTATGTACATATTCATTCCATAAAGCAATTATACACATGGTCCAATTGACACTTTGAAAAGGAAGAAAACCAAAAATTGTAATGTTTTTTCTACAAATTAATTTACCTTTTTTCTGAGAATAAATAGTATCATTACTGTAAGAATCAACACCAAAGCTCCGCCTACTATTCCTATAATCAATGCTACAACATAGAAAATTTAAATTTGGTTAATATACAATGTACATTTACAGTACAACGTACATGTACAGTAACACATTGTTATGATACCCCTTAGGTAACTTTGTTATTTCACTTTTGTCACACTATTTTGAAATCCAAATCTATTTCTCCTATTTCTGTCTTGACATACTCTTTTTAGTCTTTGCCAAACACCAACATTTAAATAAATAGACTGTTTCAGGCTTTCTATAGTCTTACAATTGAAAAAAAATGAGTGTTTTAGTTCCATACTTCTTAAAATTAATATATGTATAAACCATTTTTTTATTACAGCTATTTACTTGTATGTGTTTAAAAATTATCTCTGGCATAAATGGTAAAAATGTCTAAGATATCCTAATACAAGTCAAAATAAGCATCACACAAGATACACTTTATTACCGCCTGTCAAAGTTTTATCGAAAGTGCGCTGCAATATAGAAATCATTAAATATCTTCAAGACCTTTGAATTGAAATCTTCACAACGAGACAGAAACGCTTAGAAAACAATATACGAACGTTTTTTAAACATTGCGGATGCTACAGATTCCGTGGAGTTACAAGATTGTACAGTCGAATTTTGTACATATGACAGGGTTGAAGCATAGCGGATGTCACTTGATGTGTCTTTACTATCAACACTTGTAACTGGCATTGTTGACGCATGATTGCTGGTTGAAAAGAGCTGTGTTTTAAAGCTAGGTGTGGACGTCTGTCTGAATCGGAACAGACATGACTTTAAATATGTACTGTTTGTCCTTTGACTATCTGAAACATGAAACATGAACATTTAAACGCCTATCAAAGTGATACATTAAAACTTTCTCCATTTGTCATATATTTTCAATTTGTGTTGGAAATATAAACAAAACAACTCCGTGTACCGCGTGTGTAGTGTCGGATTATGTGTCTGTTTATCATTTTTTAAAGTTTTGTCTTGAGATTATGGATAAATTTGCTTGGGGTGACTACGGCGATGTATGACATTTTGTTAGTTTTTAATCATGAGCTTGTGCCTTAAATAGTCAATTCTGTTTGTTGAATTAATGCCTAAGGGACTTTAACAACTAACTGTTCTTCTATAATGAAGGTTTAACTTAGGATTATACGGAAAATCCTATATACAAGAATGATGTTTTATATTATTAAGCAATCGTTGAATATTTCATTTGGTTTTCAAAATTGATTATACGTTTTTCAACCCTAAAAGCATATCTAAGAGCATTTAAATTCATAATAGCTTAATGTATGAAGGTAATATGGTTTGTTAAATAGAATGAAAATATTTGTGTAAATTTTACTTGCACGTATGTTGTCATTTAATGAAACAATTTTGTGAAAAAAGATGAAGGCATTAAAATCCTATGCCAAAGTAGCTATATTTTTAAATCCAATTAATTTTTATTACAAGAAATATTATGTTCTTTAGAACACAGGCAAATGTTGATATAGAATTTCATCACTTTTTAATCCTGTCCCCTAATCAAAGTGTTTGGGCAAATTGCTTTTGCTTTCTTCTTCAGTCCTTATTCGCTTGTCCGATTATATTAAAACTTCACAAGAGTAAAAAGGAGTTGGTGCAATGGTGTCTTGTGCTATTTATGATTTTACAATTGGAACAATTTATATATTATCGAAGTTAAATTCCCCTTTCTAAAAATATTATTTAATTAAACAGTTATTTTCCCTTAATACTTAACACATAATGTTGAAACTTAATAGGTACATAATCGACAGTCCTTTTCAAATAATATGGTGTTATGAATAAACAAAAGCTATAATTATCAAAGTTAATTGCCCTTCCTAAAACATATTTGTACCAAACAATACTTTTGAAACTTGGTATTAAGTTTAATATTAAACCAAAAACATGTAAATAGAAAAACAATTTCTAGTTTGCAATGACGGTATCGCAAGCCAAAGGTCTTATTGTTACGTTTGATTGACTTCGTTTTGGTATCGGATTGCAATTAACACTTGTCTACTACTATGTTTTAGCGACCTAATTGAATCATTCGATCATTTATTTTTAAAAAGGGATCCGTTAGAAAAATATGGTCGCCGTATTTGTATCTATTATTACATTTCATCATATAAAACTTGTGTAGAATTCTGGCTTCCAGTTACCTGTTTTGCACACATATGGTAGCGAATCCGTACAATTTCGTTCCCTTAAGTAAGTATATTTTTCACCCACTTTCAATGACTTGCAAATCTTCATCTTTAATGTCCTATGTTTAGTGTTCAAATGATCTATCTAAAAAGAATATTGTCGTATTTGTTTAATTTTACAATGTGTGCACATACATATAAAACAAATATCTGATAAATTATGATGTGCTAGATGTGCATATTTTGGAAAATCGTTCCTCACCAGTGACATTAGGAGCCGAAATGTTTCATAGGTAAAAACAGTTTAACAGTCAAAGAGTTGAAAATTAATGAATCTAAGGTTAAAAAACAATATATATTTAAGGAATAAATGTGATCGAAAAGCGGCTTATGCATACGCGTGTTCCAAAAATTTTATCCTTTACCCAATAGAATAAAATTACAATTGTTCCTTATATCAATTAAATTAAGAAAATAAATACAATATTTATAAAATGAACGTAATATTTTATACAACTTTTTTCAAGCGAAAGAAAGTACAAAACTACACTTCAATTCCAATGCAATGCAGCTAATGCCCATGCAAACCGACGTTACCTTTGCACGCTAGTGTCACTGCCATTTTTAAATCGCTCGGTGTGCATGTGTGCAGTACGTACATGTATCATGTGTATATACACTTCAAACAGAGCTTGCAAACATGCAAACATGTCGAATCAGATCAACTCAGTCTGATTTCGCGCGACGGCACTTTAAAATATAAATGACGATGGCTTCTATCTGAGGCATGTATGAGGCAGCGGAACTGTTAACACGTACAAAAATATCAAGCAATAACACGTTATGACTATCAATATTACATTAACTTAACGAAGCCAAAAATAAAGTGGTTCCAGCTGGTAGCCAACCGTTGGTGTTTCTGTACTTGAGCGGTCACATTTCCCTGTTATCAGCGTAACATATCCACAAATAATATGATGTATCTGCAGGTTCACAAAAATGAAATTCTCTGCTGTCATCAGGGTCATCAATTAGATTGCAGATTATAAATCAAATCTTACTTTTAACAACTTTCAATTTTTAATATAGAAAACAAATGACACCGTTCACGTCAAGATTGACAAATATGGCGGGAGACTCAATATTTGACAGTGTTATCTGGAAATCGACGTCAGCGTTTGCTAAGGGGTAATGATATTTAACGTATGAGGTAAATCAATTTGCCAATGGCAATGCTGGGCTATTTAAAAATTTAATTATTTTCCATGTATATATCATGCTGGCTATTGTCAAATATTCAGTTTTAATAGTTAATGAATTTTTTTAATAATTTGATAATTAAAATAGATATTGATTTTTTAAAAAATAACAATTATCCGAGTTATACTGTAACTAGATCCTTAGTGATATTAAAGGAATATCTCACATTTTACCATTAAAAACTTTATGAAAAAATGATCTTGTAATTCTGTCTAATGTCGGGAAGAACACTGGTTTCCAGGATAACCCCGAAATATTGGTTGTTTCATTGCCATGATTTAAATCTTTTCCACAGTCTTCTATGGCTTTCAAAAATGTTCCATTATAAATGTTTCCTTCTATCCAAAAAGAATATATACACATAAAAATCATGCCTATAAGAATAATGCCTTTAAATACCAAAGAAAACTTAAAATAAAAAAAATGATAATTTGAAGATGAAAATATTAAGATACGCAGATTAGGACTGACCTTCTCGTCTACTTGAACATGTTTCATTTTAAGCAATAAATACTTGTTTTTAGAAAAAATTATTTTATTTTAATATTTAATAGCATTTCTTATTGTTATATGACTATAACTGCTGTAAAATCATACTCTTTACCAACGAGTTCGAATCAAAAGAACCTGAATAATAAAGTATCAGTTTTTATTTGTTAGCACATTATCGGAAAATAGTTGTTTAAATTTCAGTATAAGACATAAACATCCTCAGTTAGATGCCTAACTTTTTAATATCTGCTAATACATAAAAGTAGGTTAAAATAATGTTAGGCATTACATTATCTTTAATTATATAATATTCTATTGATTTTTCAGTAATGGTTTAGGTATAAATATACTGGTTTTATCAAATTCCATTAAATAACGAATTGTATGACATAGTAAATGTTAGCTTACTACACTGATATTGTAGTTTCTTCTGACAGTTTTCTGTTGAATCAGTAGTTCTATGGACTCGCACTACACATTTGTTATTTATAACATTGTCTTCCTGAAGTATCGTTCTGTTATCATCTGTGCAATTAGACCGTAACATTTAGCATTCCAAAAACTTAAATTAAAATTGTGTTGGCAAAACAGAACAAGTCCGCTGTTTCTAACAATCGAAAACCTTTCGGAACACCTTGTTTGGTTATAAGGGACATTATATGTTTATATAAGATAAACAAATTAAACAAGGCTAAAAAATTTATAACCTTATGTGTTAAAAGGTTTTGTTGATTTATAGCAGATATCTCTATATGATTAAAATAGTGTGAAACTTCATGTGAAAAAAAAGATAATACTATCCCAAAATTAAAGTGATTCACAATGTCATGTGCAGAATTTTTACAAAAATATAAGATTTATTGATTATTTCTTTTTAGAAAAATTCAAAATCCTGTACTTGAAAGCAATACTAGTATTTAATATCTGATGTAGAAAACTATTCTTTACACTGTGCACGGAGCGAATATGGCTTCTCTTACGTACAAAAGGATATAAAAAAACTATATGCCCCAATATTCAAAAGAAAAACAAAAAGTCTTACTTATCCTTTGGTAGAGTGCGATAACTTTCGAATCTTTACAGAACTCCAAAGATTTAATACTGCAGTTTTCAAAACAATTTTGGTTTAAAGGTGTTAGCTGTTTGTTGTTATATATGCAAACGCATGCATTACCCTGTAAATATTTTTCAATCAACAAAGTTATAATTTACAATAACCGCGTTTAATAACACTGAATATTCACGCCTTCTAGCGCTTTATTTTACATAACGTTTTTATAATACAGTTGATCCGATATAAACACTGTCATCAGACTTAGAACGGCTTGTGTGTGTGTGTGTGTGTGTGTGTGTGTGTGTGTGTGTGTGTGTGTGTGTGTATGTATGTATGTATGTGTGTGTGTGTTTGTTTGTGTGTGTGTGTGAGAGAGAAAGAGACACAGAGAGAGAGAGAGAGAGAGAGAGAGAGAGAGAGAGAGAGAGAGAGAGAGAGAGAGAGAGAGAGAGAGATACCAAACAGCCTTGTGAATGCTAAAGCACTGAGGTATAGCGCATGTATAAGCCGTGCGTAGCTGCACGAGGTCGAAAGTTTGGGTAATACAAGTAGTGATTTTGGATGTTATATTTATTATTACTATTATTGGTTGTGTTTGTGATAAATTGTAATATGGATTGTATTTCTGTCAAGGAAAGATTTTGTAATGTAAGTTGGATTTTCTTTTCTTTAGTATTAATTTTGATAACAACTACTTCACATATGAAATGCTCAAAACTACTAGAATATATACATACATACATACATACATACATATATATATATATATATATATATATATATATATATATATATATATATATATATATATATATATATATATATATATATATATATATATATGAATCAATAAATGTTTACCCTTAAAAATGCCTTTTTAATTGGCTTGACGTAAATGAGACATTTATTGGTAAATTTTGGTCTCCAACATACAGGATGCTATGTAACTGTTGCATATCTTTGCTATATTATTTGTTTTATGTTTTGTTGGGTGCAAATTCAAAACACTGCAGTTTCTAAAAAGTCAGAACTTATATGATTGTTGATAAAACTAGTTTATAAACAACAAGAAAACTGAGGTCAAATTTAACATTCATAGTACCGTATCAATTAAATGACTTTATATCACTATTATATTTTTGTGTAGCAGACAAACGTTTCGCCTCGAATGAATTTTAAATTTTAAACATGGTTAATGTACTTCTTGCATCCCAAACCCATGCTAATCTGATCTAGTTGATATGACAGTTTTCACCATTCTGGGGAAAACAAGAATCACGTATCTTACATCACGCATTACCCCTTCCAATAAGAAAGGTGTACCGGCTGGGTCTTGTCAACGAAATATGGTTAAATTTAAAAAAAAATGTTGCCTTACTAACCAGATTGTTGGAGTTTAAGCATGGACATCAAATAACAGACATACACTTTTGTCTTGTCTCCACTAGTTTTAAACATGTTTCATTCATGCTGTAATGATTGAGCTTAATGGAAGCTCAAGCATGGCATTGCTGAAGAAGGGCACTTAATGCCATATTTAATATCTCATCATTACTTACTAGATAAATAATTCCAATCAAACCAGATATGAAAACCGTGTCGATCTATTATTCTTTGGTACAATGTGTAAAACTGTTTTTTTAACCGTTTGTTATTTTGAGTTAAAAAGAAGTGAGAAGGTTAAGACACTACCGAAAAAAATATTCTGATCACTGTGAACTGTTGTAAACCAAACCGATACAAGTGTTTTACATTTTTTAGTGTTATTGATTTATTTTGCATCTACATCCCAAAATACTATTCGTTGCTCCGGGTATTGCTGTGTATTTCTTAGTCATGTATGGATTTCTTTATTCACTTGTCATTTGTATCTTTTTCGTTATTGTTAATTTTTGAAACTACTTAAAATCAAATCATACATTTTTTAATGTTCTTTTTTCTCAAATCAAATAAAATCTAAATGAAACGTTGAACTTTATAATAAATATTTGAAATATCATTAAAACAACTTTTCAAAGCCTCTGAAATGATAAGGGTCCCAGCAGACAAAGAAGAAGTGACGCCATTTCCTGGTTTCCTTTCAGGTTAAACAGATACAGTATTATTATTATAACTGAATTGTATATTTTTATTATTAACTATTTTAGATCTTAGCAATATTGATGTAATTTCCGGCATTAGTTTTCACTTGTTCTCTATTTTTATTCAACACTGTATTAATGTGGCTATCTCCTTTTTGGTAATCTGTTGGTTTATCTTGATTTGTCACTTCATAGACATTATTCCTTTGATTTGGCTCGGACGTCGCATTGACATAAACTGCTTGTGAGTCCGACGCTTCAATTTTATGGCTCGAACAATCTAGTTCCTTCAAATTTTCATAGACGGATTCTAAATGAACTGTACGTAAAAAATTTTCATTCTTCTTTTTTGTTCCCGTAAGTCTGCAACATAAATAAACTATTTGGATTTGATCAGGTCTGAATCTGATATTTTAGGAATAATAGTCATTTTTGCCAATATAAACATTAACCCTACGGATTGTTTCTTCACTGTTAAATTCGTCTTATTTTCCAGAGAACCCGCTCTCTTCTGGTAGAACTTCACGTGTGCAATTGAATTAGACATTTTTACTGTACCTTCACAATTAGCAAATTTAGACAAACAAGTGAATTTCAAGCAGAGAAGTGGGCAGTCTGCTTTGGAAAGACATGCATTATCTGTCTAGATACCTACATCCGCCAGTGCAAAAACAAGCGTGAGAATGAAAGGTAAATAGAACTATGGAATGTTATATATCCAGCGATACAGCGATTCCATACTTATAAAAAAAATTGTAATGACGACCATAACGTTTTGAGGGCCTTGATAGCCTAGGCTTGCAAAACTCTAAGTCAAAAATATATTTGCAATCATTTGCAATCAGTTTGCTTTGTTGTAGAAAGTTCCCATGGTAGTTACACGCTATTATTGGCGTTTTAACAGTGAAACATATAACCATGCGTAGGAAAAGCATGAGTATTACTACATAGAAACAGAAAATTGACATAGAAAACTTAAAGTCATCACATTTGTCAAGACATATTTCACATATCAAATAAAACATTCGATGTACTGCAAATGGTTTAAGATAAAAAATAAATTAAAATTTTTAAAGACTCAAAAATCTACACTTATTGTCACAAGGACAAAAGAATTGTCTCTTGTTGGAGATCCATATTCATCTAGTTCTAAGAATGAACATATACATTTCATAGTAAGCAATAATACACATTCACTTGGTTTAATTGACAGTTTGACAAGTAGCAAAAACAACAATTATAAAGTTTTAAATGTTTGTCCTACATATAAATTTACCTTTCTCTTAGAATAAATATTATTATTAAGCTCCTATTGATAATCCTATAACCAATGCCACAACATAGAAAATTAAAGATTTGTTAATATATATATATATATATATATATATATATATATATATATATATATATATATATATATATATACCCTTAGGTAACTTTGTGATTTACTTTAATCAGACTATTTTGAAAACAAAAACCTATTTCTACCATTCTACTTTTTCTGATTTGACAGTCTTCTTTTATTCATTGTCACATAATTGAAAAATCGGATTGTTCAGGCTTTCTACAGTCTCACAATAAAAAAAAGTATTGTTTTTAGTTCGTCACTTCTAAAAGTTAATATATGTAGAAAACAATTTTTCATTACGTCTAAGTACGGAGTCTGTTTTTATCATGATCTCTGGCATAAATTGTTAATGTTTAAAGAAGTTATTTTCAAAATGTCCTAATGCAAGTCAAATTTGAAAATAATTTAACGTTGTGAAGACCTTTCTATTGCAATCTTTACGAAGAGAGAGAAACGCCTAGAAAAAATTATACGAACGTCTTTTAGAAATGGCGGGGGGTACAAATTCCGTGGAGTTACAAGATAGTACAGTCGAAGTCGAATTTCGTACATATGACAGGGTTGAAGCATAGTTGATGTCACTTGATGTTTCTATAGTATCAACACTTGTAACTGGCATTGTTGACACGTGATTACTGGTTGAAAACAGCTGTGATTTTATTCTTGGTGTGGACGTCTGCCTGAATCGGAACAGACATGTCTTTAAGTATGAAGTGTTTCTCTTTTGGGTATCTGAAATATGAAACATGGACATTTAAGCGCCTGTCAAAGTCATACATCAAAACATACTCCATTTGTCATATATTTTCACTTTTTGTCGCAAACGTAAACAAAACAACTCCTTTTACCGCATGTGTATTATCAGATTATGTGTCTGTTTATCTGTTTTTAGTTTTTTCCTTTAGTCTTGAGATTATGGTTAAATTTGCTTAGAAGTTATTACGGCGATGTACGCGATTTTGTCAGTTTTTAATTACGAGCTGATGCCTTAAATAATAAAACACAAACATATCAGTCCTTGTCCAAATCACAATCCCAAAAACAAAGTAAAAAGTTTAAAAGCTGACAAATTCAGTAATACACGTGAACTTCCATCAAGGAAGTGAGGCCAGGTGCTCCGAAAGGGTAAGGAACAAGGAACTATAATAGGTCAAATATATCCAGTTTAAGTTTGGATACAGTGACTACATACTTATAAACAATGTTGTGATGACGGCCATAAATAGGGCCTTGATTAGCCTAGTCTTGCAATATTCTTGTGTCAACAATTTAATTTTAAGCAGATTGCTTCGTTGTAGAAAGTCCCCATAGTGGGAACAAGCTGTACCGTTCCGTATTAACTGTGAAACATATACACCATATGCAGGAGAAGAAGGAATATTACTGCAAAGAAACGGAAAGTTGACAATAGAAAAATAAATGTCATCACGTTTGTCGTAGAGTTTCTGATGTAACCTTTCTTGGGTGTCATAATTGAGGTATATGTCTATATATGAAGCAGAGCATGGGGAATCCGCCGTGCCTTTTATTTCAAGCTCACTTGGATAGGTTGCATTTACATATTCTCCAAATTTTGGATTATTTAGAGATAGAATGTCATCTATATATCTGTATGTGTAGTTCAATGATTTAGCGACAATCGTTTCTCCAGATTTGACAAGGTTCTGTTAAAATTCTGATTCATATGAATAAAGAAACAAATCAGCAAGCAAAGGTACACAGTTTGTGCCCATTGGTATACCAATAATTTTTTTTAAATTATATTGCCAAACACAAAAATATGTTGTCTATCAAACACTCTAACATTTTGTTGATGGTATAATAACCAATTCTTTTGTTCTTCTCCTAATGAAAGCTACCTTTGGCTAAAACCGAAATTCCTATGAGCAAGAGTGATGTTTTACCTTATTTAGCAATCATTGAAGAAAATATTTAATTTTGTTTTCTTAATTGATAATACGTTATGATGTTTTGAATTAACAAAAGTTATAATTATCAGAGTTTATTGCCCTTTAAAACATATTTTTATTAAACAGTATTAGGTAGTAAGTTTATTATCAAACCAAAAACATGTAAATCAAAAAACAATTTTCAGGTTGGAATAACGGTATTGTAAGTCAGAGATTTTATTGTTTCGTTTCGTTCTGGTATCCCATTGCAATTAACACTTGTTTACTACTAATTTTTAACGACTAAATTATATCATTTGATTAATTCTTTTTAAAAGTTATCCGTCGGCGAATTTGTATTTATTGCTATACATCATAATATTGAAGTTGTGTTAAAGTTTGTATTTTGTGCTACCTATTTGACATATATATGGTAGCGAATCTGTACAATTTCGTTCCTTTAAATAAGTGTGTTTTCCATCTACTTTCAAAGACTTGCACACCCTCATCTTTAATGCCCTCTGTTTAGTTTCGAACTGATCTACAGAATAAGTATATTTTCATGTTAGTTAAATTAATGTGTTTTTTATATTATTATTTAATCAGCTTTTTATTTTCATTTAAAGAAACATATAAAATTATATAAAATAAAAAAGCTTGTACGGTAATATGGTTATTTATATTCATAATAGCCTATTTACTCTTTTTAAGTAAAACAATTAAAAAATCATAAAATTCAAATTCATTAAAATAATACTATAATCAATAAATTTTGTTTTTAGGGAAAAAACAACAACATCGATTTTGTTAGAATTGACATTTCTTTCTTATATTCTATCAAATTTACTAACTTTTAATTCTCTCCAAAGTCGGGAAAAATTTAGGATTCCAGAATAATCCCGAGATATCGGTTGATCCATTGCCATGACCCAAATCTTTTCCACATTCTTCTATTGCTTTCAAAAATGTTCCGTTATGAATTCTTTCTTCTATCCAAAATTTAATAGAGAGTACATTAAGCATATGTTACATACGTATTCATACCTAAAATACAATGAAAAACTTTAAAAAGTAAACAATAATTTAAAGATAAAAATTGTAAGTTATGTAGCTAGTTGCGACTGAACTCCTAGCAGGATCATGTAAGCATTCAGATACCTAAATGTAAGAAACAAGTTCAAAACTTGCTTATAAGACCCAAACTCATAGAAGTCTACCCCTTTTAGTCGTTTTAATTTTTAGATATATGCAAACATATAAAAGTTTGTTAATTTAATGTCGATCATACATCTGTCGTCACTTATCTCATATTCTATTGATTTGACACTATCAGATATGATTTAGGTATTAATATATTGGATTTATCAAATTATAGTTATTTATTAATTCTATAATATAGTAAATATAAGCTTACTACACAAATATTGCATGTTCTTCTGACAGTTTTTTGTTGTTCTGGTCGTTTTATTGACTCGTGCAACCCACTTATTATTTACGATATTGTCTGTCTGAAGTATAGTTCTGTCATTTCCTGTGCAATAAGATCATATCTTTTTGCATTACACAAACTCCTTTATTCATTCTTTTCATTGTGAAAATTTTTGTGTTGGATTATTTGCAAGCAGCTATCTAACTAAAAATGTAATAAATGTGTTGGCAAAACAGAATAAGTCAGCTGCCACTAACATTCGAAAATGCTTAGATAACTTTACGTCGCACTTAGTTTGCGCAGCCTATAGAAGACATTATATGTTAATTGTACTGGTTGAAAAAGGACAATGAAATGTGTAACCTGATGTGTATAACGATGTATTTGATAAATAGCAGATAACTATATATTATTAAGATATTGCAAAATTCATGGGAAAAAAATGGTAAATATTTAAGCAAAATTGAAGTGATTCGCACTGCCATGCGCTGAGGATTTTAATTCTTTAAAATATATCGAATATGTTGATATTTCTTTTTGTAAAGTTTAAAGTTCTGCACATAAAGGAAATATTATTACATGTATTTATTATCTGATGTAGAAACTATTTGACATTGCGCACGGAGCGTTTATAGCTTCTTATAATAAGGAAGAGTGTAGAAAAATTATATGCCCTTCATCAAATTAAAAAAAGTCTTACTTATCGTTTGAGTGCTATGACTTTTGAATCTTTACAGAATTCCAAATATTTATCGCTGCAGTTTCCAAAGCAACTTTGGTTCGAAGACGTTAAATTTGGCTTTGCGTACCCATATATGCAAACACATTTATCACCCTATAAATATTTTTTCAATTAACAAATTTACTCGGATCTACAAATGTATATTAGAAAAAATATTATTTAAAACTGAACACATGGAAAATTAGGACCAATTCGCAATAACTGGAATACATACACGTATATCAAGCCACATAGTTTTATCTAGTCCATTCTTTATAATACTATATCTAAATAAAACGAGATATTAAGAATAAGCAAACAACTAAAAAAATATTTTCTTTTTGTTTCTTTAAATAATTTGTAGCCTTGTGTATGACAATATTTTCTTATGACAAAACACTTATGATAAAGTTTGAGAAGAAATTCTTACATTGTACAAAAGTACATAAATGTCTTCAATAAACAATTAGACATGCATCTCTAATTTACATTATTTAGCAGTGAAAAATACGATTTTGATATGAAATATAATTAACTTATATGTAAACCATAGAATGGATAGATATCGTAATTGTTGTTACATGCTCTTTGACAATCAACTAAATTTACTCCTTCCTCTCTTGGAGTTAGAAGACTTTGAGTTTGTCTTAATGAATATAAAAAAACACCCTACAAATAATATAATGCAACTATTTATTAATTAAGTAAACCAATTACTGAATTGATTAATTAGGAATGGATAAAAAATAATCATGAGGAGTTTATGCAAACGACAAGGCGCAGTATTGACAAGGAGCTAAACATTATTTTTGACGTCGTATTTTGTAAACGTCAGGGACAATGGAATTGATTGGTATACATTCCTGGTTGAAATAATTAAATGTCAAAATGGCTACCCAATAGAACAAGGATATCTAAAGCCGAATTTTCGATTAAATGAAAAAAATTAAAATGTATTTAAACAATGAAATTATTAAAATAATAAAATGTCAAAATGACTAGCTACAGGACAGGGATACTGAAAGCCGACATTTCGAACAAATAAAAAATAAAAATGTATTAAAACATTTTACATTAATACTATCTAAGAATCGTTCTCAAAAATACCTTTATATTCAACAGCATGAGCTACTTCAATTATATTAGATGTCCAGAATTCTGTAAAATTTGTTCTGATTAACCCCGGTAGATCAAATTCTTTCAAATTGTCTGTCGTCAAAAGTGTACCATACGCAAGACTACAGTGTCTCATTGCACGATCCCAAGATTCATCCTTCCTATTGCAAAGGTAATATGAATGTCCTTAAAGAAACAATGAACAAAATGAAAGAAAAAGTTACAATGACATTGACGAATAAAACTGAAGTTAGGATCCTCACATCTTATAATTAACCATATTAAAAAAAATGAAAGTATTATAATATTTGTAACAGCTAGCATAGCGTGACCTCTTTATGTAAGACAAGAGATTTTGTAAATACGGCTATAAATATTAAGTTAACCACAGGAAAGAAGAGCTATCTTACTGTTAGAAGGGAAGAAAAGCCTTGTACAAGCCACTAGGTACATGTAATACGTGATCACTGATGTTCATGTAGTATTAGTCATATCCGTTAAAGGAAAAAAAATGGACATTAGTATATACAATTGATAACTTGGAAATTGTGTCTTTTCTTCATCTAAAATTTTTGATGATTGTAACTTACGGCAAAAACAAAAAATCACAAGAAAACAGAGAGAGAGAGAGAGAGAGAGAGAGAGAGAGAGAGAGAGAGAGAGTGAGAGAGAGAGAGAGAGAGAGAGAGAGAGAGAGAGAGAGAGAGAGAGAGAGAGAGAGAGATGGATAGAGAGAAAGAGAGAAAGAGAGAATGAGAATTTCTATTTCAGAATTAAAAAAGGCAAGACTAATTTACCAAGTGAAAACAACAACAATATCAAACCCAGAATATGCTTCATGAAAACACACGTCTTTTTTAAAAATTATCTGTGTATATTATATTGAAGAAGGAAGTAATTTTTGTTATCTTCTTACCGAGTGTTTTACCCACCAGAAGTTATGTGTTATCGATAACATTCTTAATATGTGCAGTAAAATTTTATTTGTATTGTCACCTATTAACTAATTCCGTATGATAAATGTAATAAGTGATAGAGATATGTCTAACTATTAATAAATTTAGGTACAAAGAACTAAATTATTTTAACGTAGCGTCAATATTTTAAAGGACATAATTAATACGACAAAATAACCTATTAAATTTTGTATCTGATTTTTGCTTTCAGCTCAGGGTCAGTGGATAATTTTTGCTTAATGACATTACTCTTGGATAGTGTTAATACACTTAAAAATTTGAAACACTTCTTTACTCTGCTACTCTTTTTTGATTAAGTTCATGTGATTCGTCACCGTTATAAGATTTATTTTGTCATTTTAAAGCGATAATTTCAATATTATCAGTACCGTAAATATATTGAGTTTCTCTTTTTACCAACGCCCATAATGCGTGTTTAATCAGTGTTTTTCTTCCTGTCATCTTAAATTATTTATTTATTATTGATTGATTTATTTATTTATTTATTTATTCTTTTTACATTCATTCATTCATTTATTATTTAGTATATTTTCATTTGGTAGTAATTTTTATGTTGACCCGCAGAGAGATGGCAGCACTCTAAACAATCTAAGTTTAAATACTTCTTAAGACTATTGCAGTAGGAGCTTTGTCGCTTCATATGCTTAATTTTTTCTTGTCAATTTCAATTGCTTTTTTGTAGGTATAGCCCGATTTCCTAGACAATTTAGAACTAAGCCGAATATGACCGTAAGGACCTTTACTCGTACATAAAACCTACTTTCTCTGTTCTATTTTACTTCGTCTAGTATTTTATCTAAACATGTTGGGGCAAAAGTAATTAAGTAAAACTATAAAGTGAAACCCCTGTGGCATTTAATTTGGTCTAGTATTAAGATTATTATTTAATTCCATGGCCTATGTACTTGATCTTGTTCTATATTCTTAGTTACTGAGGGCCTTGTACTTGGTCTTGGTTTCTCGTCTTACAAAAGTGGTTCACTTGACATGCTGGGGAACATTGTACTTGGTCCATTACTATAGTCTCACTTACTGAGGACATTTACTTGGTCTAGTTTACTAATTTGACACATTGGGTCAATGTACTTGGTCTAATACCATAATCAGATACATGATCTATGAGAACATTGTACTTGATCTATTTATTTGATTTAATTTTGATTTTAATTTGTATTTCGTCTAGTATTCGGAAACTCTGAGAGCCATTGTTCTTGGTTTAATACTATAATCTGATACCATGAGAACATTTCATTCGGTCTATTTATCTAATTTGAATTACTGGAGGCATTATACTTAGGTGCATTCTGAAAGTCTCAAGGCCATTGTTCTTTGTCTAATACTATAATCTGATACTATAACGACATTTTAAATTGTCCAACAAACCATATTTGACACACTGGTCTCAATTAAACTTGGTTCAATATTCTCAATATCTCAGGCCATTACACTAGTTCCAGTACGGCAATCTTTTCATACGCTTGTGCTTGCTCCAGTACTATATTCTGTCTTACTAAGGCCATTGTATCAAATGGTCCAATATATTTAATTAATTCAAACTCAAATATTCTGTCGTGATGTTAAAAAAATTCTCGATCAAAAATCTCAAAAAAAAGTAAAATCAAGGAAGTACGGACGGGTGCTTCGGCAGATTAAGCACTTCGTGTCTACTATTTACACCCGTCACGTGCAATATCAAATTTGAGAGGGATAGGAACATTTAACTATGAGAAGTCAAATATATTTAGTATCAGTTTGGATACAGTTCGGAACGTATTCATATATCTGTATGTGGAATTGAATGATTTAGGCTGTCTTCTCTCAAGATTTGACACGGTTCTACAAAAAATTGATTAATATGAATAACGACACAAATCAGGAAGCAAAGGTGCACATTGGTAAACTAAGTATTCGTTGGAAAAAAATATATTGCCATAACAGATATGTTGTTGATCAAAAACTATAACATTTTGTTGAAAGTATGTATCATCGGTACATTTTGCATTCTATATGGTGTTTTACGAAATTTCTGTTGAGCACTAGATTTTTATATCTTAGTTTATCGTTTTTGTAACATAATCATTTGTTTTAGACGTTCTTTGAATTTAGAATCAGGTATAGTGGTGTAAAGTGTAAAAATTATATGTTTTTTATAGTATTCAACAAAAATAAAGTATAAGAAAAAAGATGTTTAAGTAGTCCTTTAGAATTTTTGAGAATCATATTTGGTTGATATGCCAGATTAAGAAAACTCTATTTTGAATAAGTATGAATACCGACTTTGACTACTGTAAAAAATTGTTTTTAAGACAAGGACTGGTATGTTTGTTTTATTTAGAACCACTGATAATGATTAAGTTCTATATTTAGAGGAACCTGCTATACATTTTTCCTTGTATGGATTTTTGTGAAGGTTTAAAATGTATTATGCAAATAACAAGGATTTTCAACTACTTGTCATTAAAACAGTTATAAACTGGGAGCATTTTTTGCATATTTAACAAATAAAGTTATTAGATTTCCCTGCTCCTCAACCAAAAAAATTCTCTTTTAGTTTCTAAATTGCACCTGTTGAACATGAAAACTTCTTAGGACAGGACTTCAAAAGCAGGTAAATATATATCACTAAAGTTTTTCTCTGAATTATGCCTTTTCATCTGGCTTGACAACAAAAATTGACAAAAATGAGACATTTATTGCTAAATTTTGATCTCAAACATACAGGATGCTAAGTAACTCTTACATATCTATTTTGTTTTAATAGTTTTATGTTTTGTTGTGTGCAAATACAAAACACTGCAGTTTCAATATTGTCAGAAATGATGATTGTTGATACCACTAGTTTATTAACAACAATAAAACTGAGGTCCAATTTAACATTCATAGTCAGGTTTCAAATAAGGTAGTTCACCTGAGCAAAAAATGTTTCCCGAATTGGGATTTTATGAAATTTTGCACACGAATTCATTAGAATTTGCTTTGTTGGTTAAAAAAATAAAATACATATGTTTGGATTTTCGTTTTGTTAGTAGAGTGCAATAAACCTACCCCACTTTTCAACAATCATTTCTCATTTCTAAATTCCCCAGTATGTTAATTTCTCGTTTGTTATAAATGCAATAATGATTAGATGTAATGAAAAAAATATTTTTATGGTTTAAATCAATATTTCAAAAAAAAAAAAAAAAAAAAAAAAAAGACGTGCAATGAAGTGATATAAATAACATTTAAATAATAAAAGCTTTAGTTTTTTATGACAGTGTGTACCAAAAATGTTTTCATTTTCGTCGACAGTTTAACACAAAAATCCACATTTCATGAAATATCTGAATTAATCTTCTTTCTTTAACTACACAAATGTAGCTTGATACATATTCTACGGAAAGAAATTTAGAAAAAAACATATGCTTGGGTTCTTATTTTCGAAATATGGGAAGAATTATATTCCCTTCACCTTATTTTTTAAAATTGCTATTAAAATTCAAACCAACAAAATGGCATGTTTTAAAAATTTTTTGTGTATTAAAGTTTGTAAAACTTTAGAAAGTCTAGTTTTGTATACATAAAAAATCTAATATTTTATTTTTGTTGGATAATTTACTTTTTAATATGCATTTAATCCTTAAGTACGATTTTCGGAATTTCCCTCAACCGTTTTCCGTTTTTGAAATCCTTTAATTTTGACACACAACAATCTTTCTGAAAGACCAGTATTTCAATTCAATGCAAGATTTGTTATGAATAAAATCGATCTATTTTATATTTTCGACATTTTACAAGTTTATTCTGTATTCTTATACACCTTTTATCATCGAAATTTGTCGCTATTCCCTGTCAGTTAAACAAGAGAACCTTGTGTGTATCCAGTACTGGCCGATGGGATCCGAGGTAAACCATATGCCTATTTTTTTAAATTTTTATTATTATTATTTTTTTTTTTTTTTGCACAAAAGCGTTATAACTGATTAAAGATTATTTCCGAAATGCATGCAGAAATTTTATGAAGACCCATAGACTCCTAATATTACCTTATGATAATAAGTATGAGGCCCCCAAATATTGAGAAAAGATTGTGTAGCATTACCAGTCTATTTGTCAAACTTAACGATAAATTTAGACTATTTTCACGATCTTAATTGATTAAAATAAATAAAATAACACTCAGTAAAAACAGAAAAATTTAAATAATGGGTTATCGACTGTAGACTTGATTGGAAAGTTTTGTTATTTTTCTGATAAATTTATTCTAACAGATTGGTGGTTTTGTCCTGTGGAACAAGCTTAAATTCTCGGGAAAACAGGAATCACGTATCTTACATCACCACATTAACCCATTGTTCCTATCACTGTGGACTATTATATTCCAAACAACAAGTATTTTACATTTTTGAGTTGTATTGATTTATTTTGCATATACAACCCAAAATGCCCGTCGTTGCTCCGAGTATTGCTGAGTATTTCTTTGTCATGTATGGATTTCTTTATTTACTATGTCATTTGTACATTTTTGTTTTTTTTTTTTTATATATATATTTTTAAACTACTTACAATCAAATTATACAATTTTATAGTTCTTTTTCCTCATATCAAATAAAATCTGGTAAAATGAAACGCTGAATTTTATAATCAATATTAAAAATAACATTAAAAACTTTTCAAAGATTCTAAAATAATTAGGGTCCCAGCAGACAAAGAAGAAGTGACGCCATTTCCTGTTTTTTTTTTCAGATTAAACAGTATAAGCATTAATACCGATTTGCATATTTTCATTATAAACTATTTTAGTTTTTAGCAATATTGATGTAATTTCCGGCATTAGTTTCTACTTCTTCTGTATTTTAATTCAACACTGTATAAATGTGGCCATCTCTTTTTTGGTAATCTGTTTGTTTAGCTTTATTTGCCTCTTCATAGACATTATTCCTTTGATTTAGCTCGATCGACACATTGACATAAACTGCTTGTGAATCCGACGCTTCAATGTCTTGGTTCGAACTATCTAATTCCTTCATATTTTCATATACTGCTTCTAAATGAACTGTATGTAAACAATTTTCATTCTTCTTCTTTGTTCTCGTAAGTCTGCAACATAAATAAAGTATTTGAGTTAAGTCAGGTCTGAATCTGATATTTTAGGAATAGTAGTCATATTTTATAATATAAACAAAATTTGTCCTTACGGATTGTTTCTTTACTGTTTTTTACGTCTAAGTTTCCAGAGAACCCGCCATAAAGATTTGAGTGCCTTGATAGCCTAGTCTTGCAAGATCCCTAAGTCAAAAGTATATCTGTAAGCAGTTTGCTTTGAAAGGTACATGCTCTTATTGCCGTTTTAACATTGAAACACATGCGTAGGAAAAGCAGGAGTATTACTATAGAGAAACAGAAAATTGACATTGAAAACTTACAATCATCACGTTTGCCAAGACATTCACAAATTAAATCAAACATGCGATCTAATGCAAATGGTTTAAATAAAAAATAAATTTTGTGAAGGACTAAAAAAACACACTTATTGTCACAAGGACAAAGAACTGCATCTTGTTAGAGATGCATGCTCATCTAGTTCTTACTATGAACATATACATTACATAGTAAGCAATTATACATATTCACCTGTTTTAATTGAAAGTTTGACAAGGGGGAAAACAATTTTAATGTTTTAATGTTTTTCCTACATTTGAATTTACCTTTTTCTGAGGATAATTATTATTATGACTGCAAGAACAGACATCAAAGTTCCGGTTGCTGTAATATAATCAATGCTACAACAGAGAAATTTATAAGTTGTAAATATGCATTTACGCTGTATATGTTCAGTAACTTATTGTTATAAAACCCGCTAGGTAACTTTGATTTTTTGTCAGACTATTTTGAAAACCTAAATGTATTTCTATTATTTTTGTCTTCACAGACTCCTTTGCCAAACACCAAAATTTGAATAAGCAGATTGTTTCAGGCTTTTTATAGTCTCACAATAAAAAAATGAGTGTTTTTAATTCGACGCTTCTAAAAATTAACATATGTATTAACCCAAATTTTTAATTCAGCTATGTACGGTGGTGTTGTTTTATCATGAACTCTGGTATAAAGTTTTAATGTCTAGAGAACTTTTTTCAAAATGCCCAAATGCAAGTCAAAATTACTACACACCTGGTTAATATGTTTTATCTCTTGCAAGATTTTCAGTATCAACGCCGTTCAAAGTTTTATTTTCAGTGCGCTGATATAGAAATAATTTTACGTCGTGAAGATCTTTCTATTAAAATTTTTATGACATCAGAGAAACACTTAAAATTATACGGACGTTACAGAAGCTACAGATTCCTTTGAGTTACTAGATTGTTAGGTCTTATCTCCTGTATATGACAGCGTTGAAGTATAGCTGATGTCACTTGTTTTTTCTAGAGTAATCCCCCTTGTATCTGGAATTGTTGACGCATGATTATCGCTTTGGTCGAGTTTTCGTGGTAGATAAGGACGTTTGTCTAATTTGGAACGGACATGTCTTTAAATATGAAGTATTTGTCTTTATGCCTTCTAAAACATAAACATTTAGGCACCTTTTGCGAGTAATAGATTATATCAACGTCAATTCTTTCATAAATTTCGTAAAATATCGTTTACCGCATGTGTAATACCGCATTATGTGTCTGTTTATCAGTTAATGAGTTTCGCCCTTTACTCTTTTAATTATAACTTATTTTGCAAAAAGTGATCACGGTCGTCGATATGTGACATTTTTTCAATTTATCATAGAAATACACATAGGAGCATTTAAATTCCTAACAGTTTAATATATGACAATTACCTTGTTTGTTAATAAAACGAAAAAAGTATGCAAAATGTACATACATATGTATCATGATATATTTTAAGCGGTTATAGATAAGATACATAACATCATCTATGCCAAAAAAGCTAGGTTTAAAAAAAAAACTATTACAAAGAAAAAATGAGTGATTAGAAAAACGGATGGGTGTTAATATAGAAGTTTCACCACTTTATAATTTTCGACTTATTTGCAATTACAAAATCAGAGAGACTTTTCCTATTACAAAGTGCTAAAAACATGGTTAGCGAATGTGTACTTCTTGCGGTTTATCATTATAAAAAATTCCATGTTATATTCTTACTTTATGTTACCTGCAGTTTTGGATATATATGGTAGCGAATCTGTACAATTTCGTTCTTTTAAGTAAGTATGATTTTCATACACATTTGTTGTTGTTGTTGTTAATTTTACTAACTTTTGATTCTGTTGATTATCAGAGAGAACACTGGTTTCCATGATAACCCAAAAATATTGGTGGTCCATTTCCATAACCCAAATCTTTTCCACAGTTTTCTATGGCTTTCAAACAAATGTTTCGTTATGAATTCTTCCTTCTATCCATAATATAAAAATGAATACATTATGCAAATTTTACATACTCTTTCAAATAATGCCTATACGATTTATATCTTAAAATTCAAATAAAAACTTTAATAAATTTATAAAATAACTTACAAGTGAACATTTTAAGATACGTAGTTTGTGACTGACCTCCTTACCTACTGAAATATAATAATTAAGTTTAAGCAATCGGATACTTAATTGCAGAAAATTCCACAAAAGTTAACCATTTTTTTAATTTATAAATATATAATAATATAACCTATTGTTTTAATTCAAATTCAATATTAAAACAAAATAAACATTTAGCCTTACAAGATAGTAATAATATTTTGTCACTGGTGAAATACTTTTAACGATCCTTGTTTAACTGTTCAGACAAAAATAAGACTCAATATTCAACTTACTTTTTTTATTTAAATGTATGTCCCTATAACTTACATTTTTTATCTAAATTTATGTCCCTATATCTGATGCATCTACAAAAAGTTTTAACTATTTTATAAACTTTTTAAACGCTCTTTGTAATTGTTTTGATCAATAAATATTTTTTTCTTTTTTAAAGTAAATAGGATAATTTATAGGTTTAAAAAATTTGTGACAAAATTTACTTTTAAAACTTCGTAATAGCTAGGCCATCGGGCTTTGGTTTCTGTAACAGAAATGACCTTTGGAAAATATGTTATATGCAATTAGGCTTTAGTATGCAAGATAGCTTAAATGACTATAACTGCTTTAAAATTACACCCATTATCGATAAGTAATGAGCTTATCTCTAAAATGTTGTACAACCATTGACATCTAAATCATAATACATCTATATCAGTTTTTTTTTGTTTGTAGATCATCAGGAAATAGCGATTTAAATTCCATTATAAGACCTAAACTCACTGAGAGCTACCTCATTTAAATGTTGTAACTTTTAAAAAGCTTACTACACTGATACCGTAGGTTCTTTTGGCAATTTTCTGTTGCACTTGCTGTTGTATTGATTCGTACTACACACTTCTTATGTAAAAATTATCTTTCAAATGTATCGTTCTGTCATTTCCTGTGCAATAAGATTATATATAACGTTTTGCATTACACAAACGTCTCCTTTTTTTACTAGACTTATACAAGCGTGTAAGAATCGCACTGCTAACTAAAAATTCAAATAACTGTGTTGTCAAAACAGAAAAAGTATTTTTGGAACACCTTGTATGCTATGCTTATAGAGGACTAGTAGGTTAACATTGCTTGAACAAAACCAAGAAACTGATCAACCCGATGAATAAATAGATACTGTTGATTACTATTGTAAACCATGAAAATTTAGTGGCAGTTTTATTAGCTCAATTGGCGGAAGAATTTAACCGCTAAAATAAAACTGTCGCTAAAATTTTACAAAACTTAAAGGGCAATACTAAGGGTCCTCCGAAACGGCAGTCTTTGATGCTGTTAAATGCTATAATTGTTGAATATTATACCCGTCATATAATTATAATAATGCTCAAAGAACAAAACGTTTTTAAAAAAGATTTAATCAATGAGAAGCTATATCAATCTACACATTCATAAAAATCAACAAATAAGTTTTATCAACAAGTCCAAAAATTCATTTCCGTTTCAGCTGAGGGAACGATATCATACGCACACATAATTAAAATGGAATAAAATCCGAATTAAATTACGATAAAACAGTTTGAAAAAGCACTAAAAATCCACAAAAATTTTGGACTTGTAAACAACGGGGACTCTGGAGTTTTCTCTCGACAAATTGCAATTTTATAAATATGTTAACATGTATCGAATGACAAAGAGTAAATGTATGGCTTCAATTACTTAATTAATACTATTAATCAGCCGTTTACAGGTGATTGCGCAGGTATATAAAATGGTATTTGTATTATCTATATAAACAGTTGGCTGAATTAATATTATTATATAGTCGGATACAGGTGAAACTTTGGGGTCCGAAACAGGGTAATAACTGGCGCTAAAATAAAACTGCGCTAATACGACTGGCACCTTAAAATCGCTAAAATTTCTATGCGCTAATATAAAGCGGTTTACAATAACAGATAACTGTTAATTGGTAAGATGCTGCAAAAATGTAAAAAAGTGACTCTCAATGCCATGTAAAGAATTTTGAATTTTTACACAAAATATCGAATATATTGAATATTTGTTCTGTAAAAATTCAAAATTCTACACAGTAAAGCAATGCTATTACTTAGTATCTTATGAAGAAAATATTCTTAATACTGGTTATGGCTTGTCATATTTACAAACCGATATAGAAAAATTATATGCCCCTAATCATATTTAAAAATACTTACTTAGCCTTTGGTAGACTGCAATGATTTTCGAATCTTTACTAGTTGGGCGACACCTTAAGGGGTTTCGCGGGAAAGAATGGACCAATCTAGAGGATTTCCACTTCTGGGGCCTCGGTGGCCTAGCGGCCTAACGATTACGGCTCCTCTCACTTCCTGGGTTCGAATCCAACACGGGACAGATCCTAGTGTGAGAAGGTTTGTCAGTTTGGTTGCCGAAGGTAGTTGGTTTTCTCCGGGCACTCCGGTTTCATCAAACATCTCAGAACTGACCGCCTCGAAATAAGTGAAAGAATCTTGACTGGGGCGTAAAACACCATTACTCCACTTTATTTCCACTTCCAGTTTTGCAGACGTTTTGTAGAACCCATTTATTGTATATAAACTGTTCATACCACAGTCAAGAAAAATAGGTGTACAGGTTTCAACGGGCAAGATCAGGCCTCTAACTGCAGAGGTTTATTTCGCCTATAGCGTCACGCCAATTTCGTGGATTTTTTAAAAGTCACATACCGGGTCGATTTTGGGCATTTAATGTGGATTTTCTGTACAACATATCAAAAGTATACAAATACCGTTTTATCCGTAATATCTAAAGATATTTTTAACCAAAGTTCAAATTCATAGCCATAGTGGTCATTCAAAACGGGTGAATTAAACATGCATCCAGCTGTTAAGATTATTGATACTTTTTACTTTGCCACGTGTTCATTTGACCTTTGACCTGAAAGAAACATCATCATTGTTGATTGGAAGAGTGCATGCACACAGACCGGGTCGACTTTGGACATTTAATGTGGATTTCTGTACAACATATAAAAAATATAAAAATACCGTTTTATCCGTAATATCTCAAAATATTTTTAACCAAAGTTCAAGTTCATAGCCATAGTGGTAATTGAAAACGGGTGAATAAAACAGGCATCCAGCTGTTAAGATTTTTGATCCGTTTTACGATGCCACGTGTTCATTTGACATCATCATTGTTGATCAGAAGAGTGCATGCACACAGACCGGGGGGACTTTGGGCATTTAATGTGGATTTGCTGTACAACATATCAAAAATATAAAAATACCGTTTTTTCCGTAATATCTTAAAATATTTTTTAACCAAAGTTCAAGGTCATAGCCATAATGGGCATTGAAAACGGGTGAATAAAACAGGCATCCAACTGTCAAGATTATTGAGCTGTTTTACAATGCCAGGTGTTCATTTGACCTTTGACCTGAAAGAAAGTACTTTTGCATTGTAAATGATAGGATCCACTTAAAACACTTACTGTGGATTTTGTGTATAACATAGTAAAAATCTAAAAATACCGTTTTCCCGTAACATCTTAAAGAATTCTTCGTCTGTTGACATAAATTTAATAGCTAGAACGGTTATCGAACTAGAGTGGTTTAAACAGAACTTTGGTTTGACAAATTTGTCAAAAGTGCAATTTTAGCATCTTTGGCCCAAAAATTTAGTATGATCCGGATTTTTCACGAAAAATTAACCTAGCTAGAAAGGTATATCGCATTTGACTCCAAAGACTCTGAAAGTTTAAAGAAAATTATAATATGCTTCATGTCTTCCTCAAGATCGCGGTTCTCTGCAGCAGATTAGGTAAATTTAGTCGCCTTTATCATTTCACTTTCAGAGAGAGTTCCGAATTAAAATTCATAACTCCTCTAGATCGTTCAATTCTTTACAGAACTCCAAAGATTTATTACTGCAGTTTTTAGAGCAACTTTGATATGAAGGAATTAAATGTTGCCTCAGATTAGGATACACCCAAAAGCATTTATTACCCTGTAAATATTTTTTTTCAATCAACAAATTTACTCCCATTTACTAATGTATTTTAAAAAATGTTATGAAAAAATGAACATATAAAAATTAGGACCATTTTGTGATAACTGTAATAAATACACATATATCAATAAGCTCATAAGGATAAATTTATAACAAAGTTGTGTACAGTCCATTCTTTATATAAGTCTTTATAAAACGACAATTTACTTTACTAAAATTATTTTTCTATTTGCCTTTTTAAATATATCAATGCCTTGTGTACTTTATGGCAAAAACATTGATTTTTAAGCTTGCGGTGAAAATGTACCTGAATATCATGAATAGAAATTAAACAGGTTTCTCTATTTACATTATTTAGACCCTACAAAATATATAATATATAACTTTGTTAACTAATTAAGTAAATCATCAAAGAATAATCTTCAGGCGTTTCCGCTAACGACAAGGCGCATAATTGATAAAGAAGAAGAGTTCTCTTAGAAGAGTTCTTAATAAAATTAATAGCTTTATATTCAACATGAGTCACTTCAGTTATATATACATTTGCTCTGATTAAGTCCGATAGATCAATATCTTTCAAGTCTTCTGCCGTAAAAAGTGTACCATATACAACATTACAGTGTTTCATAGCATGTTCCCAAAATTCCCCCGTCAAATTAAAAAGGTAATATGAATAACCTTAAATAATCAATGAACAAAATGAGATTATAAGTTAGAAAGAGAGAAATATATTGACAAATAAATTGAAGTTAGAATTCTCACATCTTAAACTTAAAAATTTTCAATTATTAAAAGATTCATAATATTTTTAACAGCAAGCATAGCGTTATCTCAGCGTGGTGTATAACAAGGGATTTTGAAAATGTGGGTATAAACATTAAGACAATCAGACAAATGTTGAGTCATCACACGGGTAAACAAGCCTCGATGTCCTTTAAAAGACTTAAATAACTATTGTACATGTAAATGAAACAATTGGTCCAGAACGTCAGCAATATTGCAGATTCGCATAGATAAACTTGAGAAAACAGTGGTATGTACGATAACACAGCTAAAAAGTACAATACCAAAACTAAAACACACAATAACACAGCTAAAACATACAATAATCAGCTTAAACGTACAATAACACAGCTAAAACGTACAATAATCAGCTAAAAAGTACGATAAAACAGCTGAAACATACAATAATCCGCTAAAACGGATATCAAGCAGCAATGTAAAACCCAAAATACGCTTCATAAAAACACACATATCTTTTTTTTTTTAAATATCTGTGTTATTTTATTATCTTCATTTGCAGAGTTTTACACACAAGGAGTAATGAATTATCTATAACCCCGTGATTTATATACAGTAGAACTGAAACTTCGATATATCGAATACCACGGATAACTCGAAGTCTTTATTTTGTTCCGACCAGTTTACTATATAAATTATATTAGGACAACTTCGATAACTCAAACTTCTATAATTCGAATTTATTCTAATGATTTGTGACCAATGGCCCGTTAATTAAAACAATCAGAGAAATCTACGATGGCCGATAGCGGCCAGGCAACAATGAAGCATTTTATGTATGATTTTGTACCATGGTACACTTTTTTATGGTACACAAACACGACTCTTTTTATGTGTTTGTGTACCATGGTACACTTTTTCATGGTACACAAAAATGACTCTTTTGGTATGTTTGTGTACCATAGTACACTTTTTCATGGTACACATAAACCGACCGTTTAACATAAACGAGTCAAATCTTATCTATGTTTTTGTCCTTTATTTTCAGCCCATAACGGCCATCTGGCAAAAACAACGTGTTTTATTTTCTCTCTTAGGTATAATTTAATGTTAAACAAGGGGTAATAGGGTTTATCAATTTGACACTCGTTATCTTCTTTGTGATTTAAGGCCTGTACAGTAATACCGCAGTATTACTCATAATACACACCATCAAGTAAAATAAACAATATTGTAAAAAAGGCGATATATAATCTTATTCATAACCATCTTTTTTTCCACATTACATGTTCCGCAAGATGAAAACTTATATTCTTTATTAAAAAAAAAATTAATTTAAAACATATTTAGACCCCATACGCGTAAAGTCGTGATATAATTATGAAAATTGAAAAGTTATAAAACTCTCAGATAAATCTTTAAGTAAATATAGGCTCTCACTAACTAAAAGTATTAGTAGAAATTAACAAAACCTTACAAAATACTAAGTATGCCTTTATTTACTACAGTGATTACTTATGATGTTCTGCATTTTTGAAAATTTTAATGGTTTTTTTCTGTTGTTGTTTTTGTTGTAAAAGCTACGTTTTAAAAATTAGTGGGCAGGGTTTGAACAATAGATTGATATATAGTAAATAATGTTGTTAAATCATTTGTTATAGGGATTTAAATGCTATTAAGTTTTTCATCGTTTAAATGAAAAATACATTTTACAGTTATAGTACATAGATGATTTCTATTTTTTATCAGCTTTACAAACATACAATATGATTTTTTAATAATAAAGTGCAATTTTTATTGAAGTACATGTAATATAATATTAAGGCTATTTGAAACTTATCGTAATTGAACTAACAAATTTGTCTCTCACCTCTGAATACTATAATTTTATAGAGCGTCAGGACCTCTGAACTTTAGTTTTATTAAAAACATGAAATTCACAAAAAAAAAATCGAATTATGGTCAAATGTTGTATGTTTAAATGTGTAGAATGCACTTAATAAAAACCATAATGAAATTAATTATTATTATTATTATTATTATTATTTTATTATTATTATTATTATTATTATTTTTACTGATTTTCAATTTTTTAATCACTTAAATAACTCAATTGGAAAGAAATTTTAAGTCTGTGAACTTAAAGAAGATAGGGATTAAATATAGTATGGTTAAATACACGACATCATAATTTGTTTCGTAAGACAAAACTTCATAAACACTTAACAATTGTAGCTTAATTTTTTAAAAATAAATTTTAAATCTAATTTATGGCAGTGTTTTTAGTAAATCTGAAATTCTTAAACTTAGACTATTTGGTTTCTGACGCCGATAGATTGTGTTAGCCACAATCAGCAATAAATATGAAACTCGGCATTAAATATGATAGATTCACCTTTAAAATTACCATTTCAAATATTCAAATATTTTTAAAAATGTTTAAAACGGTTATTTTTTATGTTCATGCAACCACGTTAAATAGGTAGTGCATAATCCAGCTTTTGACATACATGTAGGTAATGCCGTTTAATGATAACTTATCATACGGAATATATATGAATCTTGAATATATCAATTAAAATTAAAAGACATGTATAATTATAATAGCAAATGAAAATCAGGATGGCAGATTCGGAGAGAGAGAGAGAGAGAGAGAGAGAGAGAGAGAGAGAGAGAGAGAATGAGAGAATCTCGTTAGCTGTTGTGTTCTCTCGGAAGTAATTTTTTTGTCTAAACACAAAGAAATTGCATTGCAACTCAGTTTATGTTTTGATATAAACTACTAAACATTCTTTTCTGGTTAATTGAAAGGTTGACAAAGGTTATCAATGGTTAAGTATACAGTGTGGGTGATAAAGTAATATACGAAAAACTCAAATCTTCTGTAGGTAACTCATTTTATTCGTGTTTATGTACCATAGGTTTGTGTACTGTGGTACACAAACATACCAAAAGAGTCGTATTTGTGTACCATGGAAAAGTGTACCATGGTACACAAACAGAGCAAAAAGGGTTTGTTTATGTACCGTACGTTTGTGTACCATGGCACACCAACAGTAAAAATGATACGTTTATACCTGGCCGTTATCGGCTAAAGGGGCAAAAACAAGCAGAAACATTATTGGTGTAACATGATAAAGTGTAGCATGGTACACAAACATACCAAAAAAGTCACATTTGTGTACCATGAAAAAGTGTACCATGGTACACAAACATACCAAAAGAGTCGTATTTGTGTACCATGAAAAAGTGTACCATGGTGCATAAACACATAAAAAGAGTCGTCTTTGTGTACCATAAAAAAGTGTACCATGGTACATAAAATGCTTCATAGTTGCCTGGCCCCTATCGGCCATCGTAGAAATCATATATCGGTAACTATTCGAGAAGTCTTTATTTTGTCCCGACAGTTTACTATATAAATAATATTAGGACAACTTCGATAACTCAAACTTCTATAATTCGAATTTATTCTAACGATTTGTAACCAATGGCCCGTTAATTAAAACAATCAGAGAAATCACATATCGGTAACTATTCGAGAAGTGAACCGAGTACTTCTTGTTCTTATTCTTTATTCTTATTCTTTATTCTCTCTAAACCACCAGAGGTGGTACATGAGGTACTTCACAATAATTTTCAAAATTGGTGGCATACATTTTCACATTACTATACATCAAGTATGTATGCATATATACATTTAAACTAACATAAACAGCAAATGCATTATCCAGATTAGATACAAATATACATATAACTATATACCCATTCCATGTACAACCTATACTTTACAAAGAAAAGATATACATGTCCTTAACATATACATATAACTATATACTTTTTTAAAGATTTTGATGCAGAATGTCAGACCTATGTTTATTGAAGGCTTTTTTAGCTTGGATAAAATTGTTTTCTTTTAAGTCTGCATTCGATTTGTAAACCAAGGACAAGTATTTTTCTTATTAGGTAATTTAATTTGTTTTGTACCAAAGCTTTGTTTAGAAACAGAGTGAAAATATTACATAGTTCATTTCACTGATTCGTCCTATAAGACACTGAGCCGTTTCTTTTCCTATACTTCTAAATTCCGTACATTTCAACAATTTTTGCATAATTTGATTAGTATTTGTACACATGATATTTTGTTCAAAACATTCTTTTTTTATTTTCTATCCATCTTGTAGGTAATTCCTTAACTACTTTTTGTACACTACATTTAAGGGTCATTGTAACAGGGCAGTGTCTTTCCGAGTATATATATCACAAAAATCTAATATTTCTAACTGGTCTATAATGGAAAATAAATTTGAGGAACATACAGCATAATCGATTAAACTTACATTGCTATTAACAAAGTCTATAAAATCTGTAAAAAGTTATTTTGACCTTGAACCGTATACGTTTATTGAGCATATACGTAAGTGTTTTAGGTTGTAATCGTTTTTGTGTTGTAGAAACTGAAACTGCTCCACCGTTTTGTCTTCTCCGTTGTCATCATTCTCAGTTTTTTGTTCTGTAGTTGCTCCTTGTTCTTCCCGTATGTACTGTTCAACATTCAGGTATGTATAAAATTATACACAGGTCTACAGCACTGCAAGTCTATCACCAATCGACTAATTACAGGTAACATATACAGGTGAGAAAGGTAGCACATAATTTATATAAACCTTATTTCCAGTGAGCAGATTTTACAGTTCTTGCATTGTTTAGGAGAAAATTACAAAATTCTAAACTTTAGTAAATACAAACCAAATTTAAACTAATTCGTCAGATGCCACGTACACTTATGATATAATATTTCCCAAACTAATAATCCTCGGTCAAGTTGAACTATTAAAACTTTACATTTTTTACAGACCTATCGAACATGACCACTAGCATGACCGCCATCTTTAGTTCTTTTTCCCAGTTATCTACCGTATTAATAAGTATCAATGAACGGATTAATATTCAGTACCGTCACGTACAATAAATTTTGATAGGTACGCTTATCCCTTACTCTTATTTCTACAGAAGCTGAGTAATATGCCGCCGACGATAACTGTTCAACTTGCAACTTAATTACTTCAAGCTTAATTTAAACGACTAAACCTTTGGTACTCACGACTGCATTAAAACATTAAAGACTTATTGCAATGCTTTGTAATTTTATTAACTATGTGTTCGTATTTTCTTAAAAATGTAATAAATAAGTATTGCTGATAAATATGTACACATATCTGATTTCCGATTCCGTTGTTCGTATACATCATGATTTTAAAATAAAAGAACACGTTTTGTATACGTATTATAATTATTATTATTATGTTTCATGAGTATCTATTAGTATTGTTTTTCTCTATTGCGTCTAATTCGAGTTCCGATAACTGTTTACAACACCAAAGATTTCTGTAGTGGAAAACTTATACCAGTATTAAGGTGACGTCATTCTTTAACTTCGATAAATCGAACACCCCGATAGCTCGAAGTCACCACCGAAGTCCCCTGGACTTCGAGTTATTGAAATTCTACCTGTATTAGTTAAAAAAAATTAATCGTATAGCAAACAGGATTTGTATTGCCAAAAGTAAACTAATATCGGTTGATTTATGTTGTTAGTGAAAAGGAAATGTCTTACAATTGACAATTTTTAATATTTTTAATAGCAGAGGACATTCACATGTTTTAATTACGCATTTAATATGAAAAGTATGAGATGTCTCGCGGGAAGTCTTGTGACAGAGGACATATGTTTATTTGTTTGTTTTTATTTTTAATAAAAATATTTTGCTAACCAAAATAGAAAATTAAATTACATTTAGACGTTGATTAATAAATACGTTATTCTGAATAAAAGTACAAATACTTTTTATAACTATATTAATCATTTTAGTATATAGAAAATATCAAATTTTATGTTGTTTATTATGAATTGTACAAATTTCGGGGCAAAGTTCGAATTTTGAAGGTAAATTTATACTTTTCTGTTGATTTAAATGCTGTATTATATAGACATATACTTAAGATTATGAAGAAAAATGACCATATATTTGCCTTATCTAAATTTATGTCTTGCTATTAGGTTTAATAATATTAACAGTCCGAATTTGAACAGTTGTGTTAAATTTTTTGTTTGTTGCGACTTTTTGTGAATCTTTATAAAAAATGCTAATCAATATACCTCAATTATGGCACTAAAGGTCACATTTTAAGCCTTTAAACAAACGTGATGGCTTCAAATGTCCTTGAGTTAACTTTCTGATTCTATTCAGGAATATTGCTTATCAATATTTTCGGTCCCTTGTGTCAATGAGGAGGAATGATGATCCTCAATATTTACGTTGGAAATTCCACATAAAGGTAACCATGGGTAGTTTTTTTTTAAATTATCCATGTTACAAATGAAAAATTAGGATTAGTTAGGATTACTTATTTGCTAGATGTTACAAAAACAAGTGGTACCATATGGTACACAAAAAGATGTCATAATGTATTGATCAGGACCAGTACAATAAATCCACATAATTATGATCTTTTATAACATTTAAACGTTAAAAATAAATTCCACAGAAAAATCTAGATGATATTTGATCACTATTTTGCCTATGTAACACCAATTTCGAAGAAAATGTTTTTAATTAAAGACTTTAACGATATGCAAACCACACTGGTTAATAGTTTTTATAATAAAAGTAATAAAATTAAAATAAAAATTAAAAAGAAAAAGAATACCTGAATTAATTTGATTGTTTCATTTCTGAACCAGGTTTTATTTTTATTGAACACCTTTTGATTCGTAAGGGTACCTTTATCTTGCTGCTGAAGAACTAAAACTTTATTATTTATAACTTCCTAATCTTAAAAAAGTCTATCCATAGACGCCATTTTGAAATATTTTATACCACCCTACTATTGATTATGTACAGGAACTCCTGAAAATCTCTTATGGCCGTTATCACAATATTAAAGATAAGTATGAAGTCACTTAATTCAAACTTAACCTGAATATATTGGACATCCAAAAGTTTTGTGCTACTTTCATTCTCCAATTCGTTTAATTACGTGACAGTCGTAGCTAGTTAGACAGGTACTTACTTTTCCGGGGCACTTGGCATCACATCCCTTATTTATTTCAAGTTTTTACCTGAATTAACTAGTCTTTACTTTGCTTTTGGGAAAGTAATTTGGACATAGACCGATATATTCGTGTTTGATTTTGTTTTATATGATTATTAATCTTTATTTTTAAAACATTTATTTATCAATCTAAAATGTAGAATCATATCTGATAAAAATTATTGCTTTTTTGTTATTTTAGATGAAAAATGGTATTTTTGTGTTTTTAGATAATTTATCTTATTGTCTGAGGAATCTTGTCATAATTTAAAAAGTTTTATGGTCGTCATCACAATATTATTGGATAAGTATGTAGTTACTGCATCTAACTTGATACTGGATATATTAGCCTTACCATAGATCCATAATCCGTCCATTCTCAAATTTGACTTTGCACATAACTGGTTTAGCTAGCAAGACAGAAGGTGACCGGGGCACCCGGCTTCACTTCCCTGTTGAAAATTCACGTGTTTAAGTAAATTGGATATTTTTCAAGGTTTCAATTTTTTATTTAAGAGTTAATTTCACTTTTTACGTTGTTTTCGGGGTGTAACAACGTGAAAACTATTACAAATTGTGTAAAACTGGCGTAGCGTAGTGAAATTCAATACTTATAATTACAAACCCGGAGTTAAACAGTTTTTTTAAGCTGACATACATTTCTGAACTGATGAGCTGATTTTACGAAAATCATTGTTACAACGTCTCAGCGTAATTATACATTAAATGTCACCTTTAAAAGACGAAAAAATGTCTTGTAAAATACTGAAAAAGGTTTTAAATTGATATCTTTTTATTCATTTTCTTGTTAATTTCAGTCAACATATAATGATAATCCTTGAGAAAAAGGGTACTATAATATGTCTCGTGACAACACATTTGTCAACAACAACGTACGACTATCATATGTTTGTAGGACACGCGTGTCAACTTATAGGTTAACGTTTCCCATAACAAAAGAAACTGAATGAACAGTGTTTAAAAAACCTTTGAAACCACTAATGACATGGAATTAATGTTTTCTTGGTTGAAACCGATTTTTTGCCAGCTATGGGCTGGGAGTGAGAACAAAAGGATCTCGTTTAATGATGACACCAGTGGTGATGTAATGGCTGATCAGGAGACATGTGGAGGTAAAACAAGCGGTAGGGGGTGCATTAGACTGGACGTTACCCGAAAAGGTATCGCTGATATATTTCTTCTGTGAACAAAACAGTCCCTACTGTAGCTGTAAACTGAGGGCCTCGTTTCTGTGGCTTGACATAAGCATGATGTGGCGTAACTGGAATTCAGCATCACTCGGCATAAATATGGCTGAGGCTTTCGAGCGATGTGCAGTGTATACCTGACTTCAATTATAATTTTTTGATTTTTTCTAGGTGAAATATTTGCCGATGTCGAAGACATTCCCATTTGTTTACAATTTAAGAATAACTTCTATTAATAGAACTGAAAGATGGTTAATCCTCGAAACTGGTCGAAAGTAGTTCTGGTAGAAAACGTTGTTATTGGAAAATAACAACGTCATTTGACACAGAAAACGACCAAATGAAATTGGCTCTAGGAATCGGGTAACAAATTAAGGGCTGTGGTAAATTATTTGGTTTCATATATTGATTTTATTGTGAATTTGGACATGGACGGTTTTTGTATTTTATTATATCATCGTTCACATTTACAATTATTTTCAATGTCATATAAAAATATATATATTTTTGATGTTGCGAATTTTTATTACTCACTATTGTGAGAGAACTGGGGTAATGCAGATAAGAAAAACCATAAAAATTGATGTGATGCATGCAATTATTATACCGCAGAGTATTGAATATACATCTGGAGCTATTAAATCTGATCGAATCACATAAATTTGATTTCTTGTTTTATTATTTTTTTTATGTTATAAATATTTTGAAGCGCGGCGCGCGAGAGAGAGAGAGAGAGATATAACCACATAACTGATTTTAACTATAATTATTTAATTTGGTAAATAATATTGCTTGGTGTTGTAGAACTGACCTCATGTTTGAAACGACAGGTCAAATTATTGCTCTGAATTATCCAGTTTGAGTGGTATTAGTTATCTAGCTGTAAATTGAATGAGAAAGGCAAAAAACAGTGGTTGTTAATTCTGCAAAAAAAAATTACAGATCTTAAGGTTGATCTATGCATATATATTAGTAGCAGTTGAGTGCAGTAGTCCAGTCAACATTCTTTCACTTATTTCAAGACCGCCAGTTCTAGAATGGTGGAGGAAACCGGAATTGCCTGAGAAAACCACGACCTTAGACAAGCGAACTAACAAACTTTCTCACACAAGGAGTTGTTCTGCGTTGGTATCAAACCAAGGCGCTGAGAGGTGCTGTGATCCGTAAGCTCGCGCTTTAGACCACTCGGCCACTGAGGCCACCATATTTTTAGAAGGAAAATTATATATTACTTTCAATTAAAAAATTCTTTTGGTATGTTTAAATTTCTGGTTTTTGTGATTTGTTCTAGCAATTTGTCAAATTGTTATGACGTTAATGTTATTCTATTTTAACCTTTTAATATTTCATTTGAAATTTTCAATGGTTGAAGTTATTTTGCAAATCCAGACGCTCTTT